>CM061223.1:27221330-27469772 GCA_030844895.1 Ambrosia x helenae | reverse complement strand
TCGATTGTTATAGTATGGACAGGTGGACTTGGTACTTGGATACAAAACACCTGTAAACTCACCAGCATTTTTGTGGCTGACGTAAACTTTTACATGTTTTCTCAGGTCGCTAAGGTAGCACGAATGGAACTAGGGCGCCACGCGTCTGCACGGCGTCTAGCTAGAGTTGCATGATTTACAAACATTGAACATTGGTTTATTATTGAATAATTGTTTTGAATAAGCTTCCGCTGTAAACGGGATTTTAAACTATGTTTTGAAATTGCATTTATATTCATTTAGACTTGTTTTATTGTGATCGTTGGTTTGGATCCTGGTTTGTCATGCGCCTCGCGGGTAAAACTCCGCAAGTGGATTTTGAGGGTGTGACAGATTGGTATCAGAGCCAATGGTTATAGTGAACTAGGACTGCATGTAGAGTCTAGTCTATAGCCAGGTAGTCACAACACAGACATCACATGGTATAACTTTATAGGGGTTTACGTATGGTCTTGTCGGGGGGGTGTCTCTAAATCGTTGGTCTTTCTACGTTACATCATCCGTTCTATCTTAGGTTGGGTTACTTGTTATCTAGGCAGTGTAGTCTATTGGAGTAACTCGTGTGCTCTTGAGATTGTCCAAGCTCGGACATCTCCCTTTCGCACTCCAATAGAAACACTTGTCATAAACTTACCGTAGTATTACGGTGTGTAGCTAAGAGTCTATGTTCGGTTTGATTTGAACTTTGAACTAGGAGAACACTGGGAGGACCATGTAGAGCGGTTTATCATTTTGGGTGCACACAAAATCATAAACCGAAAATGCATGGAAGTCCTAGTGAACTCTGGGTTTGGAGGGATAGTCCTGGATTGGATCTAGCTTTGATCTTGTGAACATTAGTGGTTATCTTTAACTGCGAAACTAAATTTTCTCGTTCTTTCTGCCAGAATCATGTCTGGAGTGCGTGGAGGAGTGGAGTGTGGTCGCAATGGTGGGACGTGGTGGTGGTGGTCGCGGTGGTGCTGGTGGTCGTGGTGGAGGTATTAACCTATCACAGGCTGATCTGAACAACTTGCTCCAAGCTGCTTTCAGTTAGGGCACAATGGTGGTGGGTAAGTTGTTTTATCCGTTTTCTTTGCCTCATTGGTGAACCTTGTTTACGTTATTCGTGGTTTCTCATACGTTTCATTTCAGGTGGTCCTGTTGACCCACCCCCACCCATGTGCACCTACAAGATGTTCGGGACTGTATGCCCAGGAATTCTCTGGCACTGAGGGTGCGGTTAGCTTGCTTAGGTGGTTGGAGAAAGTGGAGTTGGTATTTCTGATGTGTAACTGCCTCCCAGAAGATCGGGTTAAGTATTTCTGCTGCGTTATTTCAGGACGTGGCATTGACTGGTGGTGGAATGGCATCACCCAGAACATGGGTATTAGGGAGGCATATGCTATGCCATGGGAGACTTTGTTACAGTTGCTAAAGCGTGAGTATTGTCCGAGGGAAAGAGGTACAGAAACTGGAGCATGAGGTGTGGAACCTCAAGATGACTGGATCGGAATCGAGAAGTATACTGTGAGGAGGAATGAGTTTGGCAGTGCTGTGTCCCGATCTGCACGTGCCAGAGTATCGTAGGATTGAACACTATGTATCAGGGTTAGTACCGGAAAATTGCAGGGTTAGTGGGCTGCTGGAAATCATCCTACGTATGCGGAGGTAGTTCGATCGGCCCATAGGATGACCAACTTAAAAGTGAATGAGGGGATTTTGCCTGCGAAAGGTTCGACTGTTAAGGCCCAGAGAGCAACAAGCGCAAGTGGGAAAATGACGGAAGGGATCTGGGTCTGCACAGCAGGGTAAAAGGTTTGATAAGGGGGTTCATCTTCTTCGGGTAACAAGCAGGGTGGTTATGCGTGGAAAACTGCCCAAATGTAACAAGTGTGGACGCCATCACCAAGGGCAACTGCGACAGTAACCGTTGTCACCGCTGCCAGCGAACAGGCCATTATGCTAAAGATTGGGTCGGGCTACACTTCCATCGAGCTCAGGCTCCGACTAACAGCTCAGCTCCGACTACTCAAGGGACTACAGGGAAACAAGGATGCTACAACTGTGGTGACACTGGGCATTACAAGAAGGATTGCCCAAAACTGAAGCAGGGTGGGAACAACGGGAATGGGAACAAAGGGGGCGGCGGCAGAAATGCACAGTGCCTTCGTCATTGGAGCTGCTGAGGCTAGACAGGACCCAGATACAGTCACCGGTACGTTTCTTCTCAATAATCGTTCTGTTAGCGTGTTATTTGATTCTGGTGCCGACAAGAGTTTTGTATCCATGGATGTTAGTCGATGCTAGATGTAGTACCCGTACCAATAGAGACCAAGATTAATTATTGAGTTGGCTGACGGTAAAACGATTGAGGCTACTAGTGTCCTTCGGGAGTGTCAATTAGAGTTGTCGGGTTTATCGTTCCCCATCGACCTTATGCCGGTACCTTTGGTATTTTTGACGTTGTAGTAGGAATGGATTGGTTATCTTGTATCGCGCGGAGATGTCTGTTACGATAAGGTTATTCGGATTCCTCTCCCTGATGGAGAATTCCTTTCTGTGTACGGTATCAAGGGTGGTGTTCCGCTAAACATCATCTCTAGCATGAAAGCCCTTAAGTGTCTTCGAAAGGGTTACCCAGCCGTCTTGGCGCTTTTATCTGTTTCCTCTGGTGATGAAAAGAAGATCGACGACATTCCGGTGGTACGCGAGTTTTCCTGATGTTTTTCCCGATGATTTCTCTGGTCTTCCTCCTCATCGTCAAGTCGAGTTCGGTATTGATCTTGTACCAGGGGCTGCTCCTATTGCTCGGGCCCCTACCATCTTGCACCTCCCGAGATGCAGGAATTGTCTAGTCAGTTACAGGAACTCTTGGACAAGGGTTTTCATCCGGCCAAGTTCTTCCCCTTGGGGAGCCCCGATTTTTATTTGTTAAGAAGAAGGATGGGAGTTTCCGATTATGCGTAGACTACAGAGAACTGAACAAATTGACCGTCAAGAACCGTTATCCTCTTCCACGTATTGATGATCTATTCGACCAGCTTAGGGTTCTAGTTATTATTTCCAAGATCGACTTGAGGTCCGGTTATCACCAGCTGCGCGTCAGGGAGGCTGACGTTGCAAAGACTGCTTTTCGAACACGTTATGGCCATTTCGAATTCTTGGTCATGCCTTTCGGTCTCACGACGCACCAGCGGTTTTCATGGACTTGATGAACCGCGTCTGTAAACCATATCTGGACAAGTTCGTCATTGTGTTTATTGATGACATTCTGATCTACTCCAAGAACGAGACCGAACACGGGGAACATCTGCGGTTAGTTTTGGAACTCTTGCGACGGGAACAACTTTACGCCAAGTTCTCAAAGTGTGAATTTTGGTTACGCGAAGTTCAATTTCTAGGACATGTGGTTAATGAACTAGGAATTCATGTCGATCCAGCTAAAATCGAAGCGATCAAGGACTGGGGAGCACCAAAGACACCAACTGAGGTGCGGCAATTCCTAGGCCTTGCGGGCTACTATCGTCGTTTCATTCAGGGGTTCTCGAAGATTGCTCAACCCCTCACCACTCTCACTCAGAAGGATAGGAAGTTCGACTGGGGTGAACCACAAGAGTCCGCGTTTGAGGAACTAAAGTCTAAACTATGTTCTGCTCCTATTTTGTCTTTACCTGAGGGCCCTGATGATTTTGTTGTTTACTGTGATGCTTCCATTCATGGACTCGGTTGCGTGTTGATGCAACGCGAGAAAGTGATTGCGTATGCTTCTCGTCAACTCAAAGTGCACGAGAAGAACTACACAACTCATGACTTGTGAGTTGGGTGCCGTGGTATTCGCGTTTGAAAATTTGGAGACATTACTTGTACGGTACCAAATGCACCATCTACACCGATCACAAGAGTCTCCAACACATTTTCGACCAACAACACTTGAACATACGGCAGCGTCGCTGGATTGAACTTTTGAACGACTATGATTGTGCTATTAAGTACCATCCTGGCAAGGCGAATGTTGTAGCAGACGCCTTGAGCAGGAAGGAATCTACTAAACCTCGTCGCGTTCGGGCGGTTGCAGCTCACCATTCATTCGTCACTACCTGATCAACTCCGTTCTGCCCAGTTGGAAGCTTTGAAGGAGGAAAACCTTAAAGCTGAAACCATGCACGGTGCCGACAAGCACCTAGAGCGAAGGCCTGATGGCCTGCACTATTTCGCAGAACGTATATGGGTTCCTTTGTTCGGGGGACTACGGGAGCTTGTCCTTGATGAGGCTCATAAGTCCCGGTATCTATTCATCCTGGTTCGGATAAGATGTACCAAGATCTGAAGGTGCTTTACCGGTGGCCAAACATGAGGTCGGACATAGCCTCATACGTGAGCAAATGCTTGACCTGTGCTAAGGTCAAGGTGGAATACCAGAAATCGTCGGGTCTCCTGCAACAACCTGAAAATTCCGGAATGGAAATGGGAACGGATTACTATGGATTTTGTCACACAACTTCCTAAATCACCAAGCGGGAACGACAAGATATGGGTGATTGTCGATCGGTTGACGAAATCAGCTCATTTTCTTGCCATTAAGGAGACCGACACCATGGATCGTTTGGCTCGTCTTTACTTGAAAGAAGTTGTTTCTAAGCACGGGGTACCAGTTTCTATTATCTCGGATCGTGACTCCCATTTTACTTCTCACTTCTGGAAGTCTTTGCACAAGGCTTTGGGTACCCAACTAGACATGAGTACGGCTTACCATCCACAGACTGACGGTCAGAGTGAGCGTACGATTCAAACTTTAGAAGACATGCTGCGGGCATGTTTGATCGATTTTGGCAAGGGTTGGGAAGCTCATCTGCCGTTGGTAGAATTCTCGTACATTAACAGTTATCACACGAGCATCAAGCTGCTCCGTTCGAAGCACTGTACGGACGGAAATGCCGTTCTCCTCTTTGTTGGGCTGAAGTGGGTGAGAGTCACTCACTGGGCCTGAACTAGTGTACGAAACTTCGGAAAAGATCGTACAGATTCGAAATCGGTTGGCGGCGGCACGGGACCGCAAAAGAGTTATGCTGATCAGCGTCGCAAACCACTGGAATTCCAAGTCAATGACAAGGTACTTCTAAAAGTTTCACCGTGGAAGGGCGTCATATGCTTTGGGAAGCGTGGCAAACTCAATCCGAGGTATGTCGGCCCATTTACGATCCTGGAACGGATCGGGCCGGTGGCATATCGACTTGATCTACCGACGGAGCTCGGTAACGTACATAACGTCTTTCACGTGTCAAACTTGAAGAAGTGTCTGGCTGACGAGTCTCTCATCGTTCCATTAGAAGAGATCAAGGTTGATGATCGTCTTCGGATTGTGGAAGAACCTGTGGAGATCCTTGATTACAAGATTCGCAGCCTGCGTCACAGCAAGATTCGTATCGTTAAGGTTCGGTAGAACTCGGACCGGGGACCGGAATATACATGGGAACGGGAGGATCAGATGAAGTCTAAGTATCCTCATCTTTTTCCTAAGGAAGCGTTTGAGTCGAGACATGTCTCTTCGGCAGCTGAATGAATCTCGGGTCGAGATTCCTTTTAACGTGGGGATGATGTGACAACTCGGGTAAATCTCTCTTTTGGTTTCTATCTTTTTGTTTGTTTCCTTCGTTATTTCTTTTGTTCTTTTGGTACTTGTGCAATTTTCGGGACGAAAATTCTTTTAACGTGGGGATGATGTGACACCCGGCAAATTCTGGTTAACAACGTTGTCTAGATGAAAGTCTACCTTAGCGAGTCACGCGTATATTGTACTTAACTGGGTTAGTTAAGTCGGGTTATGGTTCGGGAACTATTGGTTAGTCTAGAAGATCATGGATGTTGGTCTAGAGGTTCGTTAGATGTCAGTCCTTAACCAAGTGTACAAACGGTGACGATTTGTAGGATCGTCAGGGCATACGGAACGTACGAGTCTCGAGTCCCGGGAATTGGTGAACGAGTGTAAATATGTGTATTTACTTGTGTTATGTGTTTACAATCATTATGTGACTTGTCGGTACGTGAATATGCATTAACATATGTTAAAACGGGGTTTAAACGCGCAAAACGCACAAAACCAACCCCTATAGGCGAGTAGGAGGTCTACTCACCTATAGGGGAGGCGAGTAGGGGGACCCTAAGGGCGAGTAGGGTCCTACTCGTGTGTAGCTAAGGGCGAGTAGGCCCAATTGCATGAACATTCAGGCGATTACAAGCCCTAATCGCCTGAAACTGCTGCATACTCGCTAGTTACGTGCTGGACGACTAAAAACGACTATAAATACCATACTTAACCTCCTCTAAACTTCATTATACCAACCCTAGTCGTCCCATAACCCGCCCCAACACATAAACAACCTCTGGAAGGCGATTTTTGATCAAAACCCAAGGTTTCAAGCTTGAATCATCATATTTTCATAATCCTAAGGTTTGATTTTCATCCATAACTCTTTATAAACGTTTTTTAATCAATCCCTAATGGTCCAGACCTGTTCTTAAACGAAAAAGCTTTCTGAAAATCGTCAATAAGGGTTGTTAATCGGATTTATAACTAATATGCATGCATTATGAGTGTGTATGATTAGAAAGTTAGGGTTTTTTTGATTCATGATGATGATTTGATATGTTATTATGATAGATCAGTATTGATATTGATATTATGATAATAGGAATCTCAGTAATTGGATATTAGGGTTATGATTACACGTGTTAGTATGATGTTGCATGCTATGTGAATTGGTGTTTTGATTACTTGGTTGCATGCAGGACTGATTATACGAGGTTTGAACGAAGGATTTTGGGGTTAAACATGTTTAGGATAGTGTTTGGAATGATATTGGGTGGTTACACACGTTCTGGATCTGATTTGGAGCGTTAAAACGCGCGAAAAACCGGAACAACAAGGTTACAGGCGAGTAGCATTCCTAATCGCCTATGTTATAGGCGAGTAGGGTGCTAATCGCCCATATTATAGGCGAGTAGAGGTCTACTCTTGTGTAAGATCAGGTGATTAGCCCTAATTGCCTATAAGTTCAGGGGAATAGCCCTAATTGCCTATAAGTTCAGGGGAGTAGCCCTAATTGCCTATAAGTTCAGGGAGTAGCCCTAATTGCTAGTAAGTTCAGGGGAGTAGCTCCTAATCGCCTATAATAGAGGCGAGTAGGATTTCTAATTGCTAGTTGACTTTCTAATTGCTAGTTGACTTTCCTAATTGCTAGTTGACTTTTCCTAATCGCGTGTACTGCTGCTGTAAGTGTAAATTAAGCATTCCGAGACCCGATTTAACATGTAGTAACATGCTAGGAACCCCGTAACATGTCTAATAACTTGGTAACATATATTTGGATGTATTCGGTGATACGTGAACTATGTGCTATAACTTGTTGTGCGTTAACGTATGTTAAGTGTACTTGCGTTATTGTATGTTGTGGAGCGTAAACATAACACGGGGAGTCTCGGGTCACCAATGGGATGTGGAGTCTTGTACTTTGGGTCGGTTAAACAGTCACGGTGTTTTCAAACGAACTTGGTTATGGTCTGGACATCTAGGGACTAATTAGCCTGGGGTTATTAGTCTAAGTACTTGTAACTGTCGTATGTTAGGTCGCCGCTTACGGGACTAGCATAGCAGCTGGGTTTACTCGGGTTAAGGAGTAACGCAATTTAAGGTGAGTTTACGGCCCCTCTTTTAAACTGGTTTCATACTTTCGGGGGAGAAAACATGTGTTAAAACGATTATTTGGTAACTACTGTCATACTATGGGTTTCTCTTGCGTACTACACGATCTTTGGAAGTCCCGGGGGGAACCATGAATGTGCGGGTTTGCACAACGGGGAAATGTGAATAGCGCTATTGGGAGTGACCAACCCCGCTCGTCGACTTGGAGGGTCGGCGGGTGCATATTGTCTCAAACAGGAAACAACAGGAACTACATCGGGCATACTTTTGGTATTCGCGTTAGTAATGGTTTTCCAATCGTGGTAGTAACAAAACGTACGCCTAGCTAGCGTATACTGGTTTTCGATTGTTATAGTATGGACAGGTGGACTTGGTACTTGGATACAAAACCTGTAAACTCACCAGCATTTTTGTGCTGACGTAAACTTTTACATGTTTTCTCAGGTCGCTAAGGTAGCACGAATGGAACTAGGGCGCACGCGTCTGCACGGCGTCTAGCTAGAGTTGCATGATTTACAAACATTGAACATTGGTTTATTATTGAATAATTGTTTTGAATAAGCTTCCGCTGTAAACGGGATTTTAAACTATGTTTTGAAATTGCATTTATATTCATTTAGACTTGTTTATTGTGATCGTTGGTTTGGATCCTGGTTTGTCATGCGCCTCGCGGTAAAACTCCGCAAGTGGATTTTGAGGGTGTGACAGAGGGGCGGCCGACCCCCCCGAATCTTCGCTCAAAAGTTCCGATTATATAGTATTCGTATAGAATTTTTTTGGTATATAAGGTTTCGACCCCCCGAAGCTAGTGACTTCCGACCCCTCGAAGTTTCGGGTCAAGCTTCATCACTAGGAGTAACGAGCCTTCAATAGTGTCAGGGACGAATCCAGTTAAAGAGGAGAGGTTGCGAACGTTGCGGCTCAACTTCGCGCGCGTAGTGGAAAATTTGTTTTTTTTTTCTACGAAATTTGAAAAACGTTGCTACTAAAATGAAAAAAATGAAAAACGTTACTACTGAAAAATGTTTGTAGATCCGCCACTGAATAGTGTCCTACAATGATGTAGTGGGGGGGGGGGGTGTAACACCCCAACCGATGGCGGAAACATCGGGATGTCACGTATTGATGATTGTTCAGTAGCTCATGGTAAATAATAAGTTTCAATATATGATTTAAATAAATTACATACAATTGTTCTAAGAATTTGTACATCAAGATAAAAAAATACTAGCTACGCATCTTCAAGCATTAACTCTAATCTTCGAGCAAGCTATAACCAGAAACATGTTAAGTTTGAAAATATTTTGGGTCAACAAAAGTTGGTGAGAATTACATAGGTTTTGATAATTGAATAAAAACTTGTACAATTCGAGTGTCGTGGCAAGTCTAGTCCATATGTGAAAACAAAACCATCGGGTAAATCGAGTGTATAATCAAACCTTGTGACTAGAATATTGTGGTCCATCCCATACGCTCATGGTTCACTCGATTATGTTATAAATTCGATAACAATCACCCACGCTACCTATGTAGGAGGTACACGTATCTGGGTGGGATTGTCAGTCCAATAGATCTATCATTGTATACCGTGGACTGATCAATGTTAATGATTATGCTAGAATAATGTGCTTACCCTAGTAATGTTTAAGACATAATGCAACATAGAATAACACATAGACACTTATGATTGAATTGTAAATTGAATGTTGTAACATGTTTCACCCCAAAATAGTGAAATGGAAAAGGGGCTATGTAAAACTCACCGTAGTGCATAATGAGTTCGTGCGTTTTATTGAGCGTGCAAACACTTAGTAATAATGTCTTGGAAAACTCGAAACTAGCTAGAGGAGATAATGACGGATGAAAACTTTAGTATATGGGAGATGGGATAATAATGTTTTTTTTGTTTTTTTTTTAATGGTATAAAGAGTTGAATGGTAGGCTAGTGTATTTATAGTGTAAAATGTATTGACTTTTTACGTAAGTGCATAACATGTTTGTTTCAACTTAAAAAAAGCTCTGAATGGAATGGTTAAGAGCTGAACCATTCAGACTTTGTGCATAGCTGAACCATTCAGCACTTAATCATTTAATGCCTCTTAACCATTCAGACCTCTTAATGATTCAGTACTTAATCAACCAAACAACCCATTAAAAAAACAATCTATTGACTTTTTGACATTTCTCATCCCAAAAACTAATCCAAACATTTTTTTTAAAACTCTTTTTCAAAAAGTCATAAATAAATAAGCACTTTTAATTTTGCATTCCTAGACTCAATCCCAAACACCCTCTAGGTATCAAATGGTTTGTAGGTTACTAGCGGGAATGCCCGCGCGTTGCCGCGGGTACATCTGTTTTATAGACGCACGCTATGCGGTGGGTTTAACTAATCTATATAAAGCCAATATGCTTATACAACTAACATATCCATTCAGGAAGTGCAATTGATTAACAAAATATAAAACAACGCCAACTACTGAATTATTTTTAACAAACTAATAACTATACGAACATAAACATGATGTGCAGTACCAACAAGTCAAAAGAGCATACAACATGTGAACTTACATTTTCCCAGACTTGGCTCGTTAACAAACTGAGCCAAGCTTGGTTTGGCTCGTTAAAGAACTTTCTTCAACTTCAATGTCAAAAAGGCGTTGTTGAATGATTTCCCATTTTGTTTAAAATTAACACTATTTCGTGTATCATCCAAACGTATTATGTTCATATATATATAACGTAGATACGCCCTCTCTAGGACTTGAGTCTTGAAGGTTAGTCAAAGCAAAAAAAATAACTAATTCGGTTTTAAAGATAGGCTATCGATGATGCATATCTTTGTTGCAACCAAGAGTGTTCAAACTTCTATTACAAGCTAGCTAAACCAAAAACTAATCAATTGAAATCTAACCAATTACATTTCAGTTTGATTTTCAACCAAACTGAGTAAGTTAATTCATTTTAAAGTTTAAAATGAATTAATTTTTTTCAATGCAATCATAACTTATGCACTTGATACATCTGCAGCCACCTAAATTTACATACATAACTACATGAATTATTATTTATTTATTTTTCTTCAGAAAGTAGTGGTCATAGCAACAGATTATAAGTTAAGGGTTAGATACCTGGTTCATGGAGGAAAGTATACTATCAAGTGTGTCCCTGGAACATAATCGGACTCCAACTGTTCTATTTTTCTGTTCTATTTTCAAGAGGCTACAAAAGCATGTAAGCTTTATGTCCCCGGTGACTTGAATTGATTCAGCCAGACTTATTGGCGTGACCAGAACTTTGCCGATTTCATTTATAGCCAGAAGAACCAAAGCATGACTAAACCATAGTGCATCAAAAACAACATTAATCACCCGAAACGAACCTTTTTCGCCTGAAATCATATGATAAATTATAGTAATAATAACAACTGATTTATGACACAAAATGGAAAATTAGTTGGTGAATCTCTAATAGGCGCAAGTTAAGAGATTGAATAGCCAAATTACCTGCAAAAAAGAGCAGGTTAAGAATTTGAATAGACAGATTACTTGGCGAATCCCTACACGGCACATTGCTTTTCACTAAAACAAATGCATTAACGACGCATTGCTTTTCACTATGAACTGAAAAGAACACCAGCTAAATTTGAAAAAATGTATCAGCTGACCGGTCATCCCACCGTGCAAGACGGCTGGATAAGAGGGCTATAACTAAATGTACTATTCGAGGAACGTTATTAGCATCAGCAAATAGAAGTTCCTACATAAATGATAACCCGGTAAGCAGAAAAGAAATAAAAGACAAAAATTAAAAATCTCATGAAGTGTTGTTTCTGAATCGGTAAGATACATAGTGGCACACGGTATTCGGATTAAACCGATCATGCTTTGACCAGGCAGGATAGCTAGGATAGAAGGAGTCTAGAAAAAAAAAACATCCTTATGTTATTCATACACTTTCATTTAAATACTTTATAAAAATCATCAACATGATACATATATATCATAATTAACTTAATTACCACAATTCGCGAGTTAAAATGCATGAATCCAGCTCTGATTACATAAAAGAAGCACCGTCCTCATATTCATCTCCAGACTAATCTGCGATGTTAATGAAAACAATTCTAGTAAATTTAACACCATGAAAATAAACTCTGATTATGAGTTTGAAAGATGGTTTAGTTATAATTAAGCTGATATTTGTTTGAAAAGAGAAGGAGGTTTGGATTAGTTGTGTTTTCTTGAAATCTATATACATAGCAATCAACTAATCGTCAAACTAATTTATCCTAAACATAGTATTATACCATTTTGAGAGATTGAAAGTACCTCAGAACATACATGTCCTCCTAGAAACACAAATTTGAACAAGAATTTAATATGTGACATGTGGGGTTTAATAAAGCGTGAGACGTTGTAAGGTGTATTAGCTCTAAAAAACAAGACGTGCGAAGCGCGCGTCTATGTACAACCAAGGAAGCTTTATTTACATCCATAAACCTCAAAGCTCTCATGTGTTTTACATATAAACTCATTTATCAAGTAAACCTTTCATAATTTATTTGTCCGTTTGGTTGCTTTACATATAAAACTATAAACCTCCTACAGACCTTTAATTTAACAACTTTCAACGAGGCATGCATTATGCACCTGATGCATTTTCCTCTGCGCCTTGCACATCAGGTACACCTCTTTAAACCAAGGTGACTGGATAACTAAGAAGTCTTTTTATACTAAATCAAGGTGTTTGGAGGCGTATTTTAAAACCTGAGTTGGAGTTTTGTTGGTCTCACTTTGTGGGGCCGGATTAAAAGAACAGGAAATCAGATTACGGGTCATGTATGCTTACCAATCCTGAAAGCACCTCAAGCATAAAGAGTGGCTGCAGTTCGGTAAAACCACTTTACTATTCGTTTCCAGGCAAATTTCACATTCGGTTTCTCTTTCAACGGCAAAATTCGAGAGCTTTCCCTTATCGGAGGAATCCTTAATCGAATATCTCTTTGAGCATATTTCCTTTTTTTTCCTTTCTTCCAAATCTGTAAGCCCACCTTGGAGTTGCAATATTGAAGGAAACAGAACATCTGGTCATGTAACAATCACATTTTTAGCGCGATCACAAACCACATTTTATAAATAATTAAAAAAGAGATTTTGACTCACCATAAAATTGTTTGATGCTTGCTTTCCTTTCTTGAATACACATAGTATAGTCTTTCCATCAGCAAATGTCTGTTTTGCCCAACATTTTGCAGCAAATTAGCATTCTAGCAAGAAAAAATATATTCAACGCAAGGGCGAAAGAGTAATTATACCATATAAATGAAAACCCGAAGCAACCCAAGTGCTCCAGCGATTTTACAATCCATCCTTGGAAAAAGGAAGGAAAACAAATCTACAGCTGGACTGAAAGACAGTCTCATTTGCATATTATATAATTACTATAATAATATGCAGACTTAATATAGAGTTAAAAATTGCAAAGATTACAGAAATATTATTATGCATAAAAGGCTATGAGGTGCATTGGGATCTTTTGTAAAGTAGTAAATCCTCTTTTACCTCTAGCATCATACGACAACAAATAGTTATCTGATCGAATACTTGTTTGTTCATTAAGAAGGATCATAAATTCTTATTTTCGCCATATGGGAGTATGAGTAAAGTAGGCATGTACCAACCTATCGTGTTCCACCTCACAGTTCTATTCAAAGCGGATGTTTGTGTACTCGCATACCGCATAGTCGGATAGTCTAATATCTTTGAATAAGGGGGAAAGAAGAAAGAAAAAAGATAAAGAAGAATTCATGAAACCTTATAATTGGGAAGGCGTAAATGCGGTTATCCACTATCCTAAACACTACAATGCTAAAATACATTTTACTCGTATCTGAATTTTGAATATGTATCTAGATAGAACATGTAGTTTCAATCATTTTGCATACTAAATTACATAGAGTACTAAATGACTTTATCCTTACAGTTTTCAAACCAGACATTGCATCGAGCACCTTCTAGGCATAATTTAAACACAATGAAAAAAATACAAAGTGTGATCCAGTTCAGCCCCAAAATAAAAAAAAAATCACAAAATGGCACACCTGGGTTTAAAGAATGGAAGCCCAATTAAATGGCGCTTAGGTGAATTCAAGAGATGTAGACACTTAACTTGCTATCCATGTCTGAAAAGAGAAATCAGGAAAAACAGATCAAATTAGAACAGTCCACAACGGATTGTTAAGCAAAACATCAGGATTTGTGATTACCTTAATTCAACTGTACATGCTGATAGCACATCATTTCTTTTTCTTTAGCAATTGAGGCTTGCGATTTGATTAGCAATAGGATGTTAAGAACATGTTATACACATAAACAAGATGCCCACATTTATTTGAAAGAAAAAGCTGACGATTCAACTCAAAGAAGTTGAACCCACCATAAAATTCAACTTAAAAAGCATCAACCAAAAGCAACAAATAAAACTAAGAAGAGAAAATTGACATACCTGAACCAATATCGTGTTTCAATTTCTTCAAAACGATTGCTGTAAGTTCTCAAAGCTTTGGAATATCATTTATGTTCATGGCTTACAATTAATCGCCTTCTTCATTGCATCTGTTCGTTTCATTTACCCCATGATGACGAATTATTAAAGATGAACTATAAACATTAAATTGGTTGGGGGTTATGACTGAAGTAGAAGGCTGTATGATTACAGGGGTAATAAGGGAAACAATTTTTTAGTTTTAACTAAAATGTGAATATAAATTTACTAATATACCCTTCTATGTGTCTTAATATTCCATAAAGTTCCAATTATACCCTCATTATGTAAGCATAAATCACTTGTGCATGTTGCTTCTTAAGTTGTACGGAATTGAAAATTACTATCCTAGCCGTCACTGTTCCAATAAGGATTTCTCTCTCATTAAAAAAAAAGATTTAAACCGTTTCAACTCTCAATCATGCCCGTAACAACTTTCTCTCTCTACAATATTTTCTCTGTCTACTGATACACACCACCTTCAAGATTCTGTTCCCGATTCCTGTCTTTCTCCGGTGGATTTTGTTCAGAAGTCTCTTATTATTCGTTCCAATTCTGACCATACATACATACAAATCACTGTATATTTGTATATACATACATACCATATATATTTTCTTCTTCAATCACATTTCCGTAACTCATAAGTTTGATGGCGAAACGCGGATATAAATTGCGTATCCTTTTGTTACTTTTTATTTATTAACTTGAAATTTATTTATTGATTCTTTGTTATTTATTTTATTGAATTCAGCTGAATTAATATGTGTGGTTTCCAATTTATGTTTTCTTGACTGAATTGAATGTAGAAGAGTTTGTGGCACATTCTGCTAATGTGAATTGCATTAAGATTGGAAAGAAGACCGGTCGATATTATGTTACAGGCGGTGATGATCAAATTGCTAATCTTTGGTCAATTGGAAAACCAAAACCTATAACGGTCAGTTTTCTCTTCCAATTTTTGTAACTACTTGTTCGGAACCATCATGTTCGCAAACGAACTGAACAAACATG
The DNA here is from genome assembly GCA_030844895.1 of Ambrosia x helenae. Lineage (NCBI taxonomy): Eukaryota > Viridiplantae > Streptophyta > Magnoliopsida > Asterales > Asteraceae > Ambrosia > Ambrosia x helenae. Next base: position 27,454,492 of record CM061223.1, on the reverse strand, counting down.
AACACTGCGTTGTTCGAATTCTTGTCCGTGTTCGTTCATTAACGGTTCACGAAAACTTACCGAATGAGATTACTTGTTCGTGTTCGTTCATTAAGGAAATGAGCTTGTTCATTAACGTAAATGAACACAAACGGACGTTAGTATAGTATAATTGTGGTATCAAATTTTTAAAAACTAGAAGCAGTAAAATAAAAAAAAATAACATAAAAAAAACTCTTACCGAACGTTCGCGAACATAAACGAACAAACACAACCTCTGTTGAGGTTCGTTTGTTTAACTTAATGAATGAAAATTATTGTTCGTTTATTAAACGAATGAAGATAAATGAATTTCTTGTTGCACGGTTCACAACTGTTCGCTGAAATTTTGGTTCGTTTACAGCCCTAGAAACTATGATTTAGATTACTTAGTTTATGAACTCGTTTGGTTCGTCAAATATAGAGACTAGATGACGTCTTCAGACAAGCTGTTTAAGGGGTCAAGAGTGGTTACACTGGCCGTATAACTTTGTCAGTGGTCACCTCAGTCATTGTCGTGTGGGTACATTATTGCTCGTATGATGTACCAGTTAAACACCTTAAACGACACGCATGACCATTTTCACCATGTCATATCGCCCATATGACATGTCACTGAAGAGATAGGGAACCGCGCAAGCGCACGGGCCCACATCTCCACATGTGCCGACACAACAAGCCTACGTGGGCTTCTAGAAAGCGGCGCGGGATACCTCGTAACGTGACAGCTAATAACCGACAGGAAAGGGACGTCCAGCCAATAAGAGACGTCCATTCCCTGCTCCACGATCACCTGCAGGTACGAGGTACAGAATAGTACAAGAAAGGACAGACAAGGACACGTGGACCAATAGCGAAGGTACAGCGCAACGAATGACAACGGCCTAATCGTACAGCCAGCTGTCATTCTCCTCTTGACCAATCACAGAAGACCTCAGGTGGCCTATAAATACCCGATGAGGTCAGACGAAGAAAGGGACGAACAATCAGAGAGAGAATTCAGAGAGAAAGCTGTGAGAGATAGATTATAGTTGAAGCGCTGTAATAATCATATAACACTGTCTTGTAACTTGTCTCGATAAATAAGAAGTCCGTTCTTTCATATTATTAGTTCATTATCATTGTTATATTTTGATTATTAGATCGGTGTTTCTTCATTGGCGCCATCCGTCTATTGAGTTATTAAGAACAGCAATTTAAAAAACTTCTATCTCTCAACACACCAGCGATGAGTTCTTTACCAGTCAACACAAACTCTCCACAAGGCCCGTCCGGCACTGGTGTAGCTCCGGCAATCACCAGCCAGCCCGACAGCCATGTAGAAGAGCAAGTTCACATCACCGACGTGGGCCACACCCCGTCCTCCGGGACAAGGCAAACCCCGTCATTCCATTTTGCAACTGATAACCTTCAGACTTCACCTGCCGCTCATACTACGCCGATGGTTAGCCCGGAGGTATGGTATGCGCAGCAGAAAGAAGCTCTGAAACAAGCATTCATGCACAGGCTTAAAGAACAGCATCTGAGAGAGGCATCCCGCGCCCTGTCCTTCAGCGAAGGAAGGCCTGTCACTATCTCGGAAGGGCCGTCCAGAGCTGCAGGACACGTCGGCGGAAGCAACCATAACACTGACCCAACGTGGAGGGAAGACTCCGACGAGTCACAGAGTCGTTTTCAACGTGACACAAGCCAGTACTTGACCAACACCGTTGATCGAGCACACTTGTCGTCCGGAGAAGACGACCTGACAAAGCCATATTACCCCCCCTCGTTCAGTGAAAAATCAAAGTTTACACCGCGCATCGCACTCGCCATATTGCCCGCTGGGACAAAAATGCCAAGTACATTGGGCAAGTTTGACGGCACCGGCGACCCGGATGACCACATACGAAGTTTCGAGGTCGCAGGAAAATGCGCGCGGTGGACCTTGCCAGCATGGTGTCACATGTTCGCGCAAACGCTCACGGGCGCAGCGCGGGTGTGGTTCGACAGCCTACCAAACGGAAAGATTGATAATCTGAAAGAGCTGACTGATAAATTCTTGGACCACTTCAGTCAAAACAAAAGAATCGAGCGGGATTCCACTGACATTTTGCAAGTCAAAAGACGCGACAATGAGTCCATCGAGGACTACATCACCAGGTTCAACCGCGAAGCTTTACAAATTGGTCCAATCGGATTTGAGCTTATGAAAGCAGCGTTTACGCAAGGAGTCAGATGCGATTCACTGATCCGCACGCTGGCCGGATGCACAGGCATGCCAAATACATGGGAAGAGATCATGCGTGGCGCTAAAAATTATGCAAAGACAGAAAGAGAACTATCTGTCTGGAGCAGGATTCAAGCACCACAGTACACAGATACACAAGCGCAAGCAATGCGCAACCGAAACAACAAACATGACAGGAGGGCAAAGGGCAATGTCTGGACGAGGCTTCAAGGAGCCGACCAGACAACCCCAAAGCCTCCCGCGTCACAAGATTACCAGCGCAACACCTCGCTTGTACACAAGCCCAACCGAAGGAGTCACAACAACTGGACTCCCTTAACCAAAACACCAGCACAGGTTCTAGCAACGGAAAACGTTGACTTCCCAGAACCTAAGGTCATCAAACGGCGCGAAGGGTTGGACCACAACAAGTTCTGCGCGTACCATCAAGACATCGGCCACGACACCGATAAGTGCTACCAACTAAGGCAAGCTATTGAAGATGCATTAAAGTCCGGCAAGCTCGGCCACCTGCTGCAAAACGTCGAGCGCAAACAAGCGGGGGGTCCTCCGCCCAAAAAGATAAAAAATATAAGCATGATGATACACAGCAGCGGGCACCGGAGCCAAAAACGAAAAACTGAATCAACAGCAGAATGGAGGGAACAACAAGTGTGTTTCCCCATAGTTAAAGGCGGCCCATCGGCCACAAAAGCAATCATTGTCACAGCAATTTTTGACCATTACAGAACCACTAGAGCATTCATGGACACGGGCAGCAATTCAGACATCATGTATGGTCAGTGCTTTGACCTCCTGGACGAGGAAGACAAGCAACGCTTGCGCCCCATCAATTCGCCAATCATGGGATTCTCCAACGAGGTTGTGACACCCCTCGGAGAAATATCTTTCCCTCTCACCCTCGGCGCGCAGGGCCGATCGCGAACGGAAGAGGTCACCTTCCTCGTCATCCCATCCAAGTCTAAATATGATATCATCCTGGGCAGAGACTCCATGGCTTCCTATAACATGGTCACCTCCACCGTGCACAGCGCAATCGGTTTCCCCACTCCAAACGGGGTAGCCATTGTATGGGCCAACAGAGAGTGTGCCATGACCACGGAACCCCACCCAGCAAAAGTATTGAAGCCCTGCCCACGCACCGAACCAGAAAAGTGGATCTTAAACCCACAGTTCCCTGAGCAGCCCATAACAATAGGGCCAGAAATCTCAGAAAATATCAGGGACCATTTAAAACAACTCCTCCGCAAAAATATCGACGTTTTCGCATGGCAACCATCGGACATGATCGGTGTCCCGCGCGAACTCGCTCAACACAAGCTTAACACATACCGCTCTGTAGAACCCATCGCGCAAAAGCGCAGAAGTATGGGTGCTGAAAAAACTCAAGCAATGAACGAGCAAGTCGGAGAATTGTTGAAGGCAGGCATTTTGAGAGAAACACGATATCAAACCTGGGTCGCGAACCCAGTCATGGTCAAGAAAACAACGGCGGATGGAGGATGTGTGTAGACTACACTGACCTCAACAAAGCATGCCCCAAGGACTGCTACCCCTACCAGAAATCGATTTGAAAATAGACTCTCTAGCCCCGTTCCGCTTCAAGTGTTTTTTAGATGCCTACAAAGGCTACCACCAAATACAGATGGCACGTGAAGATGAAGACAAGACTGCTTTTCGCACAGACAAAGGAGTTTTCTGTTACACAAAGATGCCATTTGGCCTAAAAAACGCCGGAGCCACGTATCAACGACTGATGGACCGCGCATTCGCACAGCAGATCGGGAGAAACCTAGAAGTCTATGTTGATGACTTAGTCATCAAAAGCAAGGAGGAGGATCAGATGCTAAAAGACATTGAAGAGACATTCAAGCACTTAAAAGCGATCTGCATGAAACTAAACCCAAGCAAATGCGCTTTTGGGATGGAAGAAGGCAAGTTTCTGGGGGTCGTAGTCACCAAAGATGGGTTCAGACCAAACCCCGAAAAAATACAAGCCATTGCGCAAATGCCCTCCCCATCCACCCTAAAAGAGGTTCAAACGCTGAATGGACGCCTTGTAGCGATCAACCGCTTTCTGTCGCATCACGCGAGCAAATCCATTCCTTTCATCGAAACACTAAAGAGCTGCTTAAAAAAGAACCATTTCAAATGGACACCGGAGGCAGAGAAAGCTTTTCAAGAGATGAAGGAATGCCTGATGGACCTACCAACGCTCACCGCTCCACTCCCTAGGGAGCCCCTAACGATGTATCTTTGCGCCACAGAGCAGGCGGTGAGCGCAGTACTGATGGTAGACAGAAAGCTGGTTCAAACGCCTATCTATTACGTCAGCAGAGTACTAACTGATGCGGAGTCAAGATACACCATCATGGAGAAGCTAGTTCTAGCACTCGTTCACGCATCAAGACGGCTGCGCCGCTATTTCCAAGGCCATCCCATCAATGTGCTGAGCGATTACAAGCTGAACAATGTCCTATCAAAGCCAGAAGTCTCTGGGAGATTGGCAAAATGGGCAATCGAGCTGGGTGAACACACCATCAATTACAAGACGCGCCCAGCAGTTAAAGGACAAGTACTAGCCGATTTCATAGCAGAGGTACCAAAAGACAAAATAGAAGAATGCAAAGCTGAACAAGAACCGCAACCATCGACTGACGAGAAGGCCATCTGAAACCTCTACACAGATGGGGCCTCAAATGAGGATGGCGTCGGCGCGGGGATACGCTTGGTCAGTCCAGAGGGAGCGGAATTCACTTACGCAATAAGACTCGAATTCAAAGCCACCAACAATGAGGCGGAGTATGAAGCATTCCTCGCTGGACTACGCATCGCGCACAAGCTAGGCGCCAAGCACATCTTCGCGCACGTCGATTCACTGTTGGTCGCCGGTCAGATCAGTGGGAAATACGAGGCAAAAGAACCCTCAATGATTTTATACCTTCAACGCGCCAAAGAGCTCATGGCTACCTTCCCCAGCTGCACCATCGACCACATCAGACGCAGTCAGAACAAGCCGGCGGACGCTCTAAGCAAAATGGCCTCTACAACTTTCAGCCATTTAGCAAAAGAGGTCCGAATCGAAACGCTGAGTGAACCGTCTGTACCACCCAAGGAGGTCAACGTCATCCAAACGGGTGCTGACAGCTGGATGACTCCGATAATATCCTATCTGACCAACGGCGCACTGCCAGAGCAACGCGCCGAGGCCAGAAAGGTACAGCACAAAGCCTTACAATACAAAATACAAGACGGAGTGCTATATCGGAAGTCATACCTGGGGCCACTGCTGCGGTGCGTGGATGCAGTTGATGCGGACTATTTGGTGCGAGAAATACACGAAGGGATATGTGGGATACACGCGGGGCCGCGCATGGTGGTCGCGAAGATCATGAACGCGGGATACTATTGGCCAGGCATGCACCTGGATGCCTTACAGATCATCCGCAAATGCGACTCATGCCAGCGGCACGCCCCCAACACCCTGCGTCCAAAGAATGAACTCATACCAGTAACCGCGGCATGGCCATTCCAAAAATGGGCAATTGATCTGGTGGGACCTTTCCCAATGACGACAGGTAAAAGGAAATTCCTGATAGTCGCAATTGACTACTTTACTAAATGGGTCGAAGCCAAGCCGCTGGCTGAAATCACTGCTAACCATGTGAAGAAGTTCATTTGGGAATTCATCATTTGCCGCTTCGGGCTGCCAATGTCAATCGTTACAGATAACGGGACTCAGTTCGCAGATAAGGGGTTGCTGAAATGGTACGCGGATTTGCACATCCAACCAACCTTCACATCGGTCGCGCACCCACAGGGCAACGGCCAAGTTGAGCGCGCGAATCGCAGCATAGTGGAAGGCATCAAAGCCAGATTGGGAACGAAAGGCAAGGCTTGGGCGGAGGAATTACCAAGCGTGCTATGGGCTAATCGTACACTAACAAAAACAAGCACCGGCGAAACTCCGTTCAGCCTCACATACGGCTCTGAAGCCATGATACCCGCAGAGATTGGATGCCCATCCCCGAGAGTGCTTTCCGCAACTACGACAGATAATGACCAGGAACTGCGCACAAATCTTAACTTGGTGGAATTACGCCGCGATGAAGCAGCAATACGAGAGGCAAATTACAAGCAGCAGCTAGAGCGCTACTACAATGCCAAAGTCAAAGCCCAAGCGTTCCGAGTCGGGGAGTTCGTCCTGAGAAACAACGAGGCCAGCGGAGCCCTCCCCAAGGGAAAGTTAACCCCAACTTGGGAAGGACCATACCGCATCCAAGAAGCCCTCGGCAAAGGGGCCTACAAACTATCAACGTTGGAAGACAAACCGGTTCCTCGAACATGGAACGCGGCGCAACTAAGAAAGTGCTATATGTAACTACCAAACATGATGTAACGAAGGCCGTTGCGCCACTTAAATGAAATGAACTATAGCAGTTTCCTTTATTTTACATGCGTAACCTAAACTTAGAAATTGCATCGAGAAAATCTGCAATTTCCCTAAAACCGCGCGTTGCATGGTTAAGATGCAACGCGCACCCTAAACTTAGAAATTGCATCGAGAAAATCTGCAATTTCCCCAAAAATGCGCGTTGCACGGTTAAGATGCAACGCGCACCCTAAACTTAGAAATTGCATCGAGAAAATCTGCAATTTCCCTAAAACTGCGCGTTGCATGGTTAAGATGCAACGCGCACCCTAAACTTAGAAATTGCATCGAGAAAATCTGCAATTTCCTTAAAAATGCGCGTTGCATGGTTAAGATGCAACGCGCACCCTAAACTTAGAAATTGCATCGAGAAAATCTGCAATTTCCCCAAAACTGCGCGTTGCATGGTTAAGATGCAACGCGCACCCTAAACTTAGAAATTGCATCGAGAAAATCTGCAATTTCCTTAAAACTGCGCGTTGCATGGTTAAGATGCAACGCGCACCCTAAACTTAGAAATTGCATCGAGAAAATCTGCAATTTCCTTAAAACTGCGCGTTGCATGGTTAAGATGCAACGCGCACCCTAAACTTAGAAGTTGCATCGAGAAAATCTGCAATTTCCTTAAAACTGCGCGTTGCATGGTTAAGATGCAACGCACACCCTAAACTTAGAAATTGAATCAATTTCTTTAAAATAGTACGTCGCATAGTCGAAAAAGGAACACGCGACCTAAACCTTGAAACCGCATAAAGTATATCTGCAATTTCCTTAAAATTACTTAGAATCCTATGTCTACTGGATTCCCGCGCGGACGATCAGATAAAAATGTGATGCGCAAAAATAACAAGCTATGAAATAATAGCAAGGCATATGAACATTAACACAAGGCAGAAATAAACTAAACTGCTATTGACAAAATAAAAATGTTCAACAATATTTATAAACATAAAGTCATTACATATTGTTTAAACAGGCTAACAGTGAAGCTACATACACAGCCAAAGCTAAATACAAAGGCAAAATATTCAGCTTCATTTCTTGGACGAGGAGGATGTGTCACTAAGATCATCATCGTCTGAACCAGACAAGCTCAACCGTTCACCACCCTCCGCCTGAATCTCAGCCGCTAAGTCACTCGCCTTGAGTTTCGCGTACTCATGACGCGTGTGCACCAAGCCAGCCTTGTCAAATGATTCCTTGAGTTCAAAGCAGCTGGGACGATCACGGTGGCTTACAACGAAGTCCACCAGCTCGTACTTCAAATCATCAAACTCTGCGGCCTTCTTTGCAAACACAGCATCTAGGTCTTGTTTGTACAAGGGAAATTGCTCCAACGATTTCCCATCCTGCGCATGCTGGTACCCTTCAATGAAGCCAGCCTTGCGACCCACAAGCTTCGCAGTTGCGTTTACTGAGGCCACCGCTTGACGCGTCTGCGCGCAATTTTTTACATGATGGGCGACCTGCACGATACTCAAGAAATACAGTTAGTGCAAACAAACACAAAATAGTGGGAAGACAAATGCAAAATAGTGAGGAACATACCTCAGGGACACAACATCCAAGGACCCAAGCGCGGTCCTCCTCCGCCACCTCTTTCTCACTCTGGGCCTCCAACAATTGCCCCTCAAGCTCAAGTACTTTCTGGTGAAGGGACAAGTTTTCCTTGTCCAACCCATCATGCTCTTCGCGCAAGTCAGCAATTAACTGATCCTTCTCCTTGAACAGCTCGCGGGCCTCAATCAACTTATCCTTATGCTGTTGCACAAGCCGTCGCTGCACCTCCAACTCTTTGCAAGTTTCATCTCTCTGAGCTTCAATCTCACTGAGGCGCTTCTTGGTTGCCTCCATCTTCGCGTTATCCTTCGCGCAGGCAACCCTCCATTGCTCCTCCCTTTCAGTGATGTGCTCACGGAGCTTGTCACGCTCCTCGCGAAAAGTAACAGCGTCCCACTTAGCACGCTTAAGCTCCGCTTGCACACGGTCACGATCCTCCGTCACGCGCTCTAAATCTTGATGAAACCTATGGCGGTCATGCGCCATGGACCCCCACTCCCGCACTATCTCAGCGGAGGTAGACAACATGTTGGCCACACTCAAAATGTGGTCATCCATAAGGTCCCCGCGAGGACGTGTGGCCTGGTGCTCGCGCTCACCAGGAGGGATAATATTCGCCAAAAACTGACGACACTCCTCCACATTCAAAAAACGAGCGGCCGGAGTCAATGTCCAGTTAGGCACAAAAATGCCACTAGACGACTCCTCGCCCTCAGCCGGGCGCACACCTGAAGGACCAGGATTCGGCTCCGTGGTCACCTGTTTCTCGTTCTCCTCGTCATCAACGGTCATATCAACCCCATGACCATACCCCTCGCTAATGTCTGTGGGTGACACCCTTCCCTCATCATCTTCCGGATCATTCCGCGGAGGAGTAGGGAGTCGCACAGGCGACGGCGATTGCGGCGGAGTAGGAAGACGCGGGGGAGTCGATCCTTTCACAGGAGAAGGCTGGCGATGGGGAGATGGCGGATCCGCCAACACAGAAGTAACCAGCACGTTATCCTGCGCGTCAGTACGCGCAGGCTCCTCAACCCGCTTTTCAGGGGACGCCGGCTTGATGGGCTCAGTCTCAAACTCCCTGTTAATGGGAGCAACAGTCACATCCTCTGGCGCGGCCGTGCCCAACAACGAAGCTATAAAAACAAAAAACACAAGGTCATTAGCCAGCAAAAAAGAAAAGAAGGGAGAAACAGGTAACAAACTCACCTAGCAAGTCTTCCTCCACAGACCGGACGAGTGTGTCCAGCTTCACCCTCTTCTCAGCGGGCGATGTCAACTCCCCGCTGATTCTCCTCTCCCTACTTGACCGCCTCGAACGCTTCTTCTTCGGCGGAGTCTGTTGGGCCACAGACTGACCCACTTCAGTCTCCACAGTCAATGGAGCCTGAAGAATCCCCCTCCACCATGTCCTTCAACGAAGCTGTTCCCTCGTCCGTGAACGCATCTGAAAGTTCAACGTAGCTTCGTTCAATAGGGTTGTAGTTTTGAAGATACCTGCTAACGACCTCATGGTCTAAAATAAAGGCAACACCTCCACTTCGACTACCATCATGCGCCACCCCAGCCCTTGGCTGCCTCACTCGACGGAGCACAAACTCTTCAGACTCCGTCTCCTCCCCGCTGTCGTCCGCCACAAAGGTTGGCAATACTTCTTTCTCGCTTCCGCCTGCGGACGACAAACGCGGAGAAGAGGATGCGCCAGAGTCAGACGACTCATCACTTGAAATAACAATTAAAGGACAACCCGTCCGCATGAACATGTTCACCGGAGAGGGTTATCAAATCGAGAAAAAGGCTCACCTGTCTCAGTTATCTGCAAAGGCGCATTGACACCCTCCTGCGCCACAACCTCCAGTTGGGGACGAACAAGCGTGTCCCACGCCTTCTCCAGTATATACAGCTCCCCATCCGCGAGCTCTCTGAAGGCGAAACCCATATTATCACCACCCAACAGCACGCTATGTAAACTCTCCACATCTGCAAAAGAACAAAACAAGTAAATACAGACGTAAAGCAAACACACTGAGGAGCATATCCCGAGAGACAAACCTTTGCCATCATCAGTCAGATGAGGATTACGCCCCCGAATATCATATTTCAAGCTCATCCCTGCCATCACCAGCGCCGTCTCAGGGATTTCACACAAATCCACCGGATGCGCAGTAAGAGTTTGGAACCAATCTTGGTCTTTGTAGTCAATCAACACCGCCTTTGGCGCACCATCATCCGGGTCCAACCGACCCATCACAATAGGGATAACACCCTTGTTGATCCAGAAAAACTTAGGCTTCCAATCACGAAAGCTCTTCACCCCTGCCTTAGCACAGGGAGCCACTCCTGCGCGTGGCCTACAAGACAGCCAACTCTCTACAAAGCAGAGAGAATAGAAGACATAAAACATGTCAACTAACGGCTCGATCTTCTGAGAATGACAGCAAAACTCAAAGAACATCAGCCGCGACATCAAACCGGGATGAATCTGGTTCACATGTACGCCTACAGTCTGAATGAACGTCTTCAAGAAACAGGTCACCGGAACCCTAAAGTTACAATCTTTGAAGTACGTAGCGTACAACCCAATCTTGCCAACTGGAGGCTCCAAGATGGTTTTATCAGGGGCAGGAGCCTCAACACCATAGCTAGAAGGAAACGCATGTTCCCTCCTAAACTTACGGAACTCTCCTTTCGCCCACACCGCCGTAACTTCGCCGGCGTGTGGTGGCCCCTTCTTAGAACCGTCGTCTTTCCTTCTCGAACCACCACGTTTCTTCTTGGGAATCTGAACAACGTTCTCCATTACAAAAAGATAAAATTTTTTCGAAAAAGGGAACCCAACTCTTGAAGAAATGCAAAAAGAATTTTCTTTTGATAAGGTTCGAAATTTGTAAGTGTGTGAATAGAAGAGAAGGAGGAACGACCCCTTTTATATGCAAGTCACGTGCCACACAGACGGTTACAGTCGTGTGGCACGACCGACCGATAAGAGCGTGACACGTCAGGAGAGAGAAAGACAGGGAGCATGCGAAGCGACAGGTCGGGCCCACCTGTCCCTGCAACAGTACAACTGTCAGAAACTTTTCGGCTACCAACCTGTCCCATCCGCCCCGCACCCTGACACATTTGATGTGTGCATTAATTACTGACGTGCGCAGGCAACCCACTTGGAATGACGCCGCACAACGCGCACCGGATTTAAACAAAATAAACAACTTAACAAAAACACAACATTTTCCTTTTTCTTTCCCTTCCTTTTAGTGCAGCGCCCTGCATGCAACACATGCAGCACACTGCACTGGGGGGACTTGAAGAGATAGGGAACCGCGCAAGCGCACGGGCCCACATCTCCACATGTGCCGACACAACAAGCCTACGTGGGCTTCTAGAAAGCGGCGCGGGATACCTCGTAACGTGACAGCTAATAACCGACAGGAAAGGGACGTCCAGCCAATAAGAGACGTCCATTCCCTGCTCCACGATCACCTGCAGGTACGAGGTACAGAATAGTACAAGAAAGGACAGACAAGGACACGTGGACCAATAGCGAAGGTACAGCGCAACGAATGACAACGGCCTAATCGTACAGCCAGCTGTCATTCTCCTCTTGACCAATCACAGAAGACCTCAGGTGGCCTATAAATACCCGATGAGGTCAGACGAAGAAAGGGACGAACAATCAGAGAGAGAATTCAGAGAGAAAGCTGTGAGAGATAGATTATAGTTGAAGCGCTGTAATAATCATATAACACTGTCTTGTAACTTGTCTCGATAAATAAGAAGTCCGTTCTTTCATATTATTAGTTCATTATCATTGTTATATTTTGATTATTAGATCGGTGTTTCTTCAGTCACTATGTCAGTGGTGTTTTCGATTGTGTGTTAGTGGTGTCAAAGAAGTCTCGAGGGTGATGCAATGCACATGCATAACCAATATTGCTGTGAAACCTTTCACAGCAATAAGGAAGAGCATTATGTTTGTAGTGATCTTAGATGAATGCTAGACCAAGGAAGTAAGTAGCAACTCTTCCTAGTCGCTTTAGTGGTTGTGGTGCTCAAGGTATTGACTAACTCAAACTCTTGTAAGCGAAAAACTACTTAACATAGTCGCTTTAGCTGTAAATTATTGCTCATTGCTTCGAGGGTCTATACTTGCTTTGTATTGGTGAAAATTGATTACTGAAGTGCCTAAAGTAACCTTTACTAATCCTTAAACATCAATGCTTAAGGCAGTCGAAGAGCTAGTGTGAATACAGAATACAAGGGGATTGGCTCTGCTGAGCGCATTGGCCCTGTTTAACTTGGGCTTCTGTTTCTCTGTTTATTTGTGTGAAAAAACAGTTTTTACTCGTAGTTGCAAGGTTTAGGTGAAAACATTTTAAAGTAAATTATGATATCATGTAGAACTTGTTTGGGTAGATTTGACTACCAATGTGAGCTAGTCAACATGGCTCTTATGGGCGCTTTCTTTGTCATCTCTTACTCTCACTCTTGCTATGGAATTCTTAAGTTTCCCTAATATTTGAATGATTTAGGCTTATAAGATTTTTGTTCTTAACTTTTGTGCCTTGTGTCAACTAATCAAGTAGCAGGAGACATAGATTTGTCTCTTTCTCCCCTTTTAACCAAATAAATTTATGGATTTTGCTTAAGGTCTTCCAACAGACATGTGATTAGTGAAAAGGCCTCTACAAGTAACTATCTTATTTGGTTTCTTGTCAAACTCATTGATTTATCATATGTAAATCAAAACTTGTCTGCTTTATTACTTTATTAGAATATCGATATCTTTTGAGGACTAGCCTATATATGAGATGCATGTCAATATGTCATGATACAAGTAATGTCTTCATGGAGGAAATTTTCTGCATCATATATGTTAAATTGTTAATGCATGAAACTATTAGTTGAAACTTATCATGCTGTTAAGGTTGTGTGAATTCGCAGGTCCTAAGATAAATATGTCACTTGCCAATAAAAAAGATAACAAACATACAAATGCTTCTAAACTATAATGTTCTTAGTGCCTTCCCTGATGGTGGGTCCCTTTGTGGTATGATGCAGAGCCTAAGTGGCCATACGAGCCCTATAGAATCTGTAGCTTTTGATTCAACTGAAGTTATCGTGGCTGCCGGAGCTTCCTCTGGTGTGGTCCAGCTCTGGGATCTTGAAGAGACAAAGGGTAAGTTGATTCGGTCTAAAACGTATAATTTAGATCTGTTCACCTTTTAGAAGTTGAGTCTGAGGTGTTTATTTGCTTAATTCCTGTTTCTTTTTCGTTAAGTGCAGTGGTTAGGACACTTAATGGACACCGGTCCTATTGCACTGCTGTGGAATTCCATCCTTTTGGTGAGTTCTTTGCATCAGGTTCCATGGATACTAATCTGAAAATATGGGATATTAGAAAAAAAGGATGCATTCATACATATAAGAGTCATAAGCGCGCAATTAGTACAGTCAGATTTACCCCTGATGGTCGTTGGGTGGTGTCTGGGGGACTTGATAATATTGTAAAGGTAATGACTACCTTATTATATATTCATCTCAAACAGATCAATTTAACTAAACTTTTGTTGTTTTATCTTTCATATAGATATGGGACTTAACTGCTGGAAAGCTCTTGCATGAGTTCAAACTCCATGAAGGGCACATTAGGTCGATGGATTTCCATCCTCTTGAGTTTCTTTTAGCGACAGGTTTGTATCAAATAGCAAATGCAGTTCATGTGCATCGTTACTTTCTTACCAAGTAATTAACTTTGCTTTGTATGTACCTTTTTTATAGGAAAATTATACTGACACAAATACTTATTTCAGGTTCCTCAGACAAAACTGTAAAATTTTGGGATTTGGAAACCTTCGAGTTGATTGGATCGACTAGGCCCGAAGCCACAGGAGTGCGCTCGATTACATTTCACCCAGATGGAAGAACACTCTTTTGTGGGCTAGACAGCAGTTTAAAGGTTCTAATAATTTCTCGCTATCTTTTTACGGTTTGCTTTATGAAAAGAATAATAAGTCTCACTAGTCAAGTCATGCCTCTGAACTTAAGGTGTATTCATGGGAGCCTGTAATTTGTCATGATGCTGTTGATTTGGGATGGTCAAATTTGGGTGACCTCTGTATCAATGATGGGAAGCTTTTAGGGTGCTCGTATTATCAGAATTCTGTAGGAATTTGGGCTGCAGATGTTTCTGTAAGCATCTTCATCCTCTTTGCTATGTTAAAATTTGTGATATCAAACGAAACGTCTTAAAATTTAAACAAAAAACAAACATTATAACTTATCTACTTTATTTTATTTGTGAAGCAAATTGAACCTTATAAGGTGCAACCAAAGGATATCAAGAATATATATGTAGATAGTAAGTTATTATTTAGTTCACCTTTTATTTGGTTATTAATTTATTTTATGTTATTTAAATCCCTATTCTACACATTTCTACATAAAGCTGCAGGTGTGACTCCTATGATATCTAGGAGGAAAGGAGGATACTTATCTGAGGACTTGTCGGTTGATTCAAATGAAGAGTTCAAATCCGTTAAGTATGTTAATGGAGGTAGCTATCTAAACGCTATATGTGTTGTTGAGGAACAATAAGTCGGTTATAATGTTCGTTAATCATTTTTCACCTACTATCTTTGCAGTTGCGGTTGTGAGTGGAAGGACCCGCAGTCTGGTTGAGAAATTTGAAAAAAGAGACAAGATAGATACTAATGAGTGTCATAAACCTGACTTAACTTCTCAGATATTACCTAACACAAATAACTTACCTACAACCACTATACAACAGTCTATCAATATGCCAGTAACTGTTCCTGATGTTATGCCATGTGTACAACAACCTATGACTGAAACAAAAACATCCCGGATACCTTTAAAAACACCTGAATTGGTTCCTAAAGCTAAAACATCGCAGATGATAAATTCAGAGGAAGCTGATTACTCTCTTGTTTCGGTAGCACAAACACCTAAAAGTTCCCGAAATACTGTACGCGAAAAATCTAAGGCCTCCCCTGTTCAAAAATCTGTTGCTTCCCGCCGTGTAATTCGTGAAAAAGTTAGATCTTCAATCCTGGTAGCACGACGATCTAGAGCAATGAAGGTATGTATGATCATGTTGACTGCATAATCAGTTTCATTTATACTTAATCGGATCAGCGTGTATATATGTTGTTCCACTGTGACTTGAGGTGGAAGTTATCTGTTTCGTTACAATGATAGTATCATATAGGTTTACTTTTTGACAACTGGCAGGAGGATATTCCACAAACCACAGGAAGAGATCTGTCTGTTAAGAATGAAAATGATGAGGATTTGGCTGCAGTTTTGATGCTAGATCATGATCTGTCTTTAAGTACACTTCGATCTCGCCTCACAAAACTCCAGGTAGCTTTATATTATTCAGTATATATATTCCATTAGTCATCTGAACCTTGCAATGATACTACAACTCTCTGTTTTTCAGGTGGTACGACATGTTTGGGATCAAAATGACACGCTAGGCGGTATTAGCGCCTTGCAGAAAGTGCCAGATCACGCCGTATGTATTCTTCGTGGAATTTTACTATACTGTTTTTTTTTTCCTTAAACATCTGAATATTATCTTGTCTATATCCACAGGTACAAGCAGATGTAATTAGCGTAATGCTGGACAACACCGAGTCTTTAACTTTAGACCTCTTTTCTTGTTTGCTGCCTTTGCTGTCAGGTTTACTCGATAGCCAAATCGAGAGGTACATATATAAAACACTTGCATTATGCTCATTCAACATGATGGTTATCGGTACTAATTTATTAACATAATTTTGAAAATGTGTGCAGGCATATAAATGTGTCACTACAAATGTTACTGAAGCTTGTAGCAGTCTTTGGGCCCGTGATTAGCTCAACAATCTCGGCACCTCCTGCTGTAGGTGTTGATCTTCATGCCGAGAAAAGGTCCTGTTTCTTGTTTCTGTAGATGGTTTATTTTTTATTAAACTGTATTTTTCAACTTACTAAACTTAAGATGTTTAAAAACTTGTTGACAGACTTGAAAGCTGCACTCAATGCCATATCCAGCTTCAAAAGATTCATAAGAATCTCCCAGATGTTATACGGTAATCGCCTTTCTGTATCATTTCTTGTTAGAAAAATTAAACAACGCTAAAGTGACATGTGTTTTTCCACGTAGGCGGGGCGGGCTGACGGCAAAAACTGCAAAAGAACTTAACCGTATACTTCAACAGTAAATAAAAAAAAATAAAAAAACTTTTCCAAGCAACTCACAGTTGTCATTGGATTCTTTGCCCTCAATCAGCCATTTTCAACAAGTAAAACTAACCAGTGACATACAGATTCTTGGCCTATTGTGAATATGTAGCATCTTTGTTCAAATGTGTATCTTGTATGTGAATAATAATAATCGAAAGAAAAGATGGAAAACATTTACTGAATTAATTTCAGCAAGATAATATTTATTATGACTATACACTTGTTAAGCACCTTTTTTATTGTTAAATAAACAGTTATGATTTTTTATATATCTAATTTTGTGAACTAATTATATATTGTGAAACATAGACCATTCGGTGTGGTGCAGACATAGGAAAAGCATGATGATGCCGGGCCGGGCAACACCGCCCCCTAGGGCCGGCAACGACAAGACCATCCTCCAAATGCCGGGCTTGACGGGCCATATGATTTGTTTTTTTTTAAGGGAGATGCGGTCCATCCTTCACACCTTTGGCCCATCGTCATGAGGATGCCACTCCCCCACTGACGCATTTGCCTACGTGGCGGCCCATCATCAACCCTCCACACCCACCAGCCATAGTATATCACCTTTTTAACAGCAAAAGATAATTTATTCCTCTAGAAAATAGCAAGAAGCTAGATAACGCAAGTACGCAACCACCAAAAAAAAGTGCTACAAGACACAAAAGAGACATCATGGGAGCATTACGGCGACACCACACTAAAACCACGTGGCACCAACCATGACTTGAAACAAACCTAGATAAAAAGCCCACTCGAATCATGGTTAGTACATTGGAGGAAACGTAATCACCAGTTGCGGATGGGCCGGAGCCGTAATCCCACACACCAACATTCCTATAACAAACCGATGATCTTCATGCACTTGAGTTTAACTCCCTTTTTCTACCTAGCGGCACCTTTTCTACCTTTGACTCTTCCAATAAGGGACACTCCAGTTTTGATAGACTCCCCCAACCCAATGAGCCAACTTTGGAGATGACCTTACCTCTATCCTGGGAAACAAAGATGGTGCTTCTAGAAAGATCATTAATTCCAAAACCCACATCGGATATCATATATGAAGGTTTCAAATTGGATCAAATAATGAACACATGCGAACAAAGGATTTTGTGATAAACAATATCAAGACTCTTTTCTTATTTATCAAAGCAAACAAAAAAAATCCAATGAAAAAACAATTACAGACTCTTGCTTAAATACTAAAACAAACTTGACTAACCTATTTAACTTAGGATACAAGACTCAATAGATACATAATTATGTGTAGACGTTTTATGCCCACGGATTAATGTACGTGATTATTTAACATGATATGTACTTATTTATGGAATTATGTACGATTAACTAATTATTATTTTTTTAATGGCTAAACTTGCATATCATAGAGATTGAATCTCTAATCTCGTACTACTATAAACCTTATCTAAACTCACCGATACCATTGAGTTACTCCCAATAGACTAACTCATTATTTAAGATGTAGTTTTTATTAATGAAATGAAAGGCTGGCAACTGTAATGTATAGCCATTAAATCATCAGGTACAATATACCAAAAATATGAAAGGCACTTCAATAAATAGGTAGGGGATAGTGGATGCTATATGCATGTAACAGAAATAGAACGAACTCAAATGAATATGTGGATCACATTTGAAGTTATTGTCATATACATGGTTTGATTTTCAACATTGAATGTCTAGGTTTGATTTGATTTTTGTTAATACCAAGGAAACTTGCATTGATGCAACATATGTCTTACATTTTCTAATTTAGGTAAAAATAATAACTAAATTTATCAAATGTGTAGTTCTCTCTTATCAAATGAAGAAACAAGTACCCGAGGGTATGGTTTTCTAGGGTAGAAACCTTGATCTAGACTACTCCAAGAGGCTTGACTCAAATTGCTGCAAAACAAAACATCGTTAGGACTCGCCACAAGAAAGAGGTTATCTCTGTGATTACCCTCCGGCGTGAGAATAAATTTTCGTGCTTTTGGGAGAGAAAGTTGTAGGAGAGATAAAGTATGCGAATGAATGGTCAGTGTTACCTGGTCGTCCTTATATAGTTGTTGGTAGACCCTAGAGTTGAGCTTTGGCGGTTGTATTCAAATTACGATAACCACCTGATATAAAGGAGGTTGTCTTATCAATAAGTTTGTTATCATATTAGTTATTCACCGGTTTATGTGGACCGGGTTGATACAGGTTTTAGGTGTTGACCGGTTTAGTTGGACCAGACAACACCTCGTCAGATTTTTAACATGAAATGTCTAGGTTTGATTTGATTTTTGTTAATACCAGGGAAACTTGCATTGAGGCAACATATTATTTATTTCTTACATTTTCTAATTTAGGTAAAAGTAATAATTAATTTTATCAAATGTGTAGTTCTCTCTTTATATTCAATTGATTTATTGCCTCACCTTTTGTGATGTGGTGATAAATGGTGTATTTAAGAAGGTGTTGGGATTTTAAAGATGAGATTGAGAGTTCAAGCCTCATATAAGGCAAAAAAAAAATGGTGTATTTAAAAAGGTGATGTAAAAAAATGTATAAAAAATGGGGGAGGAAATTAACGTTAAAAAAAAATGATTTATGATTTGGATGATATACTATTTGGATGATCATTTAGGGAGTATGTAGTGATGTGTCATTTTATATATATATTTATTCTTTTACATGTAATAAACACCCATTCAATCTAAAAACTTTAACAGATGAACACACTCATTTTCAAGAGCCATAAAACAAAGCCAGTTAAGGGATGAAGGGAAGGGATTTAGAGGGTGTTTGGGATTGAGTTTCAAAACAACTTATTGACTTATTGGCTATTCTAAGAAGTCAATAAGTTGTTTGTGTAACCCAAAAACACTTTATGTTTTGAAGTTTGGCTTTTAAGGGTGGAAAAACTGTTTTTGAAAAACTAGAATTCCTGGTTTTTGGCTTTTAGCTTTTGACTTTTGGAAAAAAATTACAAATTTACCACCCATACAACCAATATTCACAATAAGTTAAGCGAAACACTTAAAAAAGACAATCTATTGACTTTTTGACGTTTCTCATCCGAAAAGCTAATCCAAACACTTTTTTAAAATTCATTTTCAAAAAGTCATAAGCCAATAAACACTTTTGACCAAAAGCACTTTTTCATTTCTAAACTCAATCCCAAACACCCTCTTATACCGTAAGAGTTTGGTCGAATTAGGTTATTCCGTCCCTAAAGAGTGTAAGCAAGTCGAGCTAAATCAAGCTTGGTAGTTTGAGTCTTTTTAATGTCTAAAACGACGCACTATTTTTTTTCCCGCACAACTTTAGAAACCAAACATTTAGGTCATTCTCCTAATAGGGGTGTTAATCCTATTGGGTTGATGGGTTAACAAGTTGACCGGTAGCGGGTTGGTGGGATGAAGTGTGCCACATGAATCCAACCCGTATTATAATTCGTGTCAAATATTCAATCTTAACCCGCCACACACAAATTTGGGTTAACCCAAACCTGGCTCGTTAAACGCTTATTTTTTTAATGAGTCAAAATGTTGACGATATATAAGCGTGTTATTGGATCGTAAGCGAATTATCGATAACGTATTTTATGGTGAGTATGATTGTGACAAGTAAATAATATGGTGTACCAAAACTAACATTATTATTATTTATTATAACTAATCATGTAAACTGGAAACTATAAAAAACGAAAACAAAAGTCTGTGAGAGTTTTTTTTTCTAAATAACTAAACGGGTTGTCAGTCAACTCGAACCCAATCTGTTTTTTAAACTGGTCGTGTTTGTCGACCCAAACCTATTTTTTTTTTGTCATATGCTTGAATTAGCTTTTATCCCGGGAGCGTCCCGGAGTTGAAAAATATAACAATTCTAATAATACTAATACTAATAGTAATAATTATTACTATTGTAATTAAATAAATAAAAATATAACCTTGCTATAAGGTGACACCATGTGTTGCAGTGTTGCGTGATTCTTTCTCCTAGTTTCTCTTGATGAAGTATACCTATGCATCTTTAGAAGAGTAAAATTCTAATGAAAGCATGGCCATTGGGCTGAATTTCAATATCGTAGATAAGAACCTGATTTAAAAGAAAAAACATGATTAATGAATAATCTGAACACTTTGTGTTTTTTTTCCTGTATGAACGAAACCCCACAAAAAATAGTCGTTTTTTTCTCCGTTTTTATATAGCACTATGGTACTCGTTGGAAAGATAATAAAACGCTCGTTAATTTGGCGTAATTTTTTTCTTTAAAAAAATCTCTTATATAAAAGATATTAACGTTTAAAAATTATGGGAGGAAACATAAGAGAGAAAAATTTAAATTTGTTTTTAAATTCTTTTTTCCTAAAATAACTCAATTTAAATTTAGTAATTATAATAGATTAGGTTAAACTATATTTATTGTCGACCTAAACCTATTTTTTTTATTTTTTGTCATATGCTTGAATTAAGTTTCAGATCATATCAAGAATTGTAGCCCTGCTACTAACCGCAATTAAAAAAGTCATTATGCTAACTATGATTTGCCCAAGAAAAAAGTTTTCTAATTGGGTGACGTGTCTCCCCTTTTTAATAGAGTTAATGCGTTGCCATCTTTGTAATTAATATGGGAATGATTGGAAGTAAATGCGTCGAAAATTTGAAAAGTTGTTATAAATTTTGGGGGAAAACCAAGGAGGCGTGTTGAGGAAGTCGAGGAGTTTGGTGGACGTGTCAGACGGCAGAAGGCATGTCGTCATGATGGCTGTCACATCAGGCACGTGACAGACGAAAATTTCATCTGGTGTCAGACGCGTGTTAGTGCACGCGCGCGAGTGGAGCTGTAAAGCCTCATAATGATGACACGTGACGACTGAAACACGTCTTGTGTCAGGCACGTGGGATGCCACACGTTAGAAGGCAGCTGTCATTCTCAAGGATGATTACACCTGGTGGATCCAGGGTTCGTGTGTCAGGCGCGTGGGAGACCATGCGTGCATTAAATGCGATGAGTATAAATACCTCTTTACCTCCTCCCTCTCATCACTTTTTCCAAACTTTTCAAAAAATTCCTCTCGAAATTCTCTTCCAATCTTCAAACTTTCCGACGGACCTTCAAGTTTTCCGACAGGTCTTCATATTTTCCGACCCTTCCTTCAAATTTTTCGGCGAGCATTCCCAGTTTTCTTCAACCTCCACCCTTCAAACATGCCTGAATCTTCTCAGACCCAAGATAATCCCCAGGAAAATCCTTCTGAACAACCTATGGAAAGACGTCGAAGACGTTGGTGAACACCACCGTTAAATGGACGGAGGCAAGTTTTAAGGAGTTTATCTGGGAGATGGAGATACATCCGTCTTGAGAACCAGAGTTTCCGGAGTCGGGGAAGACGACCCTGATGAATCCAGAGGGCAAGATTGCCCTGTACGGATCCCATTTCACGAAGTGTGGGTTCCATCTTCCGGCCACCAAGTTTCAGATCGATATCTTGCTGGCCTATGGCATTCATGTCACCAAACTTAGTGGGTTTGGCATGCTCAGGCTCGTACACTTCGAGGCCTGTTGTCGAGCCTAGGACGTTGAACCGACTTTCGAGCGGTTCAACGTCCTCTATGTGATGACCAGGGACCAATCTTGGTTCAACTTTTCTGTGCGCTCCAAGGTGGCGCCCGTTGGAAATGATCCTCCCAAGTCAATGCATGACTGGAAGGAGATGTTTCTCTATGTGAAGCGTGGGGTGATTCCCGTGGAGATGCCTTGGAAAGTTCTTGGGGAGCATCAGAAGCTCCCCACCTACCATGTGATGCAAGGTTACAAGGACTAGGAGTGGTTTGTGACCTTGACTTCGAACGCCTCCCCCGTTGACGCCAACTTATGTGTGAAGGAGATACTCGTGATGCTAGGGATAAGCCGTCTGTGCCTTCGGCATGGGAAGGAGCCTTACATCCTTGATGAGGGCAAGTGTACTTCTGCACATCTCTTTATTTATTTTTTATCTTTTTGTAGAAAAAAGAACTAACTGTTTGCTCGTCTATAGGTGTGACGAAGTTTGGCGCCTTCTTGGCGCGCGATAAAGCCCGATTGGGGTGGAGGGCCCTCCTCGACGGACCGTCCTTCGATAGTGGAGGAGATGGTGGGCAAATTCTATCTGCCAACCTGGAGAACGTGCCTCCACACTTCCGCACCACGGGTGAGACTTCTATAAACCCTAGTGGTCTGATCCCTTGTCTTGCTGGGCACCGGGAGGGTTCCCGTACGTAATTATTTCTGACGAGGAGTCGACCGGGTCTTCGGAGGAGCTGGTGCATCCCACACGCCCCTCTAGGATCGCGGAAGCTCGTGGTCATTAGAAAATGGCGCCCAGAGCTCATTCGTATAAAAGGTTAGATTTAAAAGTTTCTGAGTCGTCGACTTTGAGTGCAGTTGGCGTGTTGGAGAAGCGGAATGAGTCCTCGCCTTCCAACCCGAAGGAGACTAACCTCCCGGGGAAGAAGAAGAATAAGAAGAGGAAGGTGACCCCCACACCGAAGACCCACGTGGAAGGCGGGGAGGGCGGAAAGGATAGGGCTGGTAAATCTGGCCCGCCTCCCCAACAAGAGAGTGGCAAGGAAACGAAGCCGGCGCCATTTTCCTTCAACATTGTGCCGCCTCCAGAGCGCCGGCCGCTGATGCAGAAGATGGTGTAGAAGACACCGGGTAAGTTCCTTGCAATTTTTTGTTTATTTTCCTTTGCGCGCCTTCATAATTGATGCTTATACTTGTATATTTTTTTCTCGTTTCTTGTAAATAGTTTTGAGCGCCTGCTTTTGAATGAAATGAAAATCCCTCTTTATTTTGTGTGCACTTTACTTCCGTCTAGTATTAAACACTTGTTGGAATGTTTGTTTAACTTAGTGTTTTGTTAATGAATCTTTAATCCGGCGTTGGGTGCTTAGAATGGCCGCGCCTTGAAGACTATAGTGCTAACTACTGAACATAGTAAATAGATAGAGAAATCTTCATTGAACCATTAAAAGTAGATAGGCATGTGTAGCCCATATCTGTACAAAGAAAATGTTAAATAAAACAAGTACGTAGTTGCGCAGCGTTCCAAGATCGCGGGATGGGCGTGCCATCTAGATTTTCAAGCGCGTATGCGCCCTTTCCCTGATTTTCTTGGATTTTGTAAGGTCCTTCCCCGTAAGGAGCCAGTTTCCCAGGCTTTTCGGCGTGAGAGGCTTCGTTGTTGCGGAAGACATAGTCACCAACCTTGAATTTGCACAACTTAACTCCTTGATTGTAGTAGCGCTCCAACGGTGTCTTGTACTTGGCTTCTTTGATGGTGGCGAGTTCACACCGTTCTTCTAGCAAGTTAAGGTTTAGGCGGAGCTCTGTGTCATTTGTTTCTTTGTCCGCCATGAGGACCCTTGCGGAATGGCATCCAATTTCGGCGGGTATAACGGCCTCGGGCCCGTATATGAGACTAAACGGAGTTTCACCGTTACTCTTTTTGCTTAAGGTGCGATGGGCCCACAGAACATGCGGTACCTCATCGACCGAACTCGTTCTTTTGGTCCGAGCCGTGCTTTGATGCCTTCAACAATACTTATATTTGCTCTTTCGACTTGAGCATTTCCTTGTGGGTGCACGACAGATGTAAAAATCTGTTGGACGGCGAGTTGCGTCAGCCACTCTTGCAAGTGTTGGTCCGCGAACTGCGTTCCGTTGTCGCTCACAAGTTGGTATGGTAAGCCGAATCTCCAAATTATGAACTCTTAAATGAATTCCTTGACGTGCGCCCCGTCGATCTTGCCTAGGGGCTTTGCCTCAACCCATTTGGTGAAGTAGTCTATGGTGACGATCGAGAATTTGACATTTCCCGGCGCTGTGGGGAATGGGCCAACAAGGTCGATTGCCCATTTCTGGAATGGCCAAGCGGCCGTAACAGGCACCAGGTCGTTTTTTAGGGCGTAGGGTGTTTGGCGTATGACTCTGACACAAGGGGAACAGTGCAACAAGTGGGGCTCAGGAGGGCCGCACCTTTCCTGCTGGCGCGCCGTTGTGGCTGACCATCGCCGAGTAGGGCGCATGATCCTGTTCTGGTGGATTGCACTCCACGTGTGATCTCTGTAGACTAGACTCCGCCGAGGCTGACACTCCGCGGAGGTAGCGCCGCGGAGATGTATTATGTTCTCGTATTTAACCATTTCGAATGGTTTCTTCTCCACTTGTGTATTGATGATAGTGTTGTGGTGGTAGGGTGCGCCTATACGCTAAGAATTGGTACCCTACCTCTTCAGTGTAAAATTGTGTCACTTCCAAAAAGATAAAGGATTCGAGCTTCAACGTAATTAATGGTGTATAATAGAACATCATGGATTATATAAAAGAACTAGTATTAAGCCCCTGCGCATTGTGACGGGGTGTAAAACCATACCAAGTAGCACTAATGCCACGCCACCACCAACAACCACTAACACCAAAAAGCTCGTAAAAGTAAAATAAATAAAAAAAGGAAAAATAACACCGAATGATAAGAAGGCGTAAAATCGTAGAACCACGCACGCTCGTTACGACATGTTAATGCCAAAGGCGTAAAATCGATGGCTTTTAATAACTATGGTTAATGTGAAGTAACTAAGTCGGTCTTGGACCCGCGCATTGCGACGAACTTGTTATAACTCGCAAAATTTAGAACGGAACTTAAAACAAAAAAATTGCGTAAGATGAAAATTATGTGGTAACAAAGTTGAAAGAAAAAAAAAGTTTTAGGGTTAAATTGTAAAAGATGAAAATCTTTGCGTTAAAAGTAAAAAAAATGAGAAGTTTTGGGTTAGAAGTGGAAAATTAAAATCCTTAGTGTTAAATTATAAAACATGAAAATATTTGTGTTAAAAGCAAAAATGAAAAGTATTTGAGCTAAAAGTATAACATCAATTTTTTTTTTTTTTTGAAAAACTCTCTAGACATAGGATATAACCTCTTTATATACACAAAAGTTTTGGTAATTAAGGTATTTATAACCACCACGAAAGTTTAGTTATTTTAATAGTAGCATCTTGAAGAAAAGGGTGTTTCAACATGTGGGAGTTAGAACCACTCTTTTAACTTAATGTCAAGTTTTAGTAGAGGTAGGTGACCTATATTTATCAAAACAATTTTATATGATATGTAAAGTATACCAGAGTTCAACATCATCATGAATGACAAAACTTTATTTTTCTTTTAACATAAAGGAATGACATGTCAACTACTGGGTGTTGTGGTCAAGGTGTGTTGTGGTCAAGGTCCCCTTGACTCTTCAAGATGTGCGGAAACCCCACCTTCACCCGTCCAAAAGCACGACAGTAGAATTATCGGTTAAACATCGTCTCTCGTCCGAGTCGAACCAGCGCCACCTGTATTCGCTTTTCACCTGGGTGTCACTCCACCTTAAGGGGGGGGGGGGGGGGCGACAGTGGAATTATCGGTTTCGTAGGTTTTCTTATAAGCTTGTATGATTTGAAAATGTTGTTAAGTTATATGAATCGGCTCATCAACCCAGTAGATGCCCCCTAAGCCAAAATTAAGGTTGAACTAAATATTGCAAGACAAGTGAGCTAGACCCGACTTTCTCGTTGAATGGCTCCATAAATATTAAAGTCAATACAATTAAATATGTTATTGAGGTAGCGTGTTGGTGCATTTGGAAATCCCGAAACAACAGGATATTCAATAACACACTGGTCAAAATTGAGAAGATTTGCTAAGAAGTTAAAAGCTATAGTTTTCTGTGTATTACAAGCCGCTCAAAAGTGGGTCCTTTAGACTTGGACTAAATGGAGAATTTTTGATGTATAAATATGTTTTTTATCTTGTTGTTTGTTGTAATAAAAGTTGCCGTTCTAAAAAGAAGAAGAAAAACTACTTGTGTAACAAACTATATTAAACTATTTTATACACCCATTTTTCATATTTTGTAAATATTATCTTAACAAAATATAACTTTGAAATGAACAACAAAAAGCCAAATTTTAAATTTTCTTATTCATAAAATCAACCAAATCATAGATCTGGTTTCCCCTCCTTTCGTCTCTTCCGTTCAGTCACCACGTTCAGATCTGGTTTTCCCCACTTTCAGATCTTGTTCTTCTCCTACCTCCCAACGGTCCTATTTCAATTTTGAATCCCATTCGATCCTTCCTAATCCCATTCGGGCCTTTGTGTTCTTCGTTCGCCCTCTCCATCTCTGAATTATAATCTTCATTCGACCTTGTAATCTCTTTCGTCCGTCTTGAATCCCATTCGTCCGTTCAATTTCCATTTGACCCTTGTGTATCCATTCGCCCTTTCAAATCTCCATTCGAACCCCGTTTTATTTTCTGTCTCATGCTTTGAGAATTATTGTTTTTAAACAATTCAATCGTTTTGTTTATTTCACCTCGATAATATAGCGTAATAATAATTATAGTAACTTATTCTATTCTATTATAATAATTATTCTAATTCATAATAATAATAATAATAATAATGGGGTAAGGAATTAGGTGGGGTTTCGTTTTGAAGGCGGGCAACTTGTGGTTGCTACCCTTAACGCCCTGTAAAGGGTTTTTGCTCGCCGTTTCCTTTGCCCCCCAACTCATCTCGAGTTCGGCGGTTTACATTTCGCACATGGCCCCTGCCAGGAGGGCCCGGAACGCCAAGTCGCGTAGTTCTGCGCAGGGCTCGGTTAGTGGTCTCTGGGTCTGCCCCTTTAAACTTTTTCACGACTGTAAAGATGGCAAACCGGGGCATGGCGGTTTTCTGCTCCTTCTTGGACACATCCAAAGCACCCACCTCAACACAGAAAACCGAAGGCTATCTCTGAAGGAGGCTATCTCGAAGGATCGGGACCTTTTTTTAGATGTCGGGGAAGTTCTCAGGGAAGGAGATAAGTGGTTATGTGGAAGGTGCATGGTGATGCATGCTCTCAGTAGAGGATGCAAGCATGACGATGAGGTTGTATCGTTCGTCGTGGTCTCCGAAGATGTCGAAGATTTCATTGTTGGGATACGGAAACCATGTCCAACGGTAGACGACGCAAACCCACGTCACCCAACCGGGATGGTTGGGATGTTGCCCTCCTCGAGCGTGTCTTTTCCCTCCCTAATCAGACTGTTAAAAGCATCCCCCCTAGTTGTCGTCTGATGTTTGCTCAAGCGTTAACAGGTGCTTTACGCAAAGTAGTGGCGTCGCCAAGCTCGGTTGACAATTGGGTCAAATTGTTATTGCTTCCACGGTTAACCCTGAGGGTGATCAGACCGTCCTCCAGGCAAGAGCGAAGATAAGGGAACAGGAAATCTCTGCAGTGTAGTAGCATCATGCAAGCGCTTGGAGAATGGAAAGATGGGTCTGGGTTTGCGGTCTTGGTTTCTTCCCTTTTGGATAGCACAGGGGAGGTCTCGGTATCTAGGGGAGAAGCCAAAATGGGAGAGGACAATGCAAGTGAACCTAACATAAAACAATGTCTTCGAAAAGTCAGGGATGGTCATTTCACGGCGGCGGTAAAGGTGTTGTGCTCTAGTGGAGTCGCCCCCTATGTGAATCGGCCATGAAGGCCCTCATTGATAAACACCCAGTGGTGCCGCCTCCATCCTTTCCTTCTAACCCCATCGCCCAACTCGCTCTATCAGTAGATGAGTGTTGTGTGCTTAAATGTATCCGATCTTTCCCTAAAGGGAAATCTTGTGGTAGGGACGGGATACGGGCCCAACACCTGTTGGATGCTATTGGGGGTGAAGGCTCAGTGACTTCCTCAGGGTTGCTCGCGGCCATCACTGAAGTTGTCAACCTATGGCTTAGGGGAGCCTGCCCTAAGACGTTGGCCGAGTTCATTGCATTGGCCCCCCTCACCCCCTTATTGAAGCTCGATAATGGAATTCGGCCTATTGCTGTGGGGGGCATTTAGCGAAGGCTAGTTTCTAAGGTGGCAATGAAGAAGGTTGGAAAAGACATTTCCCAGTACCTGGGGGACTTTCAATTTGGAGTAGGGGTACCAAATGGGGCAGAGGCGGTACTTCACAGTGCCAA
Organism: Ambrosia x helenae; assembly: GCA_030844895.1. Classification (NCBI taxonomy): domain Eukaryota; kingdom Viridiplantae; phylum Streptophyta; class Magnoliopsida; order Asterales; family Asteraceae; genus Ambrosia; species Ambrosia x helenae. Next base: position 27,425,974 of record CM061223.1, on the reverse strand, counting down.
CAGGTTCCTCAACTCTTTTCATGCGGATGGGTCTCTGGCTATGCTTACAGTAGACTTCTCCAATGCCTTCAACATGGTCGACCGTATAGTTTTTTCTCCAAGAGGTTCACCAGCGATGCCCGTCCATTTATCCGTGGGTCTAGTTGTGACATCCGTCACCCTCGTCTTTCGTCAAATTGACAATTATAGCCCTTCAAATATTTCCATTACAGTCCCTGTATTTTTCCACGTTTTCAAATCTATTAAAACATGAGTTACTTTTAAATCTCTAATTTAAACGTGAAAAGTTAACAAAAGTTTTGGGAAATATCAATTTTTTTTTTATTATTTGTATGCAATTTGTTTTAAATAAAAGCATAAGTTTATTAAAAAAAAAAAAAAAAAAAACTTAAATTTATAAAGCTTCAAGATATTTTGGTTAGTTTACATTAACTTGGTTAGTGTATTATAAAGGGGAAAACTAACCCAACTAGAACAAAACTAACTTAGTTATACTTGAGGGACCAAAAGTGACATTTCACAAAAGTTAAAAATCTGTTTTGCCTTTTCTCTGATCCACGTTTTTCCGGCGGAGACTCCGGCGGCCGGAGTTCTTCTCCGGCGAGAGTCTATAACTCATTTTAATTATCTATTCCACTCATTAATCAATTCTGAACGTTACACCTTGAGTTTCCAACGTATAATCATCTTAAAACAGCCATAAACATGTATAAAACTCAAGTTTTAATCCGCGTTTAATAGTGTAACCGCCGGAATTGATTTTTTTATTCAAAGCTTTGTTTCTAGTCGCTTATTATAAAAACCTACGGTCTCAATCGTTTTCTGCACTTGTACCTTCGAAAACCCACAAAAAAATCGCATCAAAACGAATTCTAAGCCCTCCAAATCGTGATGTTTAGTTCGGAACTTGAAGCTTCATTCGCGGCCATTATACACATTGTGAGTCCTTATTTTTGATGCCATTTTATTCTTTTTATGATAGACTTCAAAAGCCCTCCCCATCACAGATCGAATATAGTGTCTGAATCGGGTTATTGCAAAATCTAGGGTTAGGGTTCTTGAGATAGCCTATTTGGGGAAGAAGATGAACTTGTGATATGTTATAAATATATTTAAGTTCCAAAAATATAACAAACTTAGGCTTTAGAGGAGTGGTTTGTGGGTATTTCTTGGAACCATGGAACTCGGGTTCGAAACCCATGCGCCCCATATTTTTTTTTTTTTTTTTTGATTTTTTTTAGCTTTTATTTTACTTAATTAAATCACAATACAATTACTCATAATTCTTGTAAACTTAGAATATTCATAATAAATTCATTTTTGCTCCAAAAATTATGAAAATTTAGGTGTAGCTTCTTGATAACTTATAGAAAATTACCACATTTTTATTTTCTGGAAAATATTTTATTTTTATATTTTTATTGAATTAATTTGTTTTAATCTCAAACTTTTTGGGTAATTATTTCTCATCATCATGAACTGATATAAAAATTATTGGTTCAGAAAACATTTATTTTTATTGACTTTCCTATTTTTTTAATCATTTAAACATAATTTAATCTCGTTAAATCAATTTTAAATATAAATAAGTTTATATAAATTATGAGAAAATTATTCTAATTTGTTTACATCAGAAATCATTCATTTTCTATAAAACTAGGATTTTTGGATCATGTATGGTATTATTAGTCTTATTTACGTTTAATTAGACATAATAAAAACATTTATTTATTTATACAATTTAAACATCTATTTTATAAATATTTTTTTATAAAATAGAAATACTCATATGGTTTAATGTCTTTATTATTTTTTGGATCATTGTGTAACTCAAAATTATTTATTTATATATTTATGATTATTGTATTTATTTTAATTTAGTTAAAGTAACTAACTAAATTATTTTGTCTTAATTATTCAAACATATTTTTTATCTAAATATTCAATAGATAATAATTATATTATTTAAACCACATTTACAACCTTTCATATATTATTTGTGACATACAACTTTTACATTAACGCGACTTATCATTAAAACTCTAATTCCCCAAATCGACTTAGCAAACCTTAATGCCTTAGACCCTAGTTGCCTTAGATTTTTTTTAGACATTTCCTTATTAGTATGCTTACACATTATAGGTTGAATTCCTCGGAATTCCCATTACTTAGCTCACGACCGCTTAAGTGGATTTTGCTCGTTTTCGCAAACTGTGAGTATATCTTTCCCCTCTTTACTGTCTTACTATTTTGGGGTGACTCATGTACTTACTATCAAGTTTATAATTCCTTTTACTAAAATAGCAATTCTTATGTGTGTTTGCGTGTGTCATTTTGTGTATCTATGACCTGTCAAATCATTAACCGTTGCGGCCTGGCATTTCAATGAATAGTACTATGGTTTATACCCTTGTGACTCTGTTGAGAGTCCTCGTCATTGCTATGTATTACATTGCTACTAGCGCATACTATATATATCTGCTTTCTTCTCTTAGGGTTGATTTGACCCGGATACCACTTATTACATAATTGCAAACAGTATACGACACATGAATTGCTAAACACTTTTCTACTATATTTATTTAAACAGGGTATGCTCACCAATACAATTTTTGTATTGACCAAAATATTTTGTACATGTTTCAGGTTGTTTTGAGATGCATTCTTTAAGCTTTCGGATTTATATTTAGATTTTGATTCATTGTATTTCAATTTAGTTGGCAGTTAGAATCGTTGTATTTCATTTCAATGTAATAAATTATTTAATCAATGTATTCAAGTTTACACTTTAGTCCATGAGCTATTGAACAATCGTCACTACGTGACACCTCGATGTTTCCGCCATCGGTTGGGGTGTTACAGATTGGTATCAGAGCCATGGTTATAGGGAATTAGGTTATTAGAATGCCTTTTAGCCTAGTCTATAACTAAGATTAGTTTCACGAGTCCTCTCGTTTATATTTCTCTTATTTCCTATTATTTTCTTTCAGGATATTTTCGTTATGATTATTTCTTGTTATTCTTTCGATATTTTTCTTGGCGAAGAAGACACTCGTATTTTACAAACGAAACGATATCATCAAGTTAGGAGTGGTATCCATACCTTGGTGATTAGTTTCACTCCCCTATAGGTTATTCATCTTAGGAATATATCTTTGAGATAGGAGTGACATCCACACCTCAAAGAGTATTTCCTTCAAAAAGAAACTTAACCACTAAGCTGGGAGTGACATCCTTAACTTAGTGATTGGTTTCATTCCACAATCGTTTTCAATTTTAAAATACATCTTTGAGTTAGGAGTGAAATCCACATCTCAAGGATCTATTTCTACATCTCGTTGATTATGAATTTTCTTAAATGTTGGTAATGTATTACATACTTTAATATTATCATTCACGTCATTTTAAATCATGGTCTTTTAAAGCACATTAGAATTACACATAGTTCATGAAATGGTTTCATTTTGCATTTTATAAACTTGTACTGCATATTTTAAAGGACAAATGTAACCCTTTGTTTTCATATGACATAACCAATATATATTTTCGAGAGAAATTTGCAACTAATAATAAGCCTTATAACATTTTTCAAACTCGACTTCTCGTAAACACATGAAAATGTGTATTTACGAAGATTTTGCAAATGAACCTGTTTTGAATCTAAAACACTCTTCGATTTCTAAAAATTTATTCTCATGCATCACTAACTATTCTTTCAACAATATCACAAAGTCGAGTAAACTGCGAAAATTTACCTTTTACACTTGTACTCTTTCAGTCGCAAAACTTTTGGTTTAAACAATGGACATATCCTCTTATCAGAATGTTGGTAAATGTCTTTTACTTTATAATACATATATGTAAAATTACTAGATTACACCTATTCTGTGCACTCTCACTTGCCGTAAATTTCATTATTTTATTCTTGCACCATTTTTATTCATAGTTATTTCTAACACGTTATTTGTGACTACTTTCACATTGACTATTTGCATTAATACAACTTGTTTACTTCCATTTTGTGCAATCGTGCGATTTACTTGATTTATGTTATATTATCCTTTCAGTCGGAATTTTATGCTATACTTATATACTTACTTGAACGCATATTTGGTATGCATATTTTCTTTCCTGTTTTTGAGCAAAACCCTGATATACTTTACATTATTTTGTCCATCATCATGGCCAATGAACATACTAATTGATAACTCGTGTGAGATCTAAGCCAGTGCCCATGTACGACTCGGATTAGAGTATTTCTTTAATCTGAGGGGAACGGTGTAAACCTCAGAGTTTATCAATATGAGTGTTTAGAGCCAATGATATGAACAAAAGTTTCTGGTTAAGGGTGAACCCGAAAGGGAAGAACCTCTAACCATGTCTTATACTTACATGTTATTCACATTACGGTTAAAGGGAAAACCCGTAAGGAAAGAACCTCTAACTATGTCATGAATGAACATTATTCATTACAGTGACTATTACATATTGTTTGCACGCATTTATTTCTTGTTAAGGTTATGGAAAAGCATAACACCTTAGTGTAAGGTAAATCGGTGATTACGGTCCAGAACGCAATCATGGGTTTACAGGTACATGAGGGTGGTGTGTAATTCTATTTAGGCTATTGGTAGACAATCAGTACGAGTCCAAAGTATCGGGAGTGTGGTGGGTCAGCTGCGTACACCCTATATATAAGCATAAACGATACTGCGGAGCGGACTAGGAGTCTAACCAAGAACCGACCCATTAGTTTACATTTACCTCTTCATTAGATCAATGACTGTAGATAGCATTTTCAATAAGAACATTTTGCATAAGCTTCAATTAGTTGTTGGAGCCTTTCTCGTTGACCACCCCTATAGAAACCCTTAAACTTTGTATACTCTTACACTCTATGTTAGTCAAAATTCTGTTGCCTGTCTTTAATAAAGTTCGGGCAGAAACTTTTCTAAAATAGGGGAGACTGTTTCATTAGTACCTTTGCCTCTCACCCATTACACATTTCCAAAATTTTTCTCATTTAAACTCTCACCTTTCTAATTTTGGATTAATCATCAAAGATTTTGAAATTGTACTTTGGGTATTAAACAACTATTTTAAATTTTAACGAATCATAAATGACGAAATTTTCTTTTACAACGCCTTTTAGTTTCATAGTAGCCTCCACTTGAAACAAATTTCGAGACGAAATTTTCTAAAGTAGGGGAGACTGTGACATCCGTCACCCTCGTCTTTCGTCAAATTGACAATTATAGCCCTTCAAATATTTCCATTATAGTCCCTGTATTTTTCCACGTTTTCAAATCTATTAAAACATGAGTTACTTTTAAATCTCTAATTTAAACGTGAAAAGTTAACAAAAGTTTTGGGAAATATCAATTTTTTTTTTATTATTTGTACGCAATTTGTTTTAAATAAAAGCATAAGTTTATTAAAAAAAAAAAACTTAAATTTATAAAGCTTCAAGATATTTTGGTTAGTTTACATTAACTTGGTTAGTGTATTATAAAGGGGAAAACTAACCCAACTAGAACAAAACTAACTTAGTTATACTTGAGGGACCAAAAGTGACATTTCACAAAAGTTAAAAATCTGTTTTGCCTTTTCCCTGATCCACGTTTTTCCGGCGGAGACTCCGGCGGCCGGAGTGTAACATCGCGACATTTTTTTTTTCCCCCAAATTTTAATACATAAAAAGCCCTTATATATATATATATATATTTTTTTTATTACACCTTTATCATTAATATTATACAAATGTGCCTAAGTCTTTATTTATCCTAACTCACAACTTATATACATACATAAATGTATGTAAATAATAATAATAATAATAATATGATTCTAAATTCTTTTTTTTTTTTTCACATACAAGATTTTTTTTTTTTTTTAAATAAAGCCTTGAGTCAAATAGTCAAAGTCCTAGTCAAAGTCTTAGTCAAACAGTCAAAGTCTTAGTCAAATAGTCAATTCATCATAAAACCTTACTTTATGGTGTTGACCAATTTTAATGGCTAATTGACTACAAAACTAGTATAAAAACCCACCTATGACCCATTATACTTTGCACATCTAAATCGATTGTTTCAATCCGATTAAATTTTCCCTCATACCTTTCTTCTATAGTCTATTACTTCTACAATTGAAGCTTTGATTATAAGCTCTTGTAATTGGCGAATTGGAAGCTTGATATTCTTTCTTTTTCGTTTTCTTCAATTTGGACTAGCTACGTTGTTGAGTCTTTGGGATTCGCCTCGCATACATGCACAACACATTATTCTATTTTTTTTACGAGACATAACATTTTGCTAAGGTGAGTTTACATAGCCCCTTTTTCTGTTTTACATTTTGGGGTGAAACATGTTAAAACATTTTATACACTATCATTTACTCATTCTTACATTGTTGAAACTTGTGATTCAATTACACTATCATTTACTCATTCTATCATTTGACTGTAACAAAAAGATACAGTACAATCATTAACATTGATCAAGCCGCCTGTTTAGATTATAGCGCTATAGGTCTGACAAACCCATCCCCCGCATAAATTCAGGGATGATCGATAACAGTAACAACATTTAACTAACTTGCGAGTTAGTCAACAGTCGACACAAGGTTTGGTTGTACAAAGACGCATTGTTACATGTCTGCATCATACTCTATTATCATACAACTTTGAATGTTGTACAAACTATTGTTATTAATTATATTCAAAAACCTATGTATTCTCACCAACTTTTGTTGACCCAAAATATTTTCAACTTAACATGTTTCAGGTTCTACTTGCTTGAAGATTTGAATTAATGCTTGAAGATGTGTGCATAGTTTTATTCAATTTGATGTACGAATTCTTGTAGAACAATTGTTTGTAATTTATTTAAATCATATAATGAAATTTATTATTTACCATGAGCTACTGAACAATCATCAATACGTGACATCCCGATGTTTCCGCCATCGTTGGGGTGTTTACAGATTGGTATCAGAGCCATGGTTATAGGGAATTAGGTTATTAGAAAAATAATCTAGTCTATAACCATAGGATTTAACCAGTATTTGCTTCTTTTACTTGCTTGCATAAACATGCTATCAATTTGCAATCTATGTGTATAATAAATGTTATCATGCCTTTTCAACAGTCGGGAGAGGCCCTACAACCTGCTCCACGACTGGTGGAGGCTATCAAACCTACCCAACGATTGGTAGAGGTCATTATGCCTTTTCAATAGTCGGGAGAGGCCCTACAACCTACTCCACGACTGGTGGAGGCTATCGAACCTGCTCAACAATCGGTGGAGTCATAGAAGGACGCAAAACTTTAATGTAAGGTAAATTGGTGATTGCGGTCCGGAACGTAATCATGAATTTACAGGTACGTTAAGGTAGTGTGAAATTCTATCAAAGTTATAAACTCTAGTTGTCTGGTAGTTCATTCATGCTATAACCCAAATCACAGCTATTTTTATTTTTTTACCAATCACCTTTAACCCTGTGTTTTCAATAACTTCGGGACGAAGTTTCCAAAAGTAGGGGAGACTGTAACATCGCGACATTTTTTTTCCCCAAATTTTAATACATAAAAAGCCCTTATATATATATATATATTTTTTTTTATTACACCTTTATCATTAATATTATACAAATGTGCCTAAGTCTTTATTTATCCTAACTCACAACTTATATACATACATAAATGTATGTAAATAATAATAATAATAATAATATGATTCTAAATTCTTTTTTTTTTTTTTTCACATACAAGATTTTTTTTTTTTTTAAATAAAGCCTTGAGTCAAATAGTCAAAGTCCTAGTCAAAGTCTTAGTCAAACAGTCAAAGTCTTAGTCAAATAGTCAATTCATCATAAAACCTTACTTTATGGTGTTGACCAATTTTAATGGCTAATTGACTACAAAACTAGTATAAAAACCCACCTATGACCCATTATACTTTGCACCTCTAAATCGATTGTTTCAATCCGATTAAATTTTCCCTCATACCTTTCTTCTATAGTCTATTACTTCTACAATTGAAGCTTTGATTATAAGCTCTTGTAATTGGCGAATTGGAAGCTTGATATTCTTTCTTTTTCGTTTTCTTCAATTTGGACTAGCTACGTTGTTGAGTCTTTGGGATTCGCCTCGCATACATGCACAACACATTATTCTATTTTTTTTACGAGACATAACATTTTGCTAAGGTGAGTTTACATAGCCCCTTTTTCTGTTTTACATTTTGGGGTGAAACATGTTTAAACATTTTTATACACTATCATTTACTCATTCTTACATTGTTGAAACTTGTGATTCAATTACACTATCATTTACTCATTCTATCATTTGACTGTAACAAAAAGATACAGTACAATCATTAACATTGATCAAGCCGCCTGTTTAGATTATAGCGCTATAGGTCTGACAAACCCATCCCCCGCATAAATTCAGGGATGATCGATAACAGTAACAACATTTAACTAACTTGCGAGTTAGTCAACAGTCGACACAAGGTTTGGTTGTACAAAGACACATTGTTACATGTCTGCATCATACTCTATTATCATACAACTTTGAATGTTGTACAAACTATTGTTATTAATTATATTCAAAAACCTATGTATTCTCACCAACTTTTGTTGACCCAAAATATTTTCAACTTAACATGTTTCAGGTTCTACTTGCTTGAAGATTTGAATTAATGCTTGAAGATGTGTGCATAGTTTTATTCAATTTGATGTACGAATTCTTGTAGAACAATTGTATGTAATTTATTTAAATCATATAATGAAATTTATTATTTACCATGAGCTACTGAACAATCATCAATACGTGACATCCCGATGTTTCCGCCATCGGTTGGGGTGTTACACGGAGTTCTTCTCCGGCGAGAGTCTATAACTCATTTTAATTATCTATTCCACTCATTAATCAATTCTGAACGTTACACCTTGAGTTTCCAACGTATAATCATCTTAAAACAGCCATAAACATGTATAAAACTCAAGTTTTAATCCGCATTTAATAGTGTAACCGCCGGAATTGATTTTTTTATTCAAAGCTTCGTTTCTAGTCGCTTATTATAAAAACCTACGGTCTCAATCGTTTTCTGCACTTGTACCTTCGAAAACCCACAAAAAAAATCGCATCAAAACGAATTCTAAGCCCTCCAAATCGTGATGTTTAGTTTGGAACTTGAAGCTTCATTCGCGGCCATTATACACATTGTGAGTCCTTATTTTTGATGCCATTTTATTCTTTTTATGATAGACTTCAAAAGCCCTCCATCACAGATCGAATATAGTGTCTGAATCGGGTTATTGCAAAATCTAGGGTTAGGGTTCTTGAGATAGCCTATTTGGGGAAGAAGATGAACTTGTGATATGTTATAAATATATTTAAGTTCCAGAAATATAACAAACTTAGGCTTTAGAGGAGTGGTTGTGGGTATTTCTTGGAACCATGGAACTCGGGTTCGAAACCCATGCGCCCCATATTTTTTTTTTTTTGATTTTTTTTCAGCTTTTATTTACTTAATTAAATCACAATACAATTACTCATAATTCTTGTAAACTTAGAATATTCATAATAAATTCATTTTTGCTCCAAAAATTATGAAAATTTAGGTGTAGCTTCTTGATAACTTATAGAAAATTACCACATTTTTATTTTCTGAAAATATTTTATTTTTATATTTTTATTGAATTAATTTGTTTATTAAGAAAACAAATTAAGAAAACGGAGGTCTTTTGGCCGACGTGTGACGGGTTGAAAAGTCAGGAAGGGCTTTTCCCGACAGGGATTGGTAGACCTGAGAAAGGGGTTAAGCTCCTTAGTGGGGCTGTTAGCCGAGATCCTACCTTTATCGGGGAGTTGGCAGGGCGGCGGCTACGAGTGCGGTTGCCCTCATGAAACTACTGCCCCGCCTTAGAGATCCCTAGAGTGAACTCCTGCTGCTCAGGTCATGCATGGGGGCCGCTAAGTTACTTTTTGGGTTACGAACTTGCCAACCCCACTTCATGGTGGTTGCGGTATCCCTTTTCGATGATGGTCTCCGCGAAGCTATTGAAGATATAGTTGTGTTTGGCGGCGCCTTCTTCGGGGACCTCCAGTGGCGCTTAGCATCCTTGCCGATGCGTTTAGGTGGTTTGGGCCCTCTTTCAGCTCGAGATGTTGGGGTTTATGCCTTTGTGGCGTCCAGAGCTCAGTCTTGGGAACTTCAGGATCATATCCTCCGAAACAGTGGGGTCATTGGACTAGACCCAGACTATCAACAGGCGCTCGAACGCTTAAATGTCTATCTCCCGGACTTTGATATTGGCGGTTTTTCTAACAAGGACACCGCCCCCCCCCCCCCCAAAGCCACAAAAAACTTTGGCGAATGCTCTTTTTAGCAAAACTGCTCAGAGCTTGGGAGAAGTTTTTGAGTTGTCCACTCGCCAGAAGGCGGTGATTGAATGCCTAAAGGGCCCTCATGCTCAGGATTTTTTGACCGTTATCCCGATTGAGGGTTTGGGTCAATGCATGTCTGCAGTAGAGTACAGGGCTATACTCAAGTACCGATTGATGATCCCTGTGTACCCGGAAGATGAAACATGCCCCATCTGCCGTAAAACTTGCATGGATAAATACGGGGAGCATGCAATTCATTGCAAGGAGCTCCCTGGTTTCAAATATCGGCATGACTGGGTGAGGGACGTTTTGTGGGATATCTTGAGAAGAGCTGGGATCTCTGCCAAAAAGGAGGCCCTTGTAAACTTCCTCACAGACCCCACGGAAGGGAGATCCACCCTGCGACCCACAGATCTGCTTGTCTTTGGTTGGGAGAAGGGGAAACATGCCTGTGTGGACCTCACCGGGGTATCTTCGCTGGTTGGGTTAAGGGAAACAGGGTTCGTAGCTGGGCAAGCATCAAGAAAGGTGGAATCAAAGAAAGTAGATAAACACGCTAAAGCTTGTGCAAATAACCAACATGTCTTTATCCCTCTGGCCTTCGACACATTTGGCTCCCTGGCGCCAGAAGCTATTCGTTTCTTGACCAGGGTCCAATGGGTCGTCCACAACAATGTTTCATCCCCAGGGGGCAAGGTTTTGTCTTTAGTAGACTAGGGTTTGCAATTCAAAAAGGGGTGGCGGCGCAGCTTGTTGCCCGTCTACCTGTTATTATGATGTAACTTTCGTATTTTGTTTTAATGAGAAGCTTTGAAATTTATATTAAAAAAAACTTCAGCATGAAACAATGCAAATTTTACATGTAATACTAAACTAAAGAGGCATGGAAAAGATTCAAGAACAACTTTCAATCCAATGTGTCATGTCCTTGTGGATGAAGCTCATTTTCATGTCACATGGCAGATGCTAAATGCATTTGCGTCATCATAACACATCATTAGAGGCTTAGAGCTTGATGATCCATGCCTTTCAACACTTTTCGACCATAAATAAAATACACATATCTTTTTATTATCATTGTTTTTTTCTAATGAAGTAAGCTGGTTGGGTTGTCCCAAAGAAAGTGAAAGGTAATTTAAAGCCATAAAAATGTCATCAATTGCCTCTAATATGTTGATTAACAATCGTGTGACAAAAGGGTATTTCAAAGCATGAACAAAAAAGTCGTCCCTTTCATAAAATTGTTATTTTAAGCATGGAAACGTTAGCTATACGACATAAACCAGTGAGAATATTAATATTCGTCTTTGTGTTTTATATTCATATAAAAAAAAAAAAAAATAGCTTTACAATACAAGTATATTATTTCAAGCATCTTTATTTAGAATTTTATCTGAAGAGGTTTATTTTTCATTATCATGTACAAGATATAAAGAGTCAATTTATTTCATTATATACATATTTTAAGTTTCTGAAAAACAATTGTTTTTTCATTATATACATATTTTAAGCACATTTCTTGAGTTTTACTCTTTCAACATACGCTCGATTAGTGGGATGCAAATATGATCTAGTTTAGCTTATAAGAATCACGACTACGTGCACAAGCTAAAGTATCTACGGTGTGTAATTATTCTTGGTCATTTTTTAAAATTGTAAAGACTAACAGTGCGGGGCTCGTGGCTGGGCCATGAGGCCACGCCACCCCCCCCCCCCCTCCCTCATGGCGTGATGACCGTGAGGGAGCTCACGTATGCCACGAGCCAAATATGTTTCTTTCTAGCTTTTGAAGTAATCTATAGTTGGTAGAGACCATACCATAACGAGGTAGTGATGAAGGGTGAAGTGATGTAGCGATGACGTGAAAGGCAGTGATGTGGAGTGAGATGTGACCAGCCTAACAAGTCATTTGACGAGACGGATTCACCATCATGTTTTAATAGACATCATACAATATGCATATTACTAGTTTTGCTTCTTTTTTTTATTTCGTTAATTTCTCTTTTATAACTATTTCACATTGCTTAATCACGTATACACTTTATTATATATATACCTTCAATAATTTATTAAGGTTCGATCATATCTATATCACCTTTCTTGTCAATTCCATCTTTGGATATGTAGAAGATCCCAAAATAGACATGATCCCCCACTTCAATTTTATCAATATCGAATTGTTATTCCTTACCCAACAAAAGATAAACAAGTTTCGGTAAACGCTTCTATCGTTATTGATAAATACAACATATATGTGAGACTATAAGCTTTATAAATTATTATTTTTATCATTTACTAATTTGTCCTTTTAGCTTGTCCATACTCATCCATAGCACAATTTAATCATTTTATAATTGGTTGTGATGATTTGAATGGTGGTAAGTAAGTCTTGTTGTTGTAGGTAGGGTTAGTTAACGATCTTGTCCAGGTCAGCGCTACTATCATACGATCTTGCCAATGATCTATAGATAAAGTGGTTAAATACTTGGATTCTTCCTAGAAGACTTAAGTTTAATCCCTACCTGCATTAAATAGTGAGACATTTAGTGTGCAATGATAGTGACAAACCATTCAAGGGGGGTTCGATCTTGAGCGTTAGGCTGTTATTTCAGTGAGACAATTCGTGTGAAGGCAGTACGATTTCCGGGGAGAAGCCACCAAGGCCGATGATCCTGCACGGGGCCCAATAGAAGATCGTCGGGCCAGCCTTGACCGGCTGTCAATTCAAAACAGATCGACTGAGTGAAAATAGATCACTCGTAACGAAAGTCAGCTTCAAAAAGAAAAAAAAATCATATGATCAAGACTTTAACAAAACAAGTGTAGCTAACTCGGCTAGTAATATTTAATTCAAGTTGGAAACTGAGGTCTGGTTTAACTAGAACTAGCTCGGTCAACAAAATCATTTTTTTTTTAATTTTGATGATTTCATATAGTTGCATATAGGGCTGTATACGAGCCGAGTCGAGCTGAGCCAGGCTAAACTCGAGCTCGAGCTCGAACTTAAACGAGCCAGCTCGGCTTGGCTCGTTTTTTGGTCGAGCTGAAAAGCCGAGCTCGAGCTCGGCTCGTAAATGTTCGAGCCGAGCTCGAGCTGGCTCGAGCCAGCTCGTTATTTTTTATTACTTTTTATAAATATTTATAAAATAAAAAACAAAACAAAAATAAAATAAAATTACACATTTAAATGTATATTTTTTTATTTTTCTAAGTTAGGATTTATTGGATTACGAAAAGGTGAGATAGATAGGTAGTATGAGCGGGAGTTTCAAAATCTGAATTTTAGAATTGTGTTTAGAGCCAAAATATATTACTTTCATCTATATATTAATTACACATACACAAGCCTGAGTCGAGCCATATGTCGAGCCATCGAACCGAGTCACCAGCCGAGCCACGAGCTGAACACCCCTGGCTCGAGCTCGGCTCGATTACAAAACGAGCCGGCTCGGCTCGAAAACAAAACGAGCCTTTTCGAGCGAGCTTTTTTCGAGCTTTTTCCGAGCGAGACACGAGACGCGAGCTTTTTGTACACCCCTAGTTACATACAAGTTTTAAATAACAAGATCAAATTATACATGTAACAAATTACCTATATATATATATATATATATATATATAGGATCCGGATCATATGAGAACTCTACTGAGTTGTGAGAACTAGAGAACTCATCTGGACCACACATACACATATTAGCATTATAATAATAGGAGGGTATCATAGTAATTTAGCACCTCCCCTACCCCACCCCACCCACACCCAATCACCTTTATATAAAGGTTTATAGATTTTTTTTTAAATCTCTCTCTCTCTCTCTCTCTTCTCTCTCTCTCTCGTCTCTCTCTCTCTCTCTCTCTCTCTCTCTCTAAAATCACTCTCTCTCTTTGCTCTCTCTCTTCTCTCTATCTCGATACGTTTTTCAGGGGTGGTTTGAACAGAAGTTTTTGATGGCTGTGCAGGGGGGTTCGATGGCTGTGCAGAGGTGGGTTGCAGAGGGTTTTTGAAGAGTGGTGGTTGCAGAGGGTTTTTGAGGGGGGGATGAACAGATCGTTGGTAGGGGGTTCGATGTGTGGTGGTTGAGGTTGAGGGTGGTGGATCTGTGGTGGTTGAGGGTGGAGGGTGGTGGATCTGCGGTGATGATGAAGATGACGGTGGGAGAGGTGGTGGTCCGACCAAGGGAGGTTGAAGACGACGATGAAGATCCGGTATGTTTTCTTTTTATTATTATTATTATTTTGTTATTATCATTATTGTTGTTTTTGTTGTTGTTATTATTATTATTATTATTATTATTATTTTTAGAGTTAAATGCCAATTTCGTCCCTGAGGTTTGGCCAGTTTGCCACTCCAGTACAAAAGTTTTATTTTTTGCAATTCCTTCCCTGAGGTTTGGATTTTTTTGCCAATTCGTCCTTTTCACTAACCCAGTTAAAAAATCTCGTTAAGGTTAGGGGTATGGTTGTCATTTTACCTCAGGGACGAATTTGGCATTTAAAATTCAACCTTACCCCACACCCACCCCACCCCTCTCCCTCTCTCTCTCTCGCTCCTCCCTCTCTCAAACAGTACCTGAAATCATCAGTCCAACCCGCAACCACCATAACAACACCATCTAACCAACACCATCATTGTTTCAACGGTTGATTTGTCCGAAGCACAGATCTGAAAGAAGAAAATTCAGATATAAAACATGTCTGAGAAGATGAAAATGTCGTCTGATGTCATACAGAACCTTCATCATCGACTCCGTCTAGCCGGCCCCAAATCTGTAATCACCACGACTACCGAACCAATACATAAACGATCCCAAACAACATAAGCAAAACCGTGGCAAAAAAAGAAACCTAACCTAGGAGGATTAAAACGAACCTGAAAGCAACCGCACGATGTATGAAAAGGTGACGCACACATCTCGGGCAGATCTGAACAAATCGTCCCTCCGTCTCTTTGATCGTCGCCTCAAACCGCCTGATTAGGATGACCGGCCTGTTCCAAATCCTTCCTTTCTCTCTATACATACATAATATTGTTGTGTCCGCAATGGCATTTATGATGTTGCAGAAAATGGAAGCTCGAAAGGGAAGAAGAATGCTGAGGAGCTTTGAATTCGATTGACATTGTTTCAGGAATGAATGAATTTCAAGAGCGGCAACTTGATAATGCAATTGCACAATTTTCTTGAATCTTTTTGCTCAACTGTTACTATTGTTGGGAGTCTAATTTACATATACAATATGTTGGCAATCTTAGAAGCAATTCGTAAGCTAACTCTTGTGCGATTTGAGTGTGAGATGGGCGGCTGCGGCGGCCGGTGCTGGTCGTCCGGTCACCTGACCGGTGACCCTGGTTGATGCTGTGTTCGTCGACTTCACACACAAGTGTGTGTGTGATGTTTGTCTGCAGGAGGAAACAAGGGAAGAATGAAGCTTTATATAGGGTAAAAAGACAACCCTACCCCTGACATTAACGAGATTTTTTAACTGGGTTAGACAAAATGACGAATTTGGCAAAAAAAAATCCAAACCTCAGGGAAGAAATTGCAAAAAAAAAAAACTTTTTGTACTGGAGTGGCAAACTGGCCCAAACCTCAGGGACGAAATTGGCATTTAACTCTTTTTTTTTATTTTCTGTTATTTTGTTGTTATTATTATTATTTTTATTTTTGTTATTATTATTATTATTATTACACTCGTGTTATTATTTTTTTTCTGTTATTTTGTTATTATTATTATTCTGTTATTATTATTATTATTATGTAATTACACTGGTGTTATTATTTTTTTTCTGTTATTTTTATTATTATTTTTATTTTGGGAATGGGTAGGTGCTGTAAACACATATGGAATTACTAGAGTTAAATTTGATAAAATTTGAACATATTGTACAAGTGTTAATAATTTGTCTGATTTCTAATATTTAGTTGTTTTGTTTGTTGTGGATGGTTTGTTTGATAGCTCGGGACAAATAACAACTTTTAGTTTTGAATAGCAGGTACGAAGATGATGATGTTTTTCGTTTAAGGGGATGATGCTGTGAAGATGACGATGATGATGTAGTATGATGTAAGAAAACACTGGTGTAAATATCAGTTTACACTAGTGTAAATATGAATGTATAGATGTTTGGTGGTTATTTTAAACCACCTGTAGTATCATTTTGTAAGAAAACACTGGTGTAAGCATCAGTTACACCAGTGTAAATATTAATGTATTATCATTTTGTAAATATTAATGTATTGTAGTATTATCTAGTTTTGGTTTTTTAAACTAGTGTATTTTTTGTATAAGTTGTGTATGGCAAATTTTACGCTGGTGTAAATCATCCGCATTATATGATTTTTGTTTGGTTTTTTATACCAGTGTGAATTATACTTATCATATGTTGGTTTTGGTTTTTACAACATATTTTGTGTATGGCAGATTTACACTGGTGTAAATAATCACACCAATGTAAATCATGATAGATCATCTCATCAGATTTTCTTTTAAAAAATGATTTTTTTGAATAATTAAATAAAAATTAAAATAGTATTATAATAATTATTTTGTCTTTCATGGTGCTTTTACTAAAATGCCCCTTAATGTACTTTTTGTATTAAAATATACTAATAATATTTTAATTAACATGTAAAGACAAAAAAAAATATCAAGATTAAATCTCAACCATAGGATCATCAAAATCAATGGTCCACAAGAGTTCTCTAGTTCTCACAACTCAATGTGGTTCTCACATGATCCTAACCCTATATATATATATATAGGATCCTTTGAAAACAAGGTTGAGTTGGAAGAACTTGAAAACCCATTTGAACCAATAGGATTGTGTCATGTGTGATGGTTTTGTTTGTATTAGGAGAGAGTATTTATGGTAAATTAACACTAAGTATTATTTAATCGATCTTAACCATGATTAAAATAATATAATTGAAGGAAAATTTTTTGTCAGTAAATTTGTGATCCCAATATTTGTTATTATCCCAAATGAAAATAATCTCCCTCCTAAATTAGAACTTCTCATTCCCCCCCCCCCCCCTCTCCCTCTCTTCACACACAAATTCAAATTCCAAGAGCAGTCGATCGATCAAATCCAAACGCAAGCCATCCACCGAAAACCTAGAAGACGAATGTGTACGGTTAACAACAATCGATCGATCAGATCCAGGTACCTGTAGAAGATTCATTG
Source organism: Ambrosia x helenae (assembly GCA_030844895.1). Lineage (NCBI taxonomy): Eukaryota > Viridiplantae > Streptophyta > Magnoliopsida > Asterales > Asteraceae > Ambrosia > Ambrosia x helenae. The sequence goes on along the minus strand of CM061223.1, from coordinate 27,408,401 downwards.
TTTGCAAGTACTCGGAAAAACTGTTGTATATCAACATTTGCAAAAAAAGATCAATAGCAGACTGTTTTTATAGAGTAACACAACAGTGTGAAGTAACATATTGATCCAACATGACTCTTGACATAAGAACTGCTCGCCATTTTCTCTAGATGAGGCCTGTATGTGCTATCAATGTTCTGGTACCTGTTTTTGACAAAGATATGGGTTTTTGTGGTTAAAAAAAAAAGATGAAATAATATTGTGGGGGGGGGGTGAAAGGAGGCAAAGGTGTACGGTAGTTGTTGGGGTGAATGAGACAGTGAGTGACCGAAGAGAGAGAGAGAGAGAGTCGAAGAAAGAGAAAGAGGTTGGGTTTGGTGGGTTTGGGATCGTGTACAGAATGGTCATGAACGATTGTGGCACATTCGCAGTTAAAAGAATTGATCAAACACAAAAAAGGTCAAGATCAAGCATTTCAACTTGAACTGGAAATATTGGGTAGTGTTAAACATATTAATCTTGTGAATCTACGAGGATATTGTCGGTTTCCCGACTCAAAGCTTCTTATTTATGATTATGTGGCCAATGGTAGTCTTGAAAATTTCTTACATGGTAAGTCTTATACTTTGACTATGAAACGAGATAACACATTTGCTGTAAGTTTGATTTTTTCATTGTTGTTTTGGTGTACATTTGTGTATTTTTTGTTCTTTTTAGTGAAAGTTTGTTTTTTTACATTGTTGCAAAAATATTTTTTTTACTTTTATTTTTTGCTCTAGTTGTTGTTTACATTGATGATTTTTTTGTGCAAGTATGATGTTTACCGTGTAAGAGTATAATTTCTTTTACTCTAGTTGTTTACATTAATGTTAATGTTCCCTCGTGCAAATTCTTGTATCTTTCTGGATTTGCACTTATGTATTGAAGCGTGTACCATGCATTAACACTAATCATGTAATTAGAGAAGTATGTATATATCTCTTCTTATACAATATTTTCATAGGTGTAAAGTAGATTTTACATATATGTTTTAGATTTTAATGTGTAAATTGTTTTACACTGATGTAATTGTGTTTGCCCTGTTGTAATTGTAATTTTTATACAATCGATGATATTTCATTTTGTGCATACGCAGCTAACAAATGGATTATTTCCTTTTGTTTTTAATATTAATCTCAAAATTATAAATATCTTTTGGGGTTTTACACTGGTGTAAATAATTATCACACATTTTGGTTTCTGAACAGTTGGTGCACAAATGTTTTTTTTTTTTTGGATACATAGATGTTTTTGAATTTATGTGTTATCTTTGTTTTAAAAAAATAAATGGATTAAAATGTGATGGGAAAAAAGATGAGATAGATGGGTGTATAAGTTAATCATCTTACCCTTAACTATTATTATAATAATTTATTTATCAAATAAAATAATGAGGGGTGGAAAAAGACAAAAAACACATGTGTCGTTATAAGAACCGTTGGATTATTGAAGATCAATGGATGTAATTGGTTTCCGGTGTTCTTCCAACTCAACCATGTTCTCATTTTACCCTCCCCCCCACACACACACACACACATATATATATATATATATATATATATATATATATATGAGACGGATAAATTGAAAACCCTCCCCAGTTAAAAAAACCTATGAAACCTTTAATCTAACCATCCATTTTACTGATCAAAGGGTTAGGATTGCAACTTACTTTTGATCAAAAGTGTGAACACTTATTTGGATGCAAAAGGGTAAGATTGTCCAGAAATTTTAAAGCCTTCTCTCATCTTTCCTCTCTCCTCATTATTTTATTAATATAGATTTATGGTTTTCTCTACAAAAAATATTCATTTTTTTAAAACAAACTCATGTTACCAGGTTTCAAGCCTCAGGTAACAGATGTTTGTTTAGCACGTTTGAGTAACACATGTTTCAAGCCTCCAAAACTCAAAACGTATGTTTTTGTTCATTGTAAAACCGGTAACATATGATAAATTACAACCCAAACGACAAAAACATATGATAAATTGTAAACCAAACATAAAAAAATATCATAAATTGTAACCCACAACAACAAAAACATACATTTTAAATGGGAACATATGTTTTTAAATGGAAAACAAATGTTTTTAAATGACAAAACAAGCTTTTATACTGATCAAACTTCTATACAGGGTATGTTTACATCTATAATGGTTCATCCTTGACATACAAAACCCAAAATCAAAAACATAAACCAAGAGAAAAAAAAAGGGAAGAAGAAAATAACATAGAACTAGATAAATAACATAGAACTAGATAAATAACATAAACAACTCACATTCACACATGCTAATCTACTACTACCGATTCCTCTACATAAAATAACATAGAACTAGATAAATAACAAACAATCACCTCTATTACCTCTACAGATCTGTACCACCAAATCACCACCGGTACCCGCAATCCCACCCCGCAACCACCTACAACCGCCAAAGTAACAGATCACGCCGAACCCCTATTCCGTCATGTGCTTCAGGTTACAGATCCACTGTTCGTATATTCGGAAACAACACTTAAGGTTACAGATCCACCGGTTTTCTACGGACCACCACCATTCGTAGCACCACCAAACCACTAATCACCACCACTATTTACCCGGTGGAGGTGTAGAGAGAGAGAGAGAGAGAGAGAGAGATTTTATGAGTTGGTTTTGTACAATGGGTCAAAGAAAAAGGGATAGAAAAGGGTATCAGTCTGCACAAGTGAATACAATAGTGGTTTCCCCAATATACCCGTTTCAAACAAGTTGAAACACAAATACGTGGATCAATGACAACCATTAAAGTGGGTTTTATTGGTTTCTTTAACTAGAGGTGGTTTTCAATTTAGAATTCCCATATATATATATATATATATATATATATATATATATATATAAGGGGAGGCGGGACACTTTACGAAATGCTCACGGGTAGGCCATTACCCACACGACACCACCACCGCCGGTGGCACGAGTAGTGATCTCGTGAAACAATCCCATGTTCTAGTTAACGGAAATGGTCACGAGTGCGGAGGAGATGGAGGAACCAAAAAACTCTACGAGTGGTACTGTTAGTGGGATGGGTTCACGGGAGGTGGTCTAGGTGGCGGACTGCGATTGTTGCTGTGGAGGTGCTCCACAGATCCTCTGCTAGTAACGCCTCATTCCCTAAGAAAAATAAAGAATGTAATTTAACATAATATTTAACGTTCTCATTTTCTTATCGTGTATAACTTTAAATTATCGTCAATATATAATTAAAATGAATATAGAAAAAAATATTATTGGAAAAGTTAGCGGATATATGTGGATTCAGGAATTTTGGACAAAAAAATAATTTACTGGGTTTGCGATCTCCTTGATAAGAGCTTCACAACAAGCCAAAAAGTGTCGAAAATGACGCTAAGATTAATACGATATTGACAGCTGGAGTGGCATGGTTGAAACGAAAAGACTGTTAGAAATTGGATTAAAACTTGTCTAACATACGAGCAAGGTAGAACCTTCATACGCGTGGACAAGTGAGAGCTTTCATTAGATATTGCTTCATGAACAATAGGATAGAAGTGGGGAGCTAACAGGAGCGACGTGTTTTGTACTTCACATACTCGCATCACCGTGAGTCGTATTTATGTTTTTGAAGGTTGGTTTAGTGTTAGCAACAATAAATTATTGCTAAAATTTGGCATGGTGGTAGTAATGTGGTTGTTGCTAATGGTGTTACTGATTGGTTAACTTATGAATGAACTTGGTTGTTGGATTGATTGTAACTGATAATTGGGTATCAGATAATGTTAATAACCCGTTGTTGCGGATGGACAACAATGATTGTTGTTGAAGGCATTTAGTGTTAAATTAGTGTATTTTCTAGGCAAAAATCTTGATAACCGCTCTTAAAAGTTCGATTAAAATCCTTAATCGCTTCAAGAAAATAAATCTTGAATACGCCACTAATTATAACTAAAGCATAGACCTTAGTTTGAGGTGCTTAAGACATGTGAAAGAATGCATCAAATATACATGCTTGAAAACCTCACACACTAAAAGGGCACACTATCTTTTTTCTAAGTGAATTTTGGTGATGTACCTATGTTATTCATTATTTATCTTGAAGTTAATTTATCCATTTAAGTGGGGTTTTTGTTTGGGAGGTCTTAGCGTCGAATTTTGATGGGGTGAAATGTGACACCTGTTCAACCTAGTAATAATATACCAGCCATAGCATTTCTACAAGGATTTGGGTGATCAAAAGGTCAAAGACCTAACCGGGTAATATAGCCGTGAAAAATAGGAATATCTTTACTTAGTTTCATTTGAAAAAGAAATTTATAGACGGGTTGTCTCTTTCCTTACAAATAGGGCTGTAAACAAACCAAACGTTCGGTGAACGGCTCGTAAACCGTTCGGCGGGAAGTTCGTTTGTGTCCGTTTGTTTAATAAATTAACGAACACGAACAAAAAATTTTGTTTGATTAACTAAGCAAACAAACACGAACAAATGTCTCGTTCGTTCGATTGCATTCGTGAACGTTCGACAATGTGTTTGTTTACGTTTGTTTATTTATATCCGTTCATGTATGTTTGTTTATGTTCGATCACTATGTAAAACTTAGGATAATTATGAACTTTTGAATTAGGAATCGCATGTATTCATGCCTATGCCTAGGTAGATTTAGATAGTTATGTCTAAGTTAGTACAATTTGACTTATCGACATCATTTAGTAGATGTACTTTGTCTAACGGTTAATATTAACAATGTCTTTTTAGTTAGTTGCATATTAAATGTTTGTTTTTGTTTGTTTGTGTTCAATGCCCGTGTTCACGAACAGTTTGCAAACAACTGAATTTCTTAACAAACAAACACAAACATAAAATTATGTTCGTTAGTGTGTTCGTGAACGGTTTGTTTGTCCAAGAAACCTTAACAAACAAACACGAACAAAGCCTTGTTCGTGTTCGTTTGGTTCGTTTACAGCCCTACTTACAAAACAACTAGAATGACTTTACGCTAAAGTCCACTATTGATGCCATTTGCATGACTTGATCATAAAAAAAAATAAATTAAATTAAATAAAATAAATAATAATAAAATCAGTTTTGACTGCTTGCTGTTACCATTTACTTATATTAAACTAAATTAAATAGAACATGGACTTAAGCACAATTTTTTTTAACGGTTAACAAATTAATCTCGAACATTCATTGAAGTACCCACTGGATAAAGGAGTACTCCAAGAGTAACCTGGGTCCATCAATAATTTCACACCAGTTCCCAGGGAAAACCCGCCGCCTGAAGGCCCATTGCAGTAAAACCAGGCCCACCAACAACATTTTGTTGCCGGTAGGACTCGAACTCCCTACCTCCCAAAAGGAAAGCAAGAGGGTGCCACTCCACCATATACGAAGTAATAGAAGGAGGAATGGTGTCACACCCCAACCGATGGCGGAATATATCGGGGCGAGACTTGGGATAGATTGTTCAAAGACTTCATGACACTAGAATTCGTGACAATATGATTTAAAGATAAAATTTCATTCATAGCATAATTATCGTCTAAAAAGATAACAGAATACAAATTGTTTTCATGAAAAGAGAAATACGACATCAAAATATAGAACTTAAACTAGCGTGAGTTTCTAGTCCAATCCTAAGTAGATTTCTTAAATATCTTGCATCAAACATTTCCTGCAACATGTATAAAATATCCGTCAACACATAAAGCATTGGTGAGCATACTAGTTTTAGTTTACATACATAGTATTTTAGAATGGTTTACTCAAATCTCATACTATAGCATTGCACATACCTATCATACAAAAGACATAACTCAAACCCGCGAGTACCACAGCGTATACCTAACATATTCATGTTAGACCGTTTAAATCTTAACAATGACCCATAAAGGGGGCGGTGTGCTAGTCCTATAGCGCTATACATGTTAAGTGGGCTAATAATAGTTAATGATTTATGTCTAAGTATCTAAGAATCATAAGCATGGCAAGTAGCATATAAGTATGTTTAATAGATTGAGAATGTGTGTTTGTGAAAGCATAAGTGTGTTTTGCATATGATACATGTTTACACCCCAAAAGTGATAAAGAGTAAAAAGGGGACAAGTATGAACTCACCTTTGGGTGCGTTTAGTAAGGTTCCAAGGACGGGTCTTGGGAGATTAGTTCCTTAGCCTTGGTTAACTAGAATTAGAGAATAAAGGGTCTTAGGTTTGAGTTTAGATTATAGATTCACGAGAGTCATGCAAGCCTTTTAGGCAAACCAAGCACAAATTGCCTTTTGGGCAATCCGGATGGTCATGAGATTAAGTTAGACCAAGCACAAAACTATCATAGATGATTCGGATGGTATAAAGTTAGAAATGTGAATCCATTTGATAGGTTCATGTCATAACCACTTCGCTTATGGAATAAACGTGGGTTTTGGACATGTGATTTCTCCTTTCTAGTGTGGATAAATCCGTATCACAAGAAGGGTCAAGAGAGTTGGTAAGGTAGGGTGTAACCACAAACCTTCCAAAGATTAATAATAAACTAGTAAGATAGAAACTTGAAAGTATATGTTTATCTTATTATATAGTATAATTCAGAAAACAACCAGCTTTGGAACCTCTTTTAGGTGCTCTACCCTTATCACACTTATGTGGATAAATATGGGGAAGATCCTAGAGGTTTCTCTAAGGGGTTAGAAGAAGAAAAGAAGTGAAGAAAGAAGAATAAAGTTGGAGTTTATGAGAGAACTCACTTAGAAGTGGACTTCCACTCTTGGGATTTCTTTGGAAAATTTGAAGGTTTAGAGAGGATTTAGAAAATGAGCAAGTGTTAGAATGGGTAGGAGTGGTGTATTTATAGTTGGGGTGAAGGGGTTGGGTATTTAATGAATTAATTAGGGTGGTTAGAAGTTAATTAAGTGGTAATTATATTTTTAAAAAAAGAAAAAATAAATAAATAAATAATTGAAAAAAGTGGACGGCACTTTTTTTGTTAGAAAGTTTGATTCATTTTTTTTTACTTTTTTTTCTTAAATATTATTATTAATAGTATACATGTTTTATAAAAAAAATCAAATAAACATGTATTAAGATCTTAACTAAATGAGTTTCTTGTAATAACGCTCAAATTGAATAAGATAAATTATAATGACGACTCGTCACGTATTGGTAGAAGTAGCATACAAGAAGCGGATCAAGGCGAACTTGAAATTTGTTAAATATAGAATTTAAAATACAAGAATATTAAAAAATCACGCGACGTTATATAAAGTTTGCGTCACGTAGAATTTATAGAATAAATGAAATAGATTAAGATTAGATGCAATTGATAAAATACTTTTCCATTGATCATAAGCTCGGGATTACAAGGGTACAAAATAGAAAGATACAAGAATACAAGGACTAGAACAAAAAATACGAAAAGTACAAATGTTACAAATGGAATAGACCATTACGATGTAATGAAAAATAGTGTGTTTGGTTGGTTGAAGGAATGGAATCACCCGTTCCACAAGGCATTTCATTCCCTCAAAACCATTCCATCCACCCCCTATGTTTTTTTTTTCATTCCATCCCTCATTCACCCTTTACTAACAACACCATGACCCACCAACCACCACCACCACCATCGTCACCACCCATCACTGTCGCCCACCACCTACCACCGTCTCCCACCACCGTCGCCCACCACCGCTGCCACCACCACCGCCGTCGCCGCCACCAACCACCACCACCCACTACCTTCACCCACCCACCCACCACCGTCACCATCCAACACCACCCAACGTCGCCCACCACCTACCACCGTCACACACTACCACTTTCACCCACCCACAGCCGTCGTCGTCACCCACCACCGTCACCCACCCACCATCACCGCCATCCACCTCCACTCATTGCCATCATCGCCATCACCCACCACCGTCGTCGCCCCTACCACCACGCTACCGCCACACACCACCACACACCATCACCGCCACCACCCACCACCGCCACTACTCACCATCGTCGCCAACCCACCATCATGGCCGTCCACCTCCACCTTCCACCATCGCCACTACTGCTGCCGCCACCCACCAACACCGCTACCGCCACATATCACCACTGACCACCACCCACCACAACAACCCACCACCGATTTTTTTCCTTCGTCTTATCTTGTCTATCCAACAACACAAAGTAATGTTTTTTTTTCATTCCTACATGGCAACCAAACAAGACATGGAATGGTAATGATCCATTCCATTACCTCGTCCATTTCATTCCCTCATCCATTCCATTACGTCATACCAAACAGACCCTTAGGATAATATAGAAATCAAGATATTATGTCTAACATCACATTCCTTATGGAATGATCCATTCCATTACTACATGGTAACCAAACATGTTTAATTTCATTCCATGGGAATGATCTATTACATTCCAGCTTTGATTCCTTCATACCAAACGCTACCTAAGGGAATTGACACTTTACAAATTTAAAGTGTTGGCTCTTTTTTTTTGAACGATCAACAAATCAATCCCGAGCACTCTCGAAGTACCCACTAAACAGAGGAGTACTCCGAGAGTAACCCGGGTCCACCAGTTTTTGGGAAAACTCGTTGCCCAAAGGACCACTGCGATCAAACCTGGCCCACCAACATTATTTTGGTGCCGGTAAGACTTCCCACCTCCTATAAGGAAAGCAAAGAGGGTGCCACTTCTTGTTTCTTTTAGCTTTTGTACGTTGTCATCCTTAAACTTAACAAAATAATTATAATTTATTTATTAGTATTAAATGCTGATTTTCCATATTTTTTATAATAAATTCTAAATTAAATATTGGAGTTTTTGGTTTACTACTAGGGCATGTTTGGATAAACTTATTTAAGTCCAAAAGGACTTTTTGTTAAAATGACTTATTAACTTATAACTTTTTGAAAATGACTTTTAAAAATAATGTTTGGGTTAGCTTATGTGTTGATAAGTCAATAAGTTGTTTTGTAAAAGGTGTTTGGCTTAGTTTATTTAGGTAAAACGACAACAAAGGACATTATTTAAAAAGTCAAATAAGTTGTTGTTATTGATCACAAGGGGTATGTTGGGTAAATTTTCACAATAAGTTATAAGGAGGATCAAAAAGTCACTACTCCCTTACTTTTCCAAAACAACTTATCATAGACAAATAAAAAGTTAAAACAAAATGTCTTTTTCCTTTTGTCAAACACTTTTTTTAACTTATTAACTTTTTGAAAAAGTTATAAGCTATAAGGAGGTGGAAATAAGGAGAGCCAAACATGCTCTAGATTTCTGTTCAAATGCAATCCATAGTAACTAGTAACCTAGGTGGCCCAATGGTAGGAACATCTAAGGAGGAGGTCATAAGTTCAAATCTTACAAGGAGTAGAAGTTTGTTGTTCAAAAAAACCAGTAACCTAGTCAAAGTCCTGTTTAATTTAAGAGTGCATTGCAGAACACATCCTTATATTATTGACTAATATGCAAATTTAGTCAAAACCTTTTTTTATATTCAAATATGGATTGAGAGATTATTTGATATACATAATTTCACCATCACTGTCATACCATTATCATAAAAATAATAATAACTATGCTCGCGTGGGCTTCACAAAAAAAAAATAACATTAAGTGACTACTATGAGAGTTTGGTGGACATAAAAAATAACATTAAGTGACTACTATGCTCGCGTGGGCTTCACAAAAATACTAACAACCCATCAAATTCCACACCAGCGTTAACACTTGGGTTGCCTATTTAATAATAAAATAATAACAAAAAGTTTCAACTTTAACTTCCTTATAATATCATATCATATAGTAGTAATAAAATAATAATAAAAAGTCTCAGCTTTAACTTTCTTATAATATTATTATACATATATATATATATATATATATATATATATATAAAACCACTTTTCAGATCAAAAACTACTAAACTCAAACGAATATCCCAAACACCACTTCTACGTTCCCCATTTCAAAATCCAACAAATATTGCTTCTAGTAATATTACATTTGGAAAAACCATTAAAAAAAACAAAGACAAAAAAACAGCAGAAGATATTCAACGTTTTCAAATTTGGCGGCTAATGTGTACTATTGTGTAGTGCGCATTTTAGAGCTCAGACACTATTGAAGTGTCGATAAATTAATATAGATAGAATAATAATACCACTACAAGAAAACATGGGTATTCACGTAGACCAACCTGGTTTTAGCCATTTGACTTGAATTTTTAGTATTGCCAATTTGAGCGCAGAGGCGTCTCCGAGAATTTACGTGCCCTATCTAACCCGTTAAAAAGTATGCCGTCAACAAAACCCCAAATTCTAAATATGTAAAAATTACCCAATTAAGTAATTACACTTAATTTTAGTGCACAACAAAACACCTAATTACAATAATAGTTCATCAATCCATCGACAAACATAAAAAATACACAAAACCTAAGTACCAACAAAATAATCACGCTAAATTGAAAGTTATCACAATTGTAAATTGGAATTTGGAATCTTGATATTCTTCTGTAAATGCCACCAAATAAAAAAAAGACGAATAGCGTTGTTTTTTTTAGTTTAGTAGGTTAAATAGGTATTGGGCTTATACGAACAATACAATTTCTAAAGTATCAACCATAACATTAAACTGTTAAAACCTCTAATCTTGAATGTGAACCAAATTGTATAAATTTAAAACCAGCTAAATCAACCAACTTGAAACGCTTTAGACACTTCAATTTGTTTTAGCAATTTATGAATACCATCCATACAAAAAAAAAATGTTATTGGAAAATCAAACCCTTGATCGAACAAACGAACATGATATGAACAAACTCACTCGACTCTTTTTTGATATTATAAATTAAAGCATATAAACTACAATATCCTTAAACACCTATTTATACTGATACTAATTCTAACCCAACTCAAACTCTATTATTACAACTCTATTTTAATAATCAAATAAAGTAACTATTTTTTATCTCACACTCACTTAAAATTTATCTTTCACTCACCTCAACATTATGAATAATCCTCCAAATCAGAATTATGTCTTAAGCATGAACCCAAATTTGAAAAGTGAACTAACGTCGGGATCCCGTGCTACGCGGTAGGAATTTGACCCATGTCGATTCGTTTTGTTACGGCATCAGCACTCGTTATAGCAACCAAAATAGGAAAAAACAATTAATAAAATCGTAATATGACCGAAATAATATTAAGATGTGATTCACATTGATCGAAAACACTTGTTTAGTAAGAACAAGTTTAGTTTCACATGCCACGTGTCGTTTAATGCCCCATGAACTTAAATTTTTTTACTTACTACTACACATTGTGTAACTGGTACGTTACTAAAGTAAAGTGTTAATGGTAAAATAGTAATTAATAATTATTATTGTCCAATTAATATCATGTAGCTAAACTCCTACCCCAAATGTTAATTGTCCAATTAATATCCTTGTAGCTAAGCTCCTACCCCAAATATTACATAGAAGAATTAAGCAAATTAAAATAATATATATATATATATATATATTAAAAAAAGGAACCAATAATAATAATAATAATAATAATAATAAAAGCAAATTTACAATTTTACCCCCTGATCGGCGATGAAACACGCATGCATATATAATCCCCTGCCGTGAAACGTGGAAAGTTAAGAGTTCCGACACTAATCTTTCTCTCTCTCTAAAACCCCATTCTATTCTTATTCTCTCTCTCTCTCTTTCTCTCTCTAAATCTATATCTATATGTATATATTCACATAGACTCGCACCAATACACGCAGCTTATTTCGCACACACACTCGACCGATTATTATTATTATTATTATCTCCGGTGACATCTTCAGCTTCCATTTCACTTTACTCTTTCTTGTCAGACTCTCCAAGATCAGGTTTTTATTCACTTTTATTAAATCTTTTAACTATTCGATTCAGTCAAAATATAGTCTGAGATCTGTTTATTCGTCGGTCAGTCAGTGTTTGATTAATTCCATTCACTCTTTCTTTATTTTTTAATTTTTTTATATTTGATTCACTTTATTTCTAGGTATTGATGATTGATGAATATGTCTGATTGTTTATGTGTTTTAGTATTTTTATATAAATTTATGTATTTAATTGTTTATATAATTGTTTAGTGTATGCAGACAATATGTGTCTTGAGAACGTCAAAACGTTGAGTAACATTAAAGTTTTGCACGAATATTGATCCAATTGTTGAATAGGTTTATTAATTACAGTCTTAAAGGCTACTACTACTATTGTTGTTGTTGTTGTTGTTTAGGTTATTTATTGTATGTTAGTATCTATGTTTGACCTATGATGGGCAAAATCAACATCAAAGCATGAGATTAAGTTTAATTGGTACCATTATTTGTCTGATTTTATTATTTTTTTAACTATTAATTTACATAATTATTTTATAAGCCCTAATCTGTAATTTTATACCTCAAGATCTGTACTTTCATGTTTGAATCATACTAGCATATATAACTAGTTGTCAGTGATGTTGGTTATTACTGAAATTAGTATGTTTAAAGGTTTTACTGATTTTTTTTTGAATTTAATGGCTGCAGCTTGGCATGAGAATATATAGAAACAATATTTGTCTATGAGGGAATCCAAAGTATGGAGGAATATATTGAGGAAAAGACAAAATCATTGTGATTGGGTAAGCTTATATTTTGTTAAAATCGGTTAAGTTGGTAGATATGATATTTGATTCTAAGTGTGAGGTTGTATGTGTGCAGGGACTTTGCGGTTATACGATGAAACCGTTTTTGGGATTCATTTGTACAATAATGTTATTCATTGTATATAGAACAACAAATTACCAGTATTTGCAGACAGAGGTATGATGCTGTCTTTATTTAATGCATTTAAATTGTTGGATTGGGCATTCATGCAGAATGCATGAATATGTTCAGTGATCTGCATCATGTAGAATTGATGCTTCTGATATTGATACTAATTAGTTCGTTGTGCTATGAGTTTCGTGTATATTAAGATGCTTTTAACCCTCTAATCTTCTTATTCGTCATGCGTTTACTAATGATTATCTTTTTCTTGTTTGTCTCACCAGCTTGATTCAAAGTTATATCGATTCTACGCATCAAAGGTGCAGCTTTAAAATCACCGGAATCTGTTAGAAATATGCCTTCATTTAATTATTATCTTTTGTCTCGTTTAATCACGGGACATATTTTTCTTTTTTTTTTTTTGTATTTTGAGGGTCCATTATCGCATGCTAATAATGGCCTGCTGGTCTATAGGAATCTGTTCCAGCTTCGACAAGCTTAAATGGTTTACCTCGCGGTATTATTGAAGCTAAATCTGACTTGGAATTGAAACCGTTGTGGTCAACAAGTAGTTCAAAGTTAGAGGTTAGGCTCAATCCTTCCTGCTCTTAGCTCGTATTAGATATACATGTGTTTTTTCAACTGCCATCAATTACTTATTCTTATGGTCTTTATATTACCTTTTACATTACTATCTTCTGTGTATAACGACATAGGTATTTGACTTGATTGCAGACTAATATTTCCACCTCACATAACTTGTTGGCCATGCCAGTGGGTCTGAAACAGAAGCGTAATGTTAATACTATTGTTCAAAAGGTACAAAGATCAGTTATCTTCTGATAATTATAAGCTGTTCATTTTTTTTATTCACGAATAATAGCATCCTAACGGTAGCAATTTCAGTTTCTTCAAGAAAATTTTACAATTATTTTGTTCCATTACGATGGGAAATTGGATGGCTGGCAAGATCTTGAGTGGAGCAGCAAAGCCATACATGTTGTAGCTCAGAACCAAACAAAGTGGTAAGAAATTCACAACCTTTTTTCGCCTCATCTACATTGGCTATTTGTTGTGATTTTTACAATAGAAACTAGAAATTTGTCAAAAAAGCCCTTTAATTAGTTCACTAAATATAACTTTATTTCAGGTGGTATGCAAAGCGGTTTCTGCATCCAGCAGCTGTTTCGATTTATGATTATATATTTCTCTGGGATGAAGACCTGGGAGTGCAACATTTCAATCCTAAAAGGTACAGTTGGTATATCAATAGTCATATGGTTGAATAAAAAGAATAAGCAAATCTTTTTGAGTATTGATATATTGTTATGGTATCTTATCTGCAGGTACTTGGATATTGTTAAAACAGAGGGGTTAGAGATATCGCAGCCAGCTTTAGATCCAAATTCAACTGGTATACATCATAGGATCACAGTACGGAAGAGAACAAACAAGTTTCATAGGTGAACAAATTGGTTTCTTGTACTTCATAAATGTTAACGCCATCATGTCTTTGATTGCTAATGCCTGTAACATCTTTTTACAAACAGAAGAGTGTATGACAGCAGAGGCAGCGTGAAATGTTCAGATGCCAGTGATGGCCCCCCATGTGCCGGGTAAGTTTCTATCCATACACATGCCATGAAGTATATTATTGTAGATGTTGTCATATTGCTATTTGAATCGCAGATTTGTAGAAGGAATGGCTCCAGTTTTCTCTAGGGCTGCATGGCATTGTGCCTGGCATCTTATACAGGTAAACATTATTTGTCCATCTTACTATTAATTCAGGTGTAAAACATGCCAAGCCCAAGCTTCTATGTATAAAGCTATAAATTACAAACTTGAGCTTGGCACGTTTAGTATTTATTAATTATCTAATTGTTTTTCATTTATATGATTTAGTTCTTTTTATCAAAACTATATATAATAGTAATGTGTTTTATGTGATTATATATTTCATTCGTTGTATATGAAGAATAGGCTTGCGAGCCTAAATAAGCTCGGTGTCTGAAGGTCGAGCTTGAGCTTGAACTCATTTATTATATGGGCTCTATCTTAGGCTAAAGCTCGTCTATTTTCTGCTCACTTAGAGCTTTTAGGGAGTCAATCTCAAGTAGCTCACAGGCGACTTGGCTCATTTACACCTCCCTACTAGTAATCGTTTAAATACTTGTCCCTCTATAAGCTTGGAGAGGTTGAGAACCATGAAGTTCATAATGCTTTCTGACAAGATAATATTTTTGTTATTGCTAATTCGTGCTATTTTTTTTTTGTTATTATTCTTAAATATCTTTGCAAGCCTATATATACATCATAACTTTGTCAGCCTTACGGAATTCATTATGTTTTATTACCAGAATGACCTTGTTCACGGATGGGGAATGGATATAAAACTTGGGTATTGCGCACAGGTTAGTTTGAACTTCCAATTAATTTGAAAATGATTGTAATATGTGAAAAACTTGATGTAAGAGTGTCTAAAAATGCAAAATGTTGCAATATTCATTTTAGTAATATGTTGCATTCTTCAGGGGGACAGGTCCAAGAAGGTGGGAATTGTTGACAGTGAATATGTTGTTCATCAGGGAATACAGTCATTAGGTGGACCCTCTGTTAAAAAGGTATCCCTTTGAACCTGATACTATGCACTTCCTGCCATCTTGTTGATGCTACATGGTAGAGGTGGCAAGATGGACAGGTCAAAATGCGTATGGGTCGTAGTGGTCGTTTTTAGTACAGGTCCTGTTGCATTGATGGTTTGGTGGACATTAAAGATAACATTGACTGTTATTATCGGTCAAAATGCATATCGGTCGTTTTTAGTACAGGTCAAAATGCAATAGCAAATCCTTCCTGCCAGTTTTCTGGAAGTAGTCTTTGAATAACACGAAAGTCGAAATACGAGGTTGTATGCATTAGAATTATACTTTAGAGTTTAGACAACTTTCAACCTGTTTCCCTTTGAATCTGATACAGTTTACTTCATGTCATCTTGTTGATGCTACATTATAAAGACGGCAAGATGGCCAGGACAAAATGTGTATGGATTGAAGTGAGTCCTTTAAGTACAGGACTACAGGTCAATACGGACTATCAAACATTTTTGTCAGTTTTGTAGCCGTTTTCTTTGAATAAAAACGATATAAGCCTGTATACATTAAAATTTGACTTGGGACTACTTTCAAACTGTTTGACCCGGCCATTCCCCTTTCAGAAGCCATTTGGTTTGACTTGTTTAATTAAAGTAAATGGGTCGAAGTTGCCACCTCTATCACATGTGCAGACATTTTTATCTTATCCTACAAGAACTTACATTATATTTTTTTTTCCAGACCCGGAGCAGCTTAGATTTAAAAAAGGTATGATCCCATAGTCCTTTTTTTTTCTTTTTTCTTTTGTTAGTTCCCTACGTTAGTATCCACCCAAAGTTTAAAAGAACGGAAACGAGCCTCGAGGCGTTTTCCCTTTGCCTCATGAGGCGTAAGCCTCGAGGCGAACCGAGGCGTAAGCCCGAGGCGGGATCAAAAAATAAATATAAAAATTATGTATCTTATAAAACATAAAAATAATTGACCCAAATAAGTCTAAAACATGAAACCATACATCAAAAATAAAATAATTTACCCAAAAAGTCTAAAACATAGAAAAAACACATAAAAACACCCTAAACCACCTGAGGCGCACATTTTCTTGACGCCTCAGCCCTTAGAGGCGTATGTACAGACTAGACCGCGTGAGGCGCGCCTCAGACTCGTTTTTTTGGCGCCTCGCCTCGAGGCGCGCCTTGAGGCGCACGCCTCAAGCTTTTTTTGAATCCATGTATCCACCCTCGTCGGTTTCATGTCATTAACCCTTTCATCCTTTTCTTTTTTCCAGAAACACACAGTTGATATGCGAGCCGAGGTAATTACACAACCCGATCCTTTTGTTCTCCACATCTGAATGTAGACTTGTTCGGTTTTTCCAGTTTTGTATAAAATTGTTTTTCTATTGTTTTGTGTTGATGCAGATCAGGAGGCAATCAACAATAGAGCTCAAAACATTCAAACAAAGATGGGAACAAGCAGTGAAGGATGACACAAACTGGGTTGACCCATTCTTGAGAACAAGACGAAGACGCAATCCAAGACTGATTGCAAGTCTTGATACGTGAGTTTTTGACCGCACACATTTAAGTTTATTTTGCTTAGCTTTAGATAGAGTATAGTGACCGTTTATAAAAATTGGTTTGTATTTTAGTTGTCTAAAGGCCCATTTGACCTCATGTTTATATTTCATTTGTTTGAACCTTCATGATATAAACCTTGCTTGGTTAAACCCTAGCCTAGGATCGTTAGCAACTGCTCCTTTACGTCGTATGCACTATCCGGTTAGTAAGGTCTCGAATGTAGCTAAAAGGTGACCTTGTAGCCGACCCAACATTTGTAAAAACCGAACAGTAATATTTAAATTACAAGTATGATATTGCTCTTGGTAAATAACCGATGGAGCTTAGGTGGACCAATGTGGCTAATTTGGTTCAAAAGAAAAGAGCAGCTCAACAAACATCTTGTCCATCATGAAAAACGTAAAGTTGGGTTTTAGTGACGTTGGTTTGATTCGGTTATTTATATACATATGATTGCAATTCGATTACAAACCTCGGTTATAAATAACATAATCAAACATCAGGTTTTCCATTGATTCGGTTATCTCAATTCGATTTTTCAGTTATTTCGGTTATGTTGTTGGGACCAGACTGGGAACAAACCCCTCCACCTGTTATCTTTTTGGGCTGGCTGGTTTTATCGACCTTTGGTTGATCCGACAACCCGGGGCTTAATGGGTTGTCTTGTTTTATCTTTTTTGTGGCTTTACCCGTTTACTTCCGATCTACAGAAATTATCCATAAAAGGGGGGAAAATGTATTTTACTGCTAACAAAGACGAGAAATAATCAAGTCCCAATCAATATTCAAACGAACACAAACTTATGGTTCGCAATATTAGCAGATCAAGAAAATTACTCAAAAACTTGATTACAAATCCCTACCCATATAGGGTATACTAGGTTAGAGTCCCGCGTGTATACGCGGTACATGTCAATGTCAAATGAAAAAAAATTCTATAAAGATTGTAGTATGCAAGTTTTATTTATTGAAAGTTACGTAATACAATTCGTATGAATTTTGGTTGATTGTAAGTTATCATTAAAAAGTTTAATGTTACCCAATAACAAATATATGAATCAACAAATGTTTGATTTGACGTGATTTAAAAACAAATAATGAAATAAATAAACGTAAATTTTTTGTAACGGCATGCAAATGAGGATTAAATTCAAAGTAAATAAATGTAGTTTAACAAATCATACAACCAAAACATTATAAAAAAAATAAACGATTTATGCAAAATATGATCGCATACTTATTCACAAACTTCAAAATATTTTTTATAGACAACATTTATTATTTATTATTAACGTTGTCATCTTTATCCAATATTAGTATCTTCATGCCATCTCTACTCTTATCACTTGGCAGCGACATACAACTGCCCATGTGTAAAAACATGATCTTTCAAATATAGACCTACCCTAAATAGGGTTTGTCCTTGACTCTTATTTATTGTCATTGCGAAACATAAAGTAAGAGGGAATTGTCTTCTATTAAATCTGAAAGGAATCTTCTTATCAGATGGAGACAGCCTAATTTTTTGGATCAAAGTTCGCATTCCAATGTTACTCCCTGAAACTATTTTAGCTTCTATAACACGGTTTGATATGGCAAGACGATTTGGAACTCGTGGCTTTGAAAATAATTTATGTCCACTTATAGGATCCCTGAACCATTAGAATAACAAAACAGTAAAATTTGCCAAAAAAAAACTCCGGTGAGGAAAAGAAAGACATTTGGCATTGTAACTGTACTATCATCTAGAATTTAAGGTAAATATATCCAAAAGACCCTGAACTGTTTTGACGGTTTAACTCATAACCAATGACCTAAAAATCAAGCTAAAACCACGGTGAAAAATCAATACTAAACCCATATGAGAAACTAATAACCAGTCACGAATATTATAACATCATATTTCTAAAAAAATGAATTATAAAATAATAGTATATATATATATATATATCATTACAATAGCATAAACATAACAAATAACAAAATAATACAAACGTCGTAAAGGTATACTTACAACCTGGAATGCTTCCACGATCGGTTTATTATGTGTAGAGCAATTGTGATCGATGTGAATCAATGTAATTAAATAGATGAAGTATAAAAATGGAGGGATTGGAATTTGATATAAATCAATGAACAATGCTTATAATTAGCAAACTAATTGCAATCATCTTTTGATTATCATTTATGACAAATTATGAAACGTAAATTATATAAAATCAACCGATACATTAGATGTTAATACACAGATGTTTTTATTGTAAAACCCACAAATCTTTTCTATATATGTATAGATTATATGTATAATTATATTTGATGAGTGTACATGATAATATGTAGTTATGATTTTGTGTCTTTACATGATAATATGTAGTTATGATTTTGTTTTTTTTTAAAAGGTGAGTATGTTAAATATATGTATATATATTATTACTCAAGATGGATTATATAAATTAACATACATGTATATAACATCTATGAAATTTAAATAAACTCATAATATAAAGCGGATGACTTTGTGTATATATATGAAAATTGAGTTCGTATACTTAATAATATATGAGTCGGATGACTTTGTGTATGTATTTGAATTCCTAGAACTTGAGTCAATGACTTTTCAAACTCAGCATAAATTATGGTAAGCCTAAATTATGGGTTAAATTGATAGAATTCAAATCATTAGATGAAACAACCTTTTAATATATTCAATAAGGAAATCATACAAAAAAAAAAAAAAAGGAAAGTCATAATATCAAAATGATATTAAAATCATAATCAATCATTCAGATTGAATGACAATAAATTCGTTCATTATTTATTAATGACAATAAATAATATTACGCATAATTTCGTAAAAATAGATTAAACATAATTTCGTATTAACAGTAATATAAATAAATGAGATTAAAAAATCGTAATAAATAACATTAAATTCGGTCAATTATTATAAATTTTCAATAAATAACATTAAAACTCATAATAAATAACATTAAAAAAGAATAAATCTTATAAATACGGTCAGAGTGAATGACATTAAATTCGGTCATTATTTATTAATGACAATAAATAATATTACGCATAATTCCGTAAAAATAGATTAAACATAATTTCGTATTAATACTAATATAAATAAATGAGATTACAAAATCGTAATAAATAACATTAAATTCAGTCAACATTATTAATGTCAATAGTTAACATTAAAACTGATAATAATTAACATTAAAAATGAACAAATCTTATTAATTACAATCAAGACCAATCATAATTCGTAAAAATAGCAATATAAATAAATGAGATTAAAAATCTTAATAAATAACCTCAAAATCGTAATAAAAAATTCAAATAAATTACATTAAAAACATCCGCGTTTGAAATTGACTTACCAATTATCGACAAATTATTATTAACATCTTAAAATTAGCACATTACTATTGAAATGATTTTGATGATTATCGTTTAATGAAAATTGATTAAAGGTAAGTCATAATTGATTTGAAAAAAATTAAATTCGGTCAATATTATTAATGTCAATAAATAACATTAAAACTCTTAATAAATAAAATTAAAAATGAATAAATCTTATTAATTGCAATCAAGATCAATCATAATTTGTAAACATAGTAATTGCAATCAAGACCAATCATAATTCGTAATAAATAACATTAAATTGGGTCAATTATTATAAATTTTCAATAAATAACATTAAAACTCGTAATAAATAACATTAAAAATGAATACATCTTATAAATTCGGTCAGATTGAATGACATTAAATTCGGTCATTATTTGTTAATGACAATAAATAATATTACGCGTAATTTCGTAAAATTAGATTAAACATAATTTCGTATTAATAGATTATAAATAAATGAGATTACAAAATCGTAATAAATAACATTAAATTCGGTCAATTATTATTAATGTCAATAATTAACATTAAAACTGTTAATAAATAACATTAAAATTGAAAAAATCTTATTAATTGCAATCAAGACCATTCATAATTCGTAAAAATAGCAATATAAATAAATGAGATTAAAAATCTTAATAAATAACCGCAAAATCGTAATAAAAAATTCAAATCAATTACATTAAAAACATTCGCGTTTGAAATAGACTTACCAATTATTGGACCAATCAAGATTGTTCTCCGTATGTGGCAACTGTAACGTCATTGCATATGATGTTTTTAGATAACATAAATTTGTTCATGGCCTTCGGCACAGTCTGAAAATACATGTATAAATTTTTTTTAAAAAAAATCATCTTTTAAAATGAAATAGGCATATTAAAACAAAAATAACAATCATACCAACACGGTTGACGAATGGTCATGCAAAACCCTGAAGAATTAAGAACCTTTGTGATAAGACATAATAGCGTTGGTGTATTCGGATATTTTAAATGTTAAAACATAGAATGATTAAATCTGTTTCAAGGTAAATCCGATTCACTGTATATCTATCATTATTGATTCAAAAAAGTCGGTTTTTCTATAGAATAATAAAAAATGAATACATCAAAGTGATAAAGTTATTGAAACGATTAGATGTTCGTTATCCATGTTCATTAATAGTTGGTAAAAAGTCGACTGTTTACTATTAGGAATTTGTGTATATATATGAATATTGATTTCGTATACTTAATAATATATGAGTCGGATGACTTTGTGTATATATTTAAATTCCTAGAACTTGAGTCGATGACTTTTCAAACTCAGCATAAATTATGGTATGCCTAAATTACGGGTTAAATTGATAGAATTCAAATCATTAGATGAAACAACCTTTTAATATATTCAATAAGGAAATCATACCACAAAAAGGAAAGTCATAATATCAAAATGATATTAAAATCATAATCAATAATTTAGATTGAATGACAATAAATTCGGTCATTATTTATTAATGACAATAAATAATATTACGCATAATTCCGTAAAAATAGATTAAACATAATTTCGTATTAATAGTAATATAAACAAATGAGATTACAAAATCGTAATAAATAACATTAAATTCGGTCAACATTATTAATGTCAATAATTAATATTAAAACTGTTAATAAATAACATTCAAAATGAACAAATCTTATTAATTGCAATCAATACCAATCATAATTTGTAAAAATAGCAACATAAATAAATGAGATTAAAAATCTTAATAAATAACCTCAAAATAGTAATAAAAATTTCAAATAATTTACATTAAAAACATCCGCGTTTGAAATTGACTTACCAATGTCGACAAATTATTATTGACATCTTAAAATTAGAACATTACTATTGAAATGATTTTGATAATTATCGTTTAATGAGAATTGATTAAAAGTAAGTCATAATTGATTTGAAAAAAATTAAATTCGGTCAATATTATTAATGTCAATATTATTAATGTAAATAAATAACATTAAAACTCTTAATAAATAAAATTAAAAATGAATAAATCTTATTAATTGCAATCAAGATCAATCATAATTCGTAAATATAGTAATTGCAATCAAGACCAATCATAATTCGTAATAAATAACATTAAATTCGGTCAATTATTATAAATTTTCAAAAAATAACATTAAAACTCGTAATAAATAACATTAAAAATGAATAAATTTTATAATTTCGGTCAGATTGAATGACATTAAATTCGGTCATTATTTGTTAATGACAATAAATAATATTACGTGTAATTTCGTAAAAATGGATTAAACATAATTTCGTATTAATATATTATAAATAAATAAGATTACAAAATCGTAATAAATAACATTAAATTCGGTCAATTATTATTAATGTCAATAATTAACATTAAAACTGTTAATAAATAACATTAAAATTGAACAAATCTTATTAACTGCAATCAAGACCATTCATAATTCGTAAAAATAGCAATATAAATAAATGAGATTAAAAATCTTAATAAATAACCGCAAAATCGTAATAAAAAATTCAAATCAATTACATTAAAAACATTCGCGTTTGAAATAGATTTACCAATTATTGGACCAACCAAGATTGTTCTCCGTATATGGCAACTGTAACGTCATTACATATGATGTTTTTAGATAACATATATTTGTTCATGGTCTTCGGCACAGTCTGAAAAGACATGTATAAAAAAAGTAAAAAAAAATATTTTTTTTAAAATGAAATAGGCATATTAAAACAAAAATAACAATCATACCAACACGGTTGACGAATGGTCATGCAAAACCCTGAAGAATTAAGAACCTTTGTGATAAGACATAATAGCGTTGGTGTATTCGGATGTTTTAAATGTTAAAACATAGAATGATTAAATCTGTTTCAAGGTAAATCCGATTCACTGTATATCTATCATTATTGATTCAAAAAAGTCGGTTTTTCTAAAGAATAATAAAAAACGAATACATCGAAGTGATAAAGTTATTGAAACGATTAGATGTTCGTTATCCATGTTCATTAAAAGTTGGTAAAAAGTCGATTGTTTACTGTTAGGAATTTGATTTTATGAATTGAGAAATAATATTCGATTAAAAAAAGTCGGTATTTCTAAAGAATAATAAAAAACGAATACATCGAATTGGTAAAGTTGATTTTATGAAACGATTACTGTTATTGAAACGATTAATCAAATTGACAGTAAACAATCGATTTTTTAACAAAAATAAGTAAAACACAATAATATTAAGCAATGTTAGAAGAATAAGGATCGATGATTACCATGAATCAGTTGTGTAGAATCAAGAAACTATGAAAGATGAAGAAGGAGGATAGAAAGGTTTGTTAGGAAGAAAATGAGAGTTATGTTGTGGAGAATGAAAAAAAATAAAAGAAAACGGTTTTTATAGATAGATTTTCGGAGCTCCATATTCAATATGGATACCTCAAATCCTCTCTAAGGCCTTCATTCGACCCAAGTGACCTCAATTATTATATAGATAGATATAGCTAACCTAACGCGTTACGCTATAACAGGGATACCTATGAATTAATTACATAATAATTATCTAACACACATCTTAACATAACACCTATAGGGTATTAGACAATTATTCACTAATTAATTTTTTTATTGAACAGATTCACTAATGACAATGTTGTTTAACTTATCAACTTCTAAACTCAAGTTGATTTTTCATCTCTAGCCGTCTCCACGCTTGTGCATCACTGTGACACCCGGCAATTTCTGATTAACAACGTTGTCTAGATGAAAGTCTACCTTAGCGAGTCACGCGTATATTGTACTTAACTGGGTTAGTTAAATCGTGTTATGGTTCGGGAACTATCAGTTTAGTATAGAGGATCATCGGATGTTAGTCTAGAGGTTCATTAGATGTCAGTCCTTAACCAAGTGTACAAATGGTGACGATTCGTAGAATCGTCAGGTCATACGGAACATACAAGTCTCGAGTCCCGGGAATTGGTGAACGAGTGTGAATATGTTTGTTTGCAAGTGTTATGTGTTTACAATCATTATGTGACTTGTCGGTATGTGAAAATGTGTTAACATATGTTAAAACGGGGTTTAACGCGCAAAATACACAGAACCAGCCCCTATAGGCGATTAGGGGAGGCTAATCGCCTATAGGGTATGCATTTGGGGATCATTTCATGCGATTAGGTGGCTACTCGCATGAAATGATAGGCGATTAGCCCCTAAATGCATGAATGTCATGCGATTAGCAATGCTAATCGCGTATAGCTGCTGCACAATCGCGTGTTACGTGCTGGACGACTAAAAACGACTATAAATACAATACTTGACCTCCTAAACTTCATAATATCAACCCTAGTCGTCCCATAACCCGCCCCAACACACACACAACCTCTGGAACGTGATTTTTGATCAAAACACAAGGTTTCAAGCTTATTTCATCAATCTTTCACAAATCTAAGGTGTGGTTTCCATCCATGCAATCTTTATTAACGTTTTTATTAAATCCCTAATGGTCCAGACCTGTTCTAAAACAAATAAGCTTTCTGAAAATCGTTAATAAGTGTTGTTAATCGGATTCTATCTATCATACATGTGTTATGTGTGTTTATGATTAAAAGCTAGGGTTTTTATGATTCAAGATAGATGATTACATGTTATTAGGTTAGTTTCAGATTAATAATGATGGCATGATGATAGGATCTGAGTTATTGTTCATTAGGGTTATAGTTATGCATGTTAATGTGATGTTTCATGCTATGTGTATTGTGTTTGGATTACATAGTTGCATGCAGGGCTGATAATACGAGTCTAAACGAAGGATTGTGGTTTAAACATGTTTGGTATAGTTGTTGGATTGATATTGGATGATTACACGCGTTCTGGATCTGATTTGGAGTGCTAAACGCGCGAAAAACCGGAACAGCTGGGTTATTGGCGATTAGCAACCCTAATCGCCTATGTTATAGGTGATTAGGAGGCCAATCGCCTATAAAGGTGCCCTAATCGCCTATATACCATGCAATTGGGGGCTAAATGCCTCTATTACATGCAATTGTGATCCTAAATGCTAGTTAAGTCCTGAAATACATGTCTTATAGCCCTAATCGCATATAAACTCAAGATTTACATGTCTTATGACCCTAAATGCCTATATTACATGCAATTAGCCTTCCTAAATGCCAGTTGACCAACCTAAATGCTAGTTGACTTTTCCTAATCGCGTGTACTGCTGCTGTAAGTGTAAATTAGCATTCCGAGACCCGATTTGACATCTAGGAACATGCTAGGAACCCCGTAACATATCTAATAACTTGGTAACATATGTTTGGATGTAATTATGTGATACGTGAACTACGTGCTATAAGTTGTTGGACGTTAACGTATGTTAAGTGTGATTGCATGATTGTTTGTTTGGGAGCGTAAACATAACACGGGGAGTCTCGGGTCACCAATGGGATGTCGAGTCTTGTACATTGGGTCAGTTAAACAGTCACGGTGTTTTCAAACGAACTTGGTTATGGTCTGGACATCTAGGGACTAACTAACCTGCGGGTTATTAGTCTAAGTACTTGTAACTGTCATATGTTAGGTCGCCGCTTTACGGGACTAGCATAGCTGCTGAGTTTATTCGTGTTACGGGGTAACGCAACTTAAGGTGAGTTTACGGCCCCTCTTTTAACTGGTTTCACTTTTCGGGGGAGAAAACATGTGTTAAAACTTATGTTTGGTAACTACTGTCATACTATGGGTTTCTATTGTTTACTATACGATCTTTGGAAGTCCGGGGGGAACCATGAATGTGCGGGTTTGCACAACGGGGAAATGTGAATAGTGCTATTGGGAGTGACCAACCCCGCTCGTCGACTTGGAGGGTCGGCGGGTGCATATTGTCTCAAACAGGAACAACAGGTTACTACATCGGGCACGACATCTGGTTTGCGAGTTAGTAATGGTTTTCCAATCGTGATAGTAACAAAACATACGCCTAGCTAGCGTACTTTGGTTTTCGATTTGTTATAGTATGGACAGGTTGAACTTGGTACTTGGATTACAAAACCTGTAAACTCACCAGCATTTTTGTGCTGACGTAAACTTTTACATGTTTTCTCAGGTCGCTAAGGTAGCACAATGGAACTAGGGCGCACGCGTCTGCACGGCGTCTAGTTAGGATTGCATGGTTTTCAAACATTGAACAATTGGTTTACTTTTGGATTATGTTATGAATAAGCTTCCGCTGTGATTGGGGATTTTAAACATTGTTTTTGAAATTGCATTATGTTCATTTAGACTTGTTTATTGTGATCGTTGGTTTGGATCCTGGTTTGTCATACGCCTCGCGGTAAAACTCCGCAAGTGGATTTTGAGGGTGTGACAGATTGGTATCAGAGCCAATGGTTATAGTGAACTAGGACTGCATGTAGAGTCTAGTCTATAGCCGAGTCGCACACACTAGACGATCACATAGTACTAAACAGTTTGATGGATTACGTATGGGCTGTCGGGGTGTCTCTAAATCATCTGATCTTTCTATGTTACATCATCCGTTCTAACCTAGGTCGAGTTACTTGCTTTCTAGGCGGTGTGGTGTATTGGGGTAAATCGTGTACTCTTGAGATTTGTCCAAGGCTCGGACATCTCCCTTTCATACTTCAATAGAAACACATGCCATGAACTACCGTAGCATTACGGTGTATAGCTAAGAGTCTATGTTCGGTGATTTGAACTTTGAACTAGGAGAACACTTGGAGGACCATGTAGAGCGGTTTATCATTTTGGGTGCACACAAAATCATAAACCGAAATGCATGAAAGCCCTGGTGAGCTCTGGGTTCGAATGGATAGTCCTGGATTGGATCTAGCTTTGATCTTGTAAACGTTAGTGGTTATCATTACCTGCGAAACTAATTTTTCTCGTTCTTTCTGCCAGAATCATGTCTGGAGTACGAGGAGGACGTGGAGGTGGTCGCAATGGTGGACGTGGTGGTGGTGGTCGCGGTGGTGCTGGTGGTCGTGGAGGTGTTAACCTATCACAGGATGATCTGAACAATTTGCTACAAGCTGCCTTCCAGTTAGGGCACAATGGTGGTGGTAAGTTGATTTATCTGTTGGTGCTTCGTCCATTAAAACAAGCACTCCACTAGTGGAGTTCGATGACGCTTTCCTCCAGAAAAACCGGGAGTTATTGCTTCGGTTAAAGGAACAGCAAAATAGGGAGGTTGTAATGCAGAGCATAAAAGCTAATTTGTTCGCAACTGGAGGATCTGCTGCTTCGGCAGAAGCAAGTCCCGGTCTGGGATCTTTCGCTACTTACTCCACAGTGGTCACCGCCGTACAAACTCAAACTCCACATGGGCAACAAACACCTGTGAGTTACACCGGACCGATGCAAGTTAGCATGTCCGCTCCGGAGAAAACGTTAATTACACCACAAGGGGATGACGAACTAACGGCTCCATACCGCCCTACACATATGACGTCATTCTCCAAATTTTCTCAAAGGATTGCAACAGCACGCCTACCGGCAAAGCTAAAAATGCCAGCTACCATTAAAACATATGCAGGGACATCAGATCCAGATGACCATGTCTTCGCGTTCGAGGGAGCAGCTGAGATCGAACTTTGGCCCATGCCTGCACGGTGCCACATGTTTGCTCAAACCCTCACCGGAACAGCTAGGGTATGGTTCGACGGGTTATCCGCCGGAGAGATCACCAATTGGATCGAGTTTCGAAAGATGTTTTTACTAAACTTTGTAAATCAAAGACGATGCTCTAAGGACATCACGGAAGTACACAACATCCGAAGGAAGGAAGGTGAGTCCTTGGAGGCCTTCATCGATCGTTTCAGCAAAGAAAGTATGCAGATTCATGGAGCAATGGATCAGCTCCGAGTATCCGGCTTTTGCCACGGAGTTCGAAACAACCAGTTGGTGGAAAAATTGCATGAAGATTTGCCGAAGATAATGGAAGTACTTATTGAGAGGGCCAGAGCCTTCGCCAGAGGAAAAAGTGCTTGTGGGCAATCCACCGAAGGAGATTATAAAAGTTCGGGAGGTCGTAACACATGGAAGAAGGGTTCCCATAACGCAGAACGCAACAGTCATTGGAACAAGAACAGGCAGCAACCCTACGAGCGAACGGACCGAGGAAACCATTCTAAGTCTCAAGGTACCGGAAGGACCAACAGTGCAACCGATTTAACCAAGACTCCCCGAGACATCCTGTTAACAGAAAACTTACAACTCCCTGCACCAGCTAAGCAGCGACCATCGGCTGACAGAAACTCTAAAAATTACTGCGAGTATCACCGAGCTAAAGGGCATAACACCGATGATTGCTGGTCCCTTCGGCAAGAAATAGAGAAGGCCGTTCGGTCCGGAAAACTTTCTCACCTTATCAAAGAGGTGAAAGAAGGGAAACCCGCGGCGATCGCCAATACCAATAACCCAGCAGGAATCAACATGATTCAGGCTGCTACACCACAGGGCGTGAAACGCTCCGTCTCTCATCTAGCTCCATTCATGAGTCAGGTTGCTAAGTAAAGTTGCATTGTTGTTTTCAAAAAAGAGAGAACATCTAAAACCGAAAGTGTATGATTACCTTTCTCTCTAAAACAATTTGTTTTTATGACAGGTAATATCGTTCCCTGAGGTAACACCAGACCAGTTTCTGGAAGGACCAATAATCATATCGGCTATCATTGCCGGACACAAAGTTCAGAGAGTTTACATCGATAACGGCAGTGCTTCGGAAATAATGTACTATCATTGTTTTCAGCGATTGGCACCCGAAACTCAAAGAAGGATGGTACAGGTTTCCATGCCATTGGTCAGCTTCTCGGGAGAAGTAATCCAACCCATGGGACGAATCACTCTCCCAGTAACCCTAGGCACCGAAGGGTGTAGCCGAACAGAAATGCTAACCTTCTTGGTGGTCGGAGCACATTCTGTACACAACGTCATTCTAGGACGACCAAGTATGTGTGCTTTCGGAATGGTTGCCTCTTCCATCCATGGAGCTATCAAGTTCCCAACAGAAGACGGGGTAGCAACTGTGCACACCGAACCGATGCACCATGTGGCTGAAATCCGACAGGCTTCGAGCTCCCAGGTTACACCAATTACTCAAGAGTTGTCAGAAAAGTGGTCGATTAACCCATGTTTTCCGGAACAAAAGGTAACCGTTGGAGCACAGCTCCCACCTGATTACAAAGTCGCCTTATGGAACCTCTTAACCGAATCTCTAGACTCTTTTGCATGGCAGCATTCGGACATGAAGGGGGTACCCAGGCATCTGGCCGAACACAAGTTAAATGTATATCCAACGGTCCGACCAGTGCAGCAAAAGAAAAGAAGCATGGGGTTGGATCGGAACAAAGCCATCGCCGAAGACGTCCGAAAGCTTCTAGACGCAAGCATCGTTCGAGAAGTTCAGTACCAAACCTGGGTATCGAACCCAGTCCTGGTAAAAAAGCAAGACGGTGGTTGGCGAATGTGTGTTGATTTTAAAGACTTGAACAACGCATGCCCCAAAGATTGTTACCCGCTTCCTGAGATGGATGTCAAGGTCGATTCGTTGGCTGGCTTTCGGCTAAAGTGTTTTCTTGATGCATATAAGGGATACCATCAAATTCAGATGGCAGCCGAAGATGAAGATAAGACCGCTTTTATCACAGCCGAAGGGTTGTATTGCTACACAAAGATGCCCTTCGGCCTCAAGAATGCCGGAGCCACTTACCAACGGTTGATGGACAAAGCTTTTAAAAATCAAATCGGCAAAAACACGGAAGTGTATGTAGACGACGTAGTGATAAAAAGCAAAGACGAAGCGGACATGATGGCTGACATTCGAGAAACATTCACTTGTCTCCGAAGTATCAATATGAAGCTAAACCCGGTGAAGTGTTCCTTCGGAATGGAGTCGGGAAAATTCCTGGGTGTCATGGTTGCACGAGAAGGAATCCAAGCAAATCCTGAAAAAGTCAAGGCAGTGATGGAACTGAAGCCTCCAAAGACGGTTAAAGAGATTCAATCATTAAATGGAAGATTGGTAGCCCTACATCGCTTCCTTTCCAAGGCGGCCGAAAGGACCTTACCCTTCATGACGGTGCTAAAAACTAGTTTCGGCAAAAATGACTTCAAATGGACCGATGAAGCCGAACAAGCATTCGGAGAATTAAAACAATGTCTTAGTCTGTTGCCAACACTCACCGCGCCGAAGCCGGGTGAGGTCCTCACTGTTTACCTAGCAGCATCTCAAGGTGCCATCAGTGTAGTTCTCATGGTACAAAGGCATTTAGCTCAAATACCAATCTATTATGTCAGCAGAGCTCTCCGAGACTACGAAACCAGGTATCCCATGTTGGAAAAACTGGCGTTAGCCCTGGTCCATGCCTCGAGAAGGTTGAGAAGATACTTCCAGGCGCACGAAGTAGAAGTCCAAACGGATAAAAACATCCAGCACGTGCTAAGAAAGCCGGAGGTCTCTGGCCGGTTGGCTAAGTGGGCTATCGAACTGGGGGCCTTCGATTTAACTTTCAAAACAAGAGGGGCCATGAAAGGACAAGCTGTGGCAGACTTTATAGCTGAATTACCGAACGAAGAAGATCAGTCAAAAGAGCAAGACCAGCAAGAAAACGAGCAAACAGAGGCATGGTCCTTATATACAGACGGTGCATCTTGCATCGAAGGGTCTGGAGCGGGCCTCGTGTTGATTAGTCCAGATAACACCAAGTTTACTTATGCCCTCCGGTTAGAGTTTCCAAGCTCGAATAACGAAGCAGAGTATGAAGCACTACTGGCTGGCCTCCGGATAGCACGGAAGTTCGAAGTAAAGAACCTCAGAATTCATACCGACTCGCTGCTTGTGGCTAACCAGCTCCGAGGTGAGTATGAAGCAAGAGAAGCAAACATGATCAAGTATCTCCAAAAAGCACAAGAGCTCGTAACTGCTTTCCAAACATACAAAGTTTTTCACGTCCCAAGAGAGGAAAACACACAAGCCGATGCTCTCAGCAAACTCGCATCGGCTAACATGGCTACCTCAATTCAAGACACGAAAATCGAAACATTGGCAAAACCCTCGATTGAAGAAAATGAGGTTCTGCAAATAGAAGCTCAAGAAGACACATGGATGACCCCCATTACGAAACACATCACCGAAGGCTGGCTCCCGGAAGACAAAGCAGAGGCTCGAAAACTCAAAGTCAAATCCTTACAATACCAGGTTCAAAATGGTCAATTATACCGAAGAACATTTTTAGGCCCACTCCTCCGGTGCCTCTCGGCAAATGAAGCAGCATACGTTATCAAGGAGATTCACTTCGGCATCTGCGGCATACATGTCGGACCAAAAATGGTCGTTACTAAGGCAATGAATGCTGGATACTATTGGCCTAATATGCACCAAAGTGCCGTACAAGAACTCCGAAGCTGTCAAGAATGTCAGAAGAACGCCCCGGTCAGCCTTCGAGCCAAAAACGATTTGATCCCAGTAACGGCAGCTTGGCCATTCCAAAAATGGGGAATTGATATTATCGGACCATTTCCCAAATCCGCAGGGGGAGTTAAGTATTTGCTGGTAGCCATCGACTACTTTACAAAGTGGGTCGAAGCCAAGCCAATGGGTGACATCACAGGACATCAGGTGAAAAGATTTGTGTGGGAAAATATTGTTTGCCGATTTGGGTTGCCACTCTACATCATCAGCGATAATGGAAAGCAGTTCGCTGAAAATCCTTTCAAGAAGTGGTGCTCGGACCTACACATTAAGCAGCTATTTTCATCAGTTGCTCACCCTCAAGCCAACGGCCAGGTCGAAAGGGCCAATCGAAGCATTGTAGAAGGAATCCAGCGGCGGTTGGGAGGAAAGAAGGCGGGTTGGGCAGACGAATTGTCCAACGTCTTATGGGTGCACCGGACAATGCCAAAAACAAGTACCGGAGAGTCACCTTTCAGCCTGACCTATGGTACCGAGGCAATGATCCCAGTTGAGATCGGCATGATCAGCCCCCGAAGAGCTGATACGTCTGATAACGATCAATCCCTCCGTCTGAACCTGGATCTCTTAGAAGAAAGAAGGGAAATGGCCTCCATCAAAGAATCCCGGTATAAGAAAGAACTGGAAAAATACTACAACGCTAGGGTGAAAAAACAAACGTTCAAAGTCGGAGACTATGTCTTCCGAAGCAATGAAGCAAGCCGAGTCGAACCCTTAGGCAAATTGTCATCTAGGTGGGAAGGCCCATACCAGATAACATCCGTCGGAGGAAAGGGTTCATACACACTAGCCAAGTTAGATGGAACTCCTGTCCCTAGAACATGGAACGAAATCCACTTGAAGAAATGTTACATGTAAGGCGCCAAAGCTTGAAGCTAGTATCCAAGTCTTGTTTTCAATAAATTTCAAAATTGTTAGTCGGGATGAGACATACCCCGGACTTTTCCTTTATTTTGCTTGTAATTCGGGATGATTATTACCCCGAGCTTTGTTTAATCAAAGGTGGGAAGTGTTTACCCCACCAATAATAAGTTTCTTTCTTACTTTTCCTTCGTTACAACCTATTCACTGCATCGGCTACTTACGCTTAAAGCAAAACAAGTACCGAAACTTGTCAAAGTAGTAAGAAACACTGTGAATAAGGTCGGAACAAGTCACCCTAATAAACAAATCTTCAATGTTCCGACCCCACAAAAAAAAAAAAAAAAAAAACAACAAGCAATATGTTGGAACTCATGATGATAGGCATAATTGGTCAACATGAAACCCACAGGTCAAATGAGATTGGACACAAGAAAGATCGGAGTAGTCGAACCTACTCTTCAAAATGCCTCGTAAAAAAAAAAAAAGAAGGAACCACAAACCATGTCTATCTCAAACAAATGCATAAAGAATGTGATTAAAACACATTAAATAATAATGCAGCATGCAAACAAATAAATATCATATCGACGTCGAAAATCATAAGTTCGCCTTCTACTTATTAAAAAACGCCGAAGGAAAGGCTCCGGTAGACGGGCATAACAAAAACCGATGCCTCAACCAAGCGTACAAAAGATCGATAAACGATCCTACAGAAAAAAAAAAACTTGCAAGTATAAAATCACAATTCGAACCGAAACATATGGACGCATATCATGGTTCGAAGCAAAAAAAACAAGGCATTATTAACAAACATCAGAAGTTCATAAAAGAGGAAAATCATAAAAACCATGAGACGAACCTATATTGTTTCGTCTAACGATAGGCCACTGGTCCGAAAACTCCCAATTCCTACTAACACAACCAATCACCAGCACGTGCTCCGGCAATCTCCTTATGTCAAACTTGTTATTTACCAATGCAGCATAAAGAGTCTTATCTACAGTAAAGCCCTTCGGCAAGTCACCATCTAAGGGATCGTCTTTCTTCCTCCACACCATGTCTTTGGGAAGACACAAATCATCTAACCAAAACCATCTATCCTTCCAATCCTTCAAACTAGATACCTCCCAACCAACACACTCCCGGTCCTCCTTCTTTACCTCCGACTTCTTATCCTTCGACTGTCTCTTCTCGAAGGTATACCAATTACCCGTACGGTTCAATCGGTAAAAAGCCCTAAACAGGTTCAAGTCGGGTACTACGTCTAAAGACCGGCAAGACAACTCAAATTGATTCACCCGGCTAAGGCCAAAAGGTGTCATTTGAGAAATGTGAACCTTGTGAAATTGTAAAACTTTCATAAAAAACGGGTAAAAGGGACTCGATAGTTTGCATAATTACACACCCGAGTGTAAAATGCAAATTTCCCAGGGGGCAGAGGATATATGGGAGTTCTCGGAGCAGGAAGGGTAGGGTGAAGATTTATAGGGATCCTAAATTCTTCTACGAACTCGTCAAGCTTCGCTTGACTAAGAACGCTAAACGATATAAGCATATTATCTTTAGGCATGATTAAAAGAAGGATATGGATGAGATTACACACCTTATAGCAGTGAGGAAGACGCTGATGAAAAAGGAAGAAGATAATCCTCGCCGGAGAACTGAGGAATTAGGGAAGAAGATGAATTGTAAAAGAGAAAAAGTAAAAATAAAATGAGTAACAACTCATTTATAAAGGGGTAAAATGACGGTTGAGTAACCGTCCAATCAAAGGTCACCAACTGACCCCCTCGAACCAATCAAAAAAGGGATTCGCTATAGTAACCGGAAGGTGAGGGAGTAAAACAAGGTAAATGACAATAGCTGTCATCCACTCGCTCAGGTGAAAGGCAAACAGCTGTCACACACCGAACCATACAAGGCTCGAAGGAATCCCAAAAGTCGAAATCCCCAAAAAGGTGCAATAATATTCCTAGAATCCTAGGGGCTAAAAAGAAGATTATAGCTATTAAAATACTCAATATGTTTCAAAAGCCCAAACTTTCGGGTTTCGATTATTTTAATTCTTGTTTTTATGGCCCGTCGTCCAAACCGACCGGCCATTGGCTAAACCTTACAACCAACTGACCGGTTTTGTAAAAATTGAATTTAATCAGAATCAGATTGTGTCAACATGAACCAGATTTTATTGAGAAAAATATTCTATACCAATTGTAAAGGCATAATCCACGATATCTAGACCGACCCAACAGGGTCACGGTTAAGTATAACCTATAGCGGTTATGTCTACGTGGTAGAAAAAGGACGGCATGACAAAAAGAACGTTAACTATCTAACCAATAAGAAAGAAGACGTTACTGTCATGACAGTTATCTTTTGCTAGGTCCACCCTTTCATAATTATTTAAACTTTAATTTCGTCAATATATTAATTTAACTATATATATGGTGAAGTGGTAAGCCAAGTGATGGTTAGAGCATACCCTCTATGAGGGGACTTTGCAGCTCTCTTAAAAATAACAATTTTCTCGCATTGAAGGGTACTCACAACTACAAGTAGACCCATCATCCTTCCACAAAGATACCACACTTTATCTTGAGGAGCTTTTCTTGTGGTTATTGGTAATCTTATATCAAAACTTAATCAAATATCAAAAGGCAATTCCTTATAAATTTATACCAGTACTCAAGTCCTTAACTAGTAAAAACAAGCTTACATATTCTTCTGTTTCTAGAAATTATAACAGGAACATTATTTGAACAAAATTTTAGCAAATCGACCGGCTTTTATGAACAGTTATCTGGTTAAACAAGTGAGCCGATAATTACACCGGTTCGGTGTCCTGTTGGTTTATGAGTACATCTGATTATGTATACCGGTCCGACCATTGGACTGGTAAAACAACCTGTTATAAAAACATCAATTTCACTTTGGTTCGGTTAGTAGTCTAGTTAAAATAAATCAGTCAGTATGTTTAGTTTGATACACAAGTTGCAAGCAAAAGACGAAAAGATAATAAAAATACAATAACAAAAGCTTGTCTGAAACCCGAAACCGGGTAACTGGCAAATCTTACAAAACATCATAAACAAATCTTAACTCTCCATTATTAGATTAACTAATCACTAATATCGACCTACCAAAATAAAATCATCATCATCAAGGACCTCAACATCTTTGTCACCTATGAAATTCTCGCGCCCGATCTCTTTAACAATATTAACGAACTCGACCCTCTTCGCCAAAGAAAGGGGTACGTATGGTAACCGAAAGACGGGTCTTACAACCCCGAGTTGAGCAAGAGCCGTGTTCAACCCAATCGGGTTGGGCTCACAAAACAACCATTTTATCAAAGGCAAAAGCTTTGCATTAAGGGATGAATTCTTACCTTCAAACATGAGTTCTCGCATCAACCCTGGGACCAAATTACTAGCAACCGAGATTACTCCTGTAGCCCCGTGATCCCACCTTGCATCATGACACTCGTCGTCATTACCGCTCCAAACAGTAATGTCGTTTTGGGTGTGTTGTTCTGTTCTCTCATGGCCTACACATTCTTTGACACCTGCTAAGTTGGTGGTGTTTTCAGCTAGAGATTGGATGACACTTGGTGGGATATCTTGGCCCGTTCGGGATGGCACGTTGTAGATGATTGTGGGGCCCATTGGGAGAACGCATTTGAAGTGAGAAACCATGCCTTCTTGAGATGTTTTCCCGTAGTATGGGTTGATGTGAAGAGCAGCATGCATTCCAACTGCAAAACCTTGTTCGGTTGCGTGGATTGCTTCTCGGGTTGAGTTGCTTCCTGTGTTTCCTATGACCTGAGGTAGTATGATGAACGGGTCAGGTAACGGGTCAAAACTCAAAAATAGGTCCAGGGAGAGAGATAGCAGGTTGTTTTGTTAGTACAGGTCAAGAGGGTCCAGGTTCGGTTGACTTGCAAGCAGTTCTTTGTCAATTTTCTATAAATAAGTATACCTTTAATTATAATTATAATTTTTTTAAAGATGTTATTTGACAGTCATGAAATGAAGAAATTAGTTAAAGATCTTAAAAAAAAAATTAAAATAGATTTTCAGAAACTTTCACTGATTTCGATCCGTTACCCTAACAGTTCTTGATTTAAGCCGTTTAAACTTTAAAGCAACTCAATTTGATTCGCTTATAATGTTTCTTGGTTTGAACCGTTTAACACAACCCAGGTCAACCCATTTATAAGTGAACGGGTCAAAACATAGTCACAGGATTCGCTAATCTACCTGCGTACCGCGAATCCAATCGTGCGTATCGGAATCAGGTATATTCGCGTACCGTTCGCATAGGATTCGCGATCCAATTTGTAAAATTGAGTGTACCCGATTGTGTAGAATTTCGAACCCAATATCACAGATTCGCGTACCGGATTGTCGAATTCGCTGTCTAGATTCAATGTGATTCGCGAATCGGAATTAAATGCTTCGAAATTTGCAGCAATTATGGTGACTATTCGCTTACCATAGCTAGATGAAGAGTCTATTGTTTCCTTACAATTATGAACTTGGTTAGTTTGTTTATGTTTTTGAACTTATAATTATGAACTTTGTTTTGGATTATGATTATGAAATGTTTATTGGAGTTATTTGAAAAAATATATATATTGTATAATGTTTAGATACGATACGGCGTACCAACTTATAGGGTACACCGTACCGCGTACCGAATTGGCGAACCGAATGAACCTACCCCCCTCGTACCGAATTTTAGAAATGCGCGAACTGCGTACCCGATTTCGTACCACGAACCGGAGCGTACCGCGATTCATGTGACTATGGGTCAAAATATCTCCAAAGCAATAAAATAAGCGAAAAGAAAGAAATGATGTTTTGACCTTAATGGATGTGCCAAAGCAATTGATGGTGTGACCAATGAGCATAATATGCTCATCCCAACTCATTAACTGGCCTTCACCAGTGGTACCACCAACAATTACACCATCGACACCGTCTTCAATCTGCATATGCACCAAGGCATCATAAGCCTCTAGATCAAACCTCCCATCAGGTAAGTATGGAGTTTTTATTGCAGTTATTA
Source organism: Ambrosia x helenae (assembly GCA_030844895.1). Taxonomy (NCBI): domain Eukaryota; kingdom Viridiplantae; phylum Streptophyta; class Magnoliopsida; order Asterales; family Asteraceae; genus Ambrosia; species Ambrosia x helenae. The sequence continues at coordinate 27,370,561 of CM061223.1, read as the reverse complement.
ATCTCAATGACTTGATTTCATCTGTAGAGGTCCTGATAATAGCAAGAGGATGTTATATTACAAATCGCAGAACGAAAAAGGGAAACGCTAATTTCGAACGCACTGGTACCTGTTTTTAACTTCAAAACTGCGCATTGGTAGATGGAAATTGGGGATCACAGCTGCTTTCGGGGATACCCATCTAGCGCTTCTGTTTAATAGTCAAATTCAACCAAGTCATCAAGTCAAAATCTGAAAATACTGACAAAGTGTTTGATCAACTAGCAGAGCGTATGCTAACTAAACTTTCGGCTAACGGAAAACCAGACCGCCTGGTTTGGATGGGTTTCAAATGTCGAGGTTTGATAGCTCGGTTTTGGCTGTTTGAACTGATTATATTTTTTTAATCATTAATTCGTATTATAATTTCTAAAGGTAAACATCATAGTTATTAAAAACCCTCGCTTCATGCACCTAGGCCCATTTTCCAAGCTAGGCCCTTTATTTGCGCTTGTGGTTCCTAGGTCCTCGCTTTAGCTCTCCATGCACACTAAATACCGCTTTATTATTTTTTTATTATTATTTAACCTAAAATTATTAAACTTCTCTACAATATAAGCTTCCACAATACCGATTTAAACAGCTTTCATCCAGAGTTCTGATCCAATACAGAATTGTCAGAACTTTAGAACTTTCAAGTTTTGAAATTGCATTTGAATATTCACTAACTTAAAACTTTTGGTATTAACCAGATAATATTAAATGTTATATAATAGCTTTTGTTTATTTTATTTGAAAAATAGTATTATTTGACACATAATATATTTTTTATTTTTTCCCTCGTGTCCTCGCTTTTTCTGCGCCTAGCGTCTTTGATAAGTATGGCAAAACATATGGTTCATAATACATATACAATAATAATATATTAAACATATAATAAAGATAAACAGCCGGTTCCAAGTTACAGTATAACTTAAGTGACAGAATAAGAGACTTCATTAAGATAATAATGTGGACTTAACAAAACATTAGTGATATGCAAAGTCCCTTATCATCAAATCCAAATTATTATCTTAATATTCACTAGCTTTACTGCAAATTAACCAATAATAACTTTCTTATAATAAAATAATATAAAAAAAGTTCAGAAAACAATACCTATTGCGAGTGTTGGTTGAACATGGACGTGCAAACCGAAGAGCAGGGTCATTAACCAACGAACTGGAGCTTTTGAAAGCAGACATTTGTTGATATGCCAGAGACATGTTTGAATAAACAGATGATGTTTGTAACAGAATGGGATTAATGATAATATTTTATTGGTTTCAAATAATAATAATTGAAGTGGTAATGATGGTGGTGGTGGTGGTGGTGGTACGGCGGCTGAGGATGTTTTTGGCGGCGAAGTGGTGGAACATTGCCGGTGGTTAAGGATGGATGGATGACTGGATGAGGAGTGAAACTCGAACCCTAGAGATTAATAATAAATAAATAAATAAATAAATAAATAAATAAAAAGGGTATGGGTATGGGTATGGTAATCTATAACTTTATCACATGTTTTGAGTTCAAACCTGTACCTGGACTAAAAAGAGATTCATCTTTTTTATTTTTATTTTTTAACTAGTGTTTTAGTTACCCGCGCTTCGCTGCGGGTGCTTCTATTTTATTGCGGGTTTGGTGGACTGTAGAGATAGGGGTTGGCTAAATGCACTCCCTCTTTTTACTTTTCGCACCCCCTTTCCAAAAAAAACCTAGTTTGCAATTTTTCAAACTCAACCTTTTAATAAAAGAAACTTTTATACTTGCCCTCCTAGGCTCCTACCATTGCCGACTTCTAATACAATCCGTCATCCACTAGTAGAAGGAAATCTCATATGTTTTTCCCTGCTCTCGTATCTATTAGTTTTTTTTTTTTTTTTTTTTCACATCATATCACTACTATAAGATCAATGCCTTTTAACTTTTTCTTTGATCACTGCTATAAGATCAATGTCTTTTAACTTTTTCTTTGAATTTTTATAAGTAAAACAAGAAGCTAAATGAACTAACCCAAGTTGCTGATATTCTCTAACATCCTTTTTTTTCAATTTTCTTTTTATGTCTGATTAAATTTTTTTAATACTTCTAAGTAATCCAACATTGAGTATGACACAAACGAGTTAATACAGGAAATGTAACCATGGCTTTATGTTTCCTTTTGATATGGGTATTTGGACCAGTGGCGTTGTGGTCACAAGTCTGGTATTAGTGTTTGCTCATGTTTAGTTAGTAAATGGGGTTACAATCTCTAGTGGCAAAGATAAATAAAGTTTAACCAAAATAAATTAAGTTTACTAAAAACACATTAAAATATAAAGTTTAATTGTATTTATTTAAAAACTTTAGGGGGGGAGTGTAACCAGTAAAAATAAAAAAAAGGAGTGCATTTAGCAACACCCTAGAGATAACATAAGGTGACTGTTACTCTTACGCAGTGGCGAATCCAGAACTTTTTTACACGGTGGGCACGATATGGGTCGGCTAAAAATGAGTTAGACAAAAAACCATGAAAAATAATAGTATATTAAATATTGAAATATAATATAAAAAGTTGTAGCTATGTAAGAGGGTAAAATATAAGCAATTTGTTTTTTCAATGTTTTTACGATTGAACCGGACTCCTTGTTGGCTGGACCGGATACAAAAGTGACATTATATATTTATATATATATATATATATATATATATATATATATATATATAATAGTTTAAATAATAAAAAATATTGAACATATTTTTCAAACTAAATGAAATGAATCAGTTAAAACAAATGGAAGTAAAATTCTACCAATATAATAGGATTACTTATTATTATTATTATTATTATTATTATTATTATTATTATTATTATTATTATTATTATTATTATTATTATTATTACTACAAGGAAAGATTGTTGGCATTGATTAATTGGACCGTAGGCTATTTTAATGTAGGCAAATTATACTAAATTACCCTACCATCTTTAAGTATTTACATACTATGCCATCTTCTTCATAAGAAACCCATTTCTACCCTGCAACACTATTGGCACATATCAAAATTAAACCATCCCGATGAACCATTTCTCACCGATTTAACAAGATTATTGCTTGTGATCGGAGTCTGTACGGTGGGCACATGCCCACCCTCCAATACATCTAAATCCGCCACTGCTCTTACGTGGGCTTCACAAAAATACTCGCTGCCCATTAAGTTCCAGATCAGCCTTAGGATTACAACACTTGGGTTGCCTTTTGTTGCCGTTATTTGGAGCCCACAAATATGTGGCTAAAAAAAGCATCCATGAGATGTTGACAATTTTGTTTTCTTCATCGGTAGACTAAATAAGTAACATCAATATAGCATTATAATATATAGCATTATGCCTTTTGTTTTTGGGCGGTTAAGCCCAATTAATTGTTTGCATAATATAAGCCCAAAAATTTTCAAATATGGCGGCTGTAATTGAAGTGTCACAATTTTTCAAACATGGCTTAATATAGTGAATGGCTCATCCAATCAAAGTTTGTTACTGTAAAAGTGTAGCAAGTGTCACAATTTTTCAAACATGGCTTAATATAGTGAATGACTCATCCAATCAAAGTTTGTTACCGTAGAAGTGTAGCAACTTTAATAGTATAACTAGGTATTAGTTGCCCGCGCTTCGCCGCGGGTGCGGCTGTTGTGCGAAACGCGGCAGGAGCTCCTGTTACGTTGAGTGTTTGGCGGACGTTAAAGATCGCGCGTCGCTGTGGGAGCTCCTATTGCGTGGAGGGTTTCGTAGACATAAAAGATAATATTAAGTGACTGTTATTCTCGCGTAGTCACAGTTACCATAGTTGGATTGTATATTGTTGACCTAATATGCAGCCCAAAGTATTACAATAAAAGCGGCCCATTAATTGTTCATTAAACATTGTGAACATCTGGCTCATTCTCCACCAAGACTCTCACCTCCTCATTAAAGCCCAAGTTTCTATTAAGCCCAACACAATCCACTCCTCTTCTGCTTCTTACCTATTTCGTGGACATTAAAGGCTTAAAGCTAGCATTGGACTTTCAAATATGGTGGCTGGAGCATTTTAGCATATGCACACTGGAGAACTGTCTCTAAATTAATATATAGAAGAATATAATATATAATATAATTTAAGACTTTTTAAAAGAAAATTTTAACTTTAACAGTGTTTCATACAGGGTAAAGATGCCTTTAAAACCAATGTTTTAAAAACCGGTACGTACCGGCCGGTTATACCGGTAATACTGTTTTTCGGAGGTGAGCCCGGTACGAAACGCCCGGTATAAAGGCGAAATGGTATAAAGTTCGTACCGCCAGTAAAATACGGTATACCGGTTTGAATCATTATACCGGTACCGGCACAAGATAAATTTTTGGGTTTTGAACTATTGATTTTTTTTGTGGTTCAAGAAAAGCAAGAAGGAGAACTTCCTAATAATTATATAGATAACATGTTTGATGAAGAAGTGCACGAATCGGTTCCTCACACACGTTGTTACTTGTTATTTATGTTACTTATCTTTCGTAATTTAAGTATATTATGTTTGTTATTTCTACTAAAACTTCTTATGTAATAAATTAGGAGATAAAAATAGTTATGCTCTAGATTTTGAAGAAGGCCTAGTGAATTTCATCTTTTAAGATTTGTGAACTTGATGTATTCAGTACTCCAATAGCTTGGACATAGCATACACTTTCATTTTAAAGAATTTTGTTAAAAAAATTGAATACTTTTTTATTATTTTTTTATATGGAATAACTTATGGATTATCTTTTAATATGTGATCATTCACTTTTAAATTATATTTTGAGTTCATGTTGTAATTGATGGATTCGTAGAGTTAACAAGCCAATCCGGTTGAACCACCCGATGCAACCCGGTTCTACCGGTTGAACCACTTTTAAGTCAAATCCGGTATGATTTAAAAACCGGTTTTTAAAACATTGTTTAAAACACCGAGGTTGTGAAAAGTCTTGGGTTCAAGTCTCACAAATCACAGGATTTAAAAGAAATTAACATTTCAAAAAAAAAAAAAAAAAAAGATGCGTAAATCAGACCTCAAGTTGGGCCGACACTTTCGAACCTTACAAGTTACAAATGCGAATTGTGCAAAACTTATGCACTGAATTTTTAATTTATACATGCATTTGAATTTGGATTGAGGAAATAGGCCACGAAAGTATATATATGTAAGTTCAAGGCAATTGACACAATAACATTTTAATAGTTGCTAATAAATTAGCCGTCAAACACTACCAACTTTCTTAATTATTATTTTTTTTTTGAAACGTGCATTTCATTAAACAACACTCGACAGGGCCTCAAAATAAGGACCTACGAGGGAAAACCAACAAAAACATCAATACAATGGGTATTTACACCAATTATTCCAATCGACAGACTTCCATCTAGACGTATTCCTAATCCAGAAGTAGGCCGTAGATTTGAACATTTCCATCAACACATTCGGGCTTCGAAACTTATTGTTAAAAATCCGGTTATTTCTTTCACACCAAAGCATCCAAAACGTAGTGTAAACAATCCCTCGCAACCTTATTTTGTTTTCTTTAGAAAGATTTTGTGTTTCCGACAAGCGAATGAGATCGTGGACATCAAAAGCGAATCCGTGCGGCAACCGGCACCAAGCTTCCAACCTATACCAAAGCTGTTGGGCATATCCACAGCCGGTGAAAATATGAATCGTAGTCTCCGTATCTTCTTGACAGAACGAGCAAGCTGTATGTTGGATGCTAACCCCTCGAATAAGAAGTTCCGCCACCGTAGGAAGACGGTTTCGAGCCGCTCTCCAAACCAAAATTTTGCACTTTAAAGGAACCCATCCCTTCCATTTAATCACTGACGAGGTGTTTAAGGAATTGTTTGCAAGGATTTTTTTTTGCAGAAGAGACAGTGAACACCCCACTTGACTCCGGTTTCCATTTCCACAAGTCGTCGCCACCTTTCCATGTGAAATCATAGATGTTGTTTAGCAACTGATATAATTCAGCAAGCTCATCAAAAGATTGCGGATTGACTTTCCAATTCCAGGCCATCGACTTTGTATCGTCAATAAAAACAATACGGTCCGCAACCTTTGCCCACTTATCTTTTTCGAGCCAGAAAAGATTGGGGTATACAACCCGAAGAGGGACATCAAGGAGCCACGAATCTCCCCAGAAACAAACATTAGATCCGTCTCCAACGTCGGCTGTGAAAAGAGAGCTAAGAACCACACCATCATATGTTGACGTTGTACCAACTTTAGTAATCCATTTCCAACAACTGCTCGAAGATTTCTGACAAGGAAGTAACGCCCATGGTCTACTAGAACCGTGACAACCCATAATGACCTTTTTCCAAAGACTTGTTTTTTCTCTTTTGAATCTCCAATACCATTTAAGAAGAAGAGCGTCGTTCACCTCTTGGAGCTTCGATAATCCCAACCCTCCCTTCTTTTTCGGTAGAGTAACAATATCCCAAGACACCCATGGAATTTTCTTTTCTTCACTAGAACCCGCCCAAAGAAATCGTCTCATAATGGCTTCCATGGAATGAATAACGGCAATCGGGGCTTTATATAGCGATAAATAATAAACAAGTAAACATTCTAGTACTGATTTGATAAGCACTAGACGTCCACCTATAGAAAGATGTTTCGCTTTCCACGAGGCAAAACGATTACGAATAACATCGATCACCGGCTCCCATTGGCTAAAGCGGTTCATCTTAGCGCCGACTTTAATACCGAGATGTGTAAAAGGGATAGAACCTTTTTTGCAACCCAAAATCTCCATCATACTATCAACCTCAATCTCCTCTGTACCAATACCAAAAATATTAGATTTATGGAGATTGATTCGCAACCCCGAACAGAGATAAAAAAATTCTAAGAACCCGAGCTATACTCAAAAGATTATCACGCGACCATTCCCCGAGAATGAGGGCATCATCTGCATAAAACAAATGAGTCAAAACATCGCCTTCATTAGAAAAACTAGCCCCCTTGAACACACCAATCTCCCTGGCTTTGTTTAGCAACCACGAAAGCGCTTCCATCACAATAAGAAAAAGAAACGGGGAAAGAGGATCCCCCTGCCGAAGCCCCTTCCCACAACTAAACTCAAACGTGGGAGAACCGTTAACCAAAACAGCTGCTCTAGAAGAGACACAGATCCCTTTAACCCAGTCACACCATCGAGGCGGGAATCCCATCTGTAACAAAATAGAGATCAAAAAGTTCCAATTAACGTTATCATATGCTTTTTCAAAATCTATTTTTAACATAAAAGCCTTTCGGTTTCTTTTTTTTATCCATGCCAATATTTCATTCACCATAAGGGGGCCATCAAGGATAAACCGATCTGAAAGAAAAGCCGATTGAGATTCGGAAATAACTTGACCCATCACCCTTTTGAGACGATTAGCAAGGACTTTTGAAACCACCTTACTAACCATACCAATGAGAGTAATAGGTCTATAATCTTTAAGACCCAAAGGCGTTTTGACTTTGGGAATTAAAGTAATAAAAGAACTCCCACATCCCGGGCTAAACGAACCAGAATCATATTCCTCTCATTAACTACAACATGAAAAAATTTTGAATTTTCGTCGCCTAACGAGGCCCATTTAACACTGGATTTTTGTCGAAGATCCCGCGCCTTATGAGCCTCAATCTCTTCAACTGACTTTTTGCATTCGGACCAAATCCACAAATTAGTCTCGTCAAGATCGCCGATTTCCATCTGTTTCTCATACATCTCTTGCTCGCTGCGCAATCTGTTTTCTTCTTCACTTTCAAGCGCACTGTAGGCCTTGAACCATTGTCTAAGCTTAGCCCTCAACAATTTTAGCTTGTTTAACAAATTTGTATCCGCAGCCCCTTTATTTTCCCAACCATTAAGCGTCTTCGTAATCACATCAATGCAGCCGGGACGATCTATCCACGAGTCGAAAAACCTAAACGGCTTAGGTCCAAAGTTTGAATCAATCACCGAAAAAATTAACGGGGAATGATCCGAATAACATCTAGATAAAGCGCGCACACAAGCATTCGGCCACTTGGTAAAGACATTTTCACAAACCAAAATTCTATCGATCCGACTCCATGTACAAACGCCTTTCCTATGAGACATGTAAGTATATTGCAACCCTTTCAAGTTGTACTAAAAAAGGCTAGCTTCGTCAATGAAAGCATTGAAATCACGAGCGCACACCGGATCAAAAGCGGAGTTTTTCCTTTCATCCCGCTCCCTAACCGCATTGAAATCACCTAGAATAATCCACCAACCACTCGTAGAGCTCATGAGGCCAAGAATTTTAGCCCACAAAGTCCGTTTGTCCCCATTATTATGAGGAGCATAAACGTTAATAATATTTAGCCGAACCGAATTTGCCAACACTTCACCCGAAACATGAAGAAAGTTTGGGTCTTTATTTACCGAATCTTTAACAAAAACCTTAGGGTCCCAAATACTTAACAAACCACCTGAATTCCCATTCGCATTGACAAATTCATATTCACTACCAACTTTCTTAATTTTTTTTTTTTTTTGAAACGTGCATTTCATTAAACAACACTCGACAGGGCCTCAAAATAAGGACCTACGAGGGAAAACCAACAAAAACATCAATACAATGGGTATTTACCCCAATTATTCCAATCGACAGACTTCCATCTAGACCTATTCCTAATCCAGAAGTAGGCCGTAGATTTGAACATTTCCATCAACACATTCGGGCTTCGAAACTTATTGTTAAAAATCCGGTTATTTCTTTCACACCAAAGCATCCAAAACGTAGTGTAAACAATCCCTCGCAACCTTATTTTGTTTTCTTTAGAAAGATTTTGTGTTTCCGACAAGCGAATGAGATCGTGGACATCAAAAGCGAATCCGTGCGGCAACCGGCACCAAGCTTCCAACCTATACCAAAGCTGTTGGGCATATCCACAGCCGGTGAAAATATGAATCGTAGTCTCCGTATCTTCTTGACAGAACGAGCAAGCTGTATGTTGGATGCTAACCCCTCGAATAAGAAGTTCCGCCACCGTAGGAAGACGGTTTCGAGCCGCTCTCCAAACCAAAATTTTGCACTTTAAAGGAACCCATCCCTTCCATTTAATCACTGACGAGGTGTTTAAGGAATTGTTTGCAAGGATTTTTTTTTTGCAGAAGAGACAGTGAACACCCCACTTGACTCCGGTTTCCATTTCCACAAGTCGTCGCCACCTTTCCATGTGAAATCATAGATGTTGTTTAGCAACTGATATAATTCAGCAAGCTCATCAAAAGATTGCGGATTGACTTTCCAATTCCAGGCCATCGACTTTGTATCGTCAATAAAAACAATACGGTCCGCAACCTTTGCCCACTTATCTTTTTCGAGCCAGAAAAGATTGGGGTATACAACCCGAAGAGGGACATCAAGGAGCCACGAATCTCCCCAGAAACAAACATTAGATCCGTCTCCAACGTCGGCTGTGAAAAGAGAGCTAAGAACCACACCATCATATGTTGACGTTGTACCAACTTTAGTAATCCATTTCCAACAACTGCTCGAAGATTTCTGACAAGGAAGTAACGCCCATGGTCTACTAGAACCGTGACAACCCATAATGACCTTTTTCCAAAGACTTGTTTTTTCTCTTTTGAATCTCCAATACCATTTAAGAAGAAGAGCGTCGTTCACCTCTTGGAGCTTCGATAATCCCAACCCTCCCTTCTTTTTCGGTAGAGTAACAATATCCCAAGACACCCATGGAATTTTCTTTTCTTCACTAGAACCCGCCCAAAGAAATCGTCTCATAATGGCTTCCATGGAATGAATAACGGCAATCGGGGCTTTATATAGCGATAAATAATAAACAAGTAAACATTCTAGTACTGATTTGATAAGCACTAGACGTCCACCTATAGAAAGATGTTTCGCTTTCCACGAGGCAAAACGATTACGAATAACATCGATCACCGGCTCCCATTGGCTAAAGCGGTTCATCTTAGCGCCGACTTTAATACCGAGATGTGTAAAAGGGATAGAACCTTTTTTGCAACCCAAAATCTCCATCATACTATCAACCTCAATCTCCTCTGTACCAATACCAAAAATATTAGATTTATGGAGATTGATTCGCAACCCCGAACAGAGATAAAAAAATTCTAAGAACCCGAGCTATACTCAAAAGATTATCACGCGACCATTCCCCGAGAATGAGGGCATCATCTGCATAAAACAAATGAGTCAAAACATCGCCTTCATTAGAAAAACTAGCCCCCTTGAACACACCAATCTCCCTGGCTTTGTTTAGCAACCACGAAAGCGCTTCCATCACAATAAGAAAAAGAAACGGGGAAAGAGGATCCCCCTGCCGAAGCCCCTTCCCACAACTAAACTCAAACGTGGGAGAACCGTTAACCAAAACAGCTGCTCTAGAAGAGACACAGATCCCTTTAACCCAGTCACACCATCGAGGCGGGAATCCCATCTGTAACAAAATAGAGATCAAAAAGTTCCAATTAACGTTATCATATGCTTTTTCAAAATCTATTTTTAACATAAAAGCCTTTCGGTTTCTTTTTTTTATCCATGCCAATATTTCATTCACCATAAGGGGGCCATCAAGGATAAACCGATCTGAAAGAAAAGCCGATTGAGATTCGGAAATAACTTGACCCATCACCCTTTTGAGACGATTAGCAAGGACTTTTGAAACCACCTTACTAACCATACCAATGAGAGTAATAGGTCTATAATCTTTAAGACCCAAAGGCGTTTTGACTTTGGGAATTAAAGTAATAAAAGAACTCCCACATCCCGGGCTAAACGAACCAGAATCATATTCCTCCCATTAACTACAACATGAAAAAATTTTGAATTTTCGTCGCCTAACGAGGCCCATTTAACACTGGATTTTTGTCGAAGATCCCGCGCCTTATGAGCCTCAATCTCTTCAACTGACTTTTTGCATTCGGACCAAATCCACAAATTAGTCTCGTCAAGATCGCCGATTTCCATCTGTTTCTCATACATCTCTTGCTCGCTGCGCAATCTGTTTTCTTCTTCACTTTCAAGCGCACTGTAGGCCTTGAACCATTGTCTAAGCTTAGCCCTAAACAATTTTAGCTTGTTTAACAAATTTGTATCCGCAGCCCCATTATTTTACCAACCATTAAGCGTCTTCGTAATCACATCAATGCAGCCGGGACGATCTATCCACGAGTCGAAAAACCTAAACGGCTTAGGTCCAAAGTTTGAATCAATCACCGAAAAAATTAACGGGGAATGATCCGAATAACATCTAGATAAAGCGCGCACACAAGCATTCGGCCACTTGGTAAAGATATTTTCACAAACCAAAATTCTATCGATCCGACTCCATGTACAAACGCCTTTCCTATGAGACATGTAAGTATATTGCAACCCTTTCATGTTGTACTAAAAAAGGCTAGCTTCGTCAATGAAAGCATTGAAATCACGAGCGCACACCGGATCAAAAGCGGATTTTTTCCTTTCATCCCGCTCCCTAACCGCATTGAAATCACCTAGAATAATCACCAACCACTCGTAGAGCTCATGAGGCCAAGAATTTTATCCCACAAAGTCCGTTTGTCCCCATTATTATGAGGAGCATAAACGTTAATAATATTTAGCCGAACCGAATTTGCCAACACTTCACCCGAAACATGAAGAAAGTTTGGGTCTTTATTTACCGAATCTTTAACAAAAACCTTAGGGTCCCAAATACTTAACAAACCACCTGAATTCCCATTCGCATTGACAAATTCATATTCACTACCAACTTTCTTAATTTTTTTTTTTTTGAAACGTGCATTTCATTAAACAACACTCGACAGGGCCTCAAAATAAGGACCTACGAGGGAAAACCAACAAAAACATCAATACAATGGGTATTTACACCAATTATTCCAATCGACAGACTTCCATCTAGACGTATTCCTAATCCAGAAGTAGGCCGTAGATTTGAACATTTCCATCAACACATTCGGGCTTCGAAACTTATTGTTAAAAATCCGGTTATTTCTTTCACACCAAAGCATCCAAAACGTAGTGTAAACAATCCCTCGCAACCTTATTTTGTTTTCTTTAGAAAGATTTTGTGTTTCCGACAAGCGAATGAGATCGTGGACATCAAAAGCGAATCCGTGCGGCAACCGGCACCAAGCTTCCAACCTATACCAAAGCTGTTGGGCATATCCACAGCCGGTGAAAATATGAATCGTAGTCTCCGTATCTTCTTGACAGAACGAGCAAGCTGTATGTTGGATGCTAACCCCTCGAATAAGAAGTTCCGCCACCGTAGGAAGACGGTTTCGAGCCGCTCTCCAAACCAAAATTTTGCACTTTAAAGGAACCCATCCCTTCCATTTAATCACTGACGAGGTGTTTAAGGAATTGTTTGCAAGGATTTTTTTTTTTTTGCAGAAGAGACAGTGAACACCCCACTTGACTCCGGTTTCCATTTCCACAAGTCGTCGCCACCTTTCCATGTGAAATCATAGATGTTGTTTAGCAACTGATATAATTCAGCAAGCTCATCAAAAGATTGCGGATTGACTCTCCAATTCCAGGCCATCGACTTTGTATCGTCAATAAAAACAATACGGTCCGCAACCTTTGCCCACTTATCTTTTTCGAGCCAGAAAAGATTGGGGTATACAACCCGAAGAGGGACATCAAGGAGCCACGAATCTCCCTAGAAACAAACATTAGATCCGTCTCCAACGTCGGCTGTGAAAAGAGAGCTAAGAACCACACCATCATATGTTGACGTTGTACCAACTTTAGTAATCCATTTCCAACAACTGCTCGAAGATTTCTGACAAGGAAGTAACGCCCATGGTCTACTAGAACCGTGACAACCCATAATGACCTTTTTCCAAAGACTTGTTTTTTCTCTTTTGAATCTCCAATACCATTTAAGAAGAAGAGCGTCGTTCACCTCTTGGAGCTTCGATAATCCCAACCCTCCCTTCTTTTTCGGTAGAGTAACAATATCCCAAGACACCCATGGAATTTTCTTTTCTTCACTAGAACCCGCCCAAAGAAATCGTCTCATAATGGCTTCCATGGAATGAATAACGGCAATCGGGGCTTTATATAGCGATAAATAATAAACAAGTAAACATTCTAGTACTGATTTGATAAGCACTAGACGTCCACCTATAGAAAGATGTTTCGCTTTCCACGAGGCAAAACGATTACGAATAACATCGATCACCGGCTCCCATTGGCTAAAGCGGTTCATCTTAGCGCCGACTTTAATACCGAGATGTGTAAAAGGGATAGAACCTTTTTTGCAACCCAAAATCTCCATCATACTATCAACCTCAATCTCCTCTGTACCAATACCAAAAATATTAGATTTATGGAGATTGATTCGCAACCCCGAACAGAGATAAAAAAATTCTAAGAACCCGAGCTATACTCAAAAGATTATCACGCGACCATTCCCCGAGAATGAGGGCATCATCTGCATAAAACAAATGAGTCAAAACATCGCCTTCATTAGAAAAACTAGCCCCCTTGAACACACCAATCTCCCTGGCTTTGTTTAGCAACCACGAAAGCGCTTCCATCACAATAAGAAAAAGAAACGGGGAAAGAGGATCCCCCTGCCGAAGCCCCTTCCCACAACTAAACTCAAACGTGGGAGAACCGTTAACCAAAACAGCTGCTCTAGAAGAGACACAGATCCCTTTAACCCAGTCACACCATCGAGGCGGGAATCCCATCTGTAACAAAATAGAGATCAAAAAGTTCCAATTAACGTTATCATATGCTTTTTCAAAATCTATTTTTAACATAAAAGCCTTTCGGTTTCTTTTTTTTATCCATGCCAATATTTCATTCACCATAAGGGGGCCATCAAGGATAAACCGATCTGAAAGAAAAGCCGATTGAGATTCGGAAATAACTTGACCCATCACCCTTTTGAGACGATTAGCAAGGACTTTTGAAACCACCTTACTAACCATACCAATGAGAGTAATAGGTCTATAATCTTTAAGACCCAAAGGCGTTTTGACTTTGGGAATTAAAGTAATAAAAGAACTCCCACATCCCGGGCTAAACGAACCAGAATCATATTCCTCCCATTAACTACAACATGAAAAAATTTTGAATTTTCGTCGCCTAACGAGGCCCATTTAACACTGGATTTTTGTCGAAGATCCCGCGCCTTATGAGCCTCAATCTCTTCAACTGACTTTTTGCATTCGGACCAAATCCACAAATTAGTCTCGTCAAGATCGCCGATTTCCATCTGTTTCTCATACATCTCTTGCTCGCTGCGCAATCTGTTTTCTTCTTCACTTTCAAGCGCACTGTAGGCCTTGAACCATTGTCTAAGCTTAGCCCTCAACAATTTTAGCTTGTTTAACAAATTTGTATCCGCAGCCCCATTATTTTCCCAACCATTAAGCGTCTTCGTAATCACATCAATGCAGCCGGGACGATCTATCCACGAGTCGAAAAACCTAAACGGCTTAGGTCCAAAGTTTGAATCAATCACCGAAAAAATTAACGGGGAATGATCCGAATAACATCTAGATAAAGCGCGCACACAAGCATTCGGCCACTTGGTAAAGACATTTTCACAAACCAAAATTCTATCGATCCGACTCCATGTACAAACGCCTTTCCTATGAGACATGTAAGTATATTGCAACCCTTTCAAGTTGTACTAAAAAAGGCTAGCTTCGTCAATGAAAGCATTGAAATCACGAGCGCACACCGGATCAAAAGCGGAGTTTTTCCTTTCATCCCGCTCCCTAACCGCATTGAAATCACCTAGAATAATCCACCAACCACTCGTAGAGCTCATGAGGCCAAGAATTTTAGCCCACAAAGTCCGTTTGTCCCCATTATTATGAGGAGCATAAACGTTAATAATATTTAGCCGAACCGAATTTGCCAACACTTCACCCGAAACATGAAGAAAGTTTGGGTCTTTATTTACCGAATCTTTAACAAAAACCTTAGGGTCCCAAATACTTAACAAACCACCTGAATTCCCATTCGCATTGACAAATTCATATTCACTACCAACTTTCTTAATTTTTTTTTTTTTTTTGAAACGTGCATTTCATTAAACAACACTCGACAAGGCCTCAAAATAAGGACCTACGAGGGAAAACCAACAAAAACATCAATACAATGTGTATTTACACCAATTATTCCAATCGACAGACTTCCATCTAGACCTATTCCTAATCCAGAAGTAGGCCGTAGATTTGAACATTTCCATCAACACATTCGGGCTTCGAAACTTATTGTTAAAAATCCGGTTATTTCTTTCACACCAAAGCATCCAAAACGTAGTGTAAACAATCCCTCGCAACCTTATTTTGTTTTCTTTAGAAAGATTTTGTGTTTCCGACAAGCGAATGAGATCGTGGACATCAAAAGCGAATCCGTGCGGCAACCGGCACCAAGCTTCCAACCTATACCAAAGCTGTTGGGCATATCCACAGCCGGTGAAAATATGAATCGTAGTCTCCGTATCTTCTTGACAGAACGAGCAAGCTGTATGTTGGATGCTAACCCCTCGAATAAGAAGTTCCGCCACCGTAGGAAGACGGTTTCGAGCCGCTCTCCAAACCAAAATTTTGCACTTTAAAGGAACCCATCCCTTCCATTTAATCACTGACGAGGTGTTTAAGGAATTGTTTGCAAGGATTTTTTTTTGCAGAAGAGACAGTGAACACCCCACTTGACTCCGGTTTCCATTTCCACAAGTCGTCGCCACCTTTCCATGTGAAATCATAGATGTTGTTTAGCAACTGATATAATTCAGCAAGCTCATCAAAAGATTGCGGATTGACTCTCCAATTCCAGGCCATCGACTTTGTATCGTCAATAAAAACAATACGGTCCGCAACCTTTGCCCACTTATCTTTTTCGAGCCAGAAAAGATTGGGGTATACAACCCAAAGAGGGACATCAAGGAGCCACGAATCTCCCCAGAAACAAACATTAGATCCGTCTCCAACGTCGGCTGTGAAAAGAGAGCTAAGAACCACACCATCATATGTTGACGTTGTACCAACTTTAGTAATCCATTTCCAACAACTGCTCGAAGATTTCTGACAAGGAAGTAACGCCCATGGTCTACTAGAACCGTGACAACCCATAATGACCTTTTTCCAAAGACTTGTTTTTTCTCTTTTGAATCTCCAATACCATTTAAGAAGAAGAGCGTCGTTCACCTCTTGGAGCTTCGATAATCCCAACCCTCCCTTCTTTTTCGGTAGAGTAACAATATCCCAAGACACCCATGGAATTTTCTTTTCTTCACTAGAACCCGCCCAAAGAAATCGTCTCATAATGGCTTCCATGGAATGAATAACGGCAATCGGGGCTTTATATAGCGATAAATAATAAACAAGTAAACATTCTAGTACTGATTTGATAAGCACTAGACGTCCACCTATAGAAAGATGTTTCGCTTTCCACGAGGCAAAACGATTACGAATAACATCGATCACCGGCTCCCATTGGCTAAAGCGGTTCATCTTAGCGCCGACTTTAATACCGAGATGTGTAAAAGGGATAGAACCTTTTTTGCAACCCAAAATCTCCATCATACTATCAACCTCAATCTCCTCTGTACCAATACCAAAAATATTAGATTTATGGAGATTGATTCGCAACCCCGAACAGAGATAAAAAAAAATTCAAAGAACCCGAGCTATACTCAAAAGATTATCACGCGACCATTCCCCGAGAATGAGGGCATCATCTGCATAAAACAAATGAGTCAAAACATCGCCTTCATTAGAAAAACTAGCCCCCTTGAACACACCAATCTCCTTGGCTTTGTTTAGCAACCACGAAAGCGCTTCCATCACAATAAGAAAAAGAAACGGGGAAAGAGGATCCCCCTGCCGAAGCCCCTTCCCACAACTAAACTCAAACGTGGGAGAACCGTTAACCAAAACAGCTGCTCTAGAAGAGACACAGATCCCTTTAACCCAGTCACACCATCGAGGCGGGAATCCCATCTGTAACAAAATAGAGATCAAAAAGTTCCAATTAACGTTATCATATGCTTTTTCAAAATCTATTTTTAACATAAAAGCCTTTCGGTTTCTTTTTTTTATCCATGCCAATATTTCATTCACCATAAGGGGGCCATCAAGGATAAACCGATCTGAAAGAAAAGCCGATTGAGATTCGGAAATAACTTGACCCATCACCCTTTTGAGACGATTAGCAAGGACTTTTGAAACCACCTTACTAACCATACCAATGAGAGTAATAGGTCTATAATCTTTAAGACCCAAAGGCGTTTTGACTTTGGGAATTAAAGTAATAAAAGAACTCCCACATCCCGGGCTAAACGAACCAGAATCATATTCCTACCATAAACTACAACATGAAAAAATTTTGAATTTTCGTCGCCTAACGAGGCCCATTTAACACTGGATTTTTGTCGAAGATCTCGCGCCTTATGAGCCTCAATCTCTTCAACTGACTTTTTGCATTCGGACCAAATCCACAAATTAGTCTCGTCAAGATCGCCGATTTCCATCTGTTTCTCATACATCTCTTGCTCGCTGCGCAATCTGTTTTCTTATTCACTTTCAAGCGCACTGTAGGCCTTGAACCATTGTCTAAGCTTAGCCCTCAACAATTTTAGCTTGTTTAACAAATTTGTATCCGCAGCCCCATTATTTTCCCAACCATTAAGCGTCTTCGTAATCACATCAATCCAGCCGGGACGATCTATCCACGAGTCGAAAAACCTAAACGGCTTAGGTCCAAAGTTTGAATCAATCACCGAAAAAATTAACGGGGAATGATCCGAATAACATCTAGATAAAGCGCGCACACAAGCATTCGGCCACTTGGTAAAGACATTTTCACAAACCAAAATTCTATCGATCCGACTCCATGTACAAACGCCTTTCCTATGAGACATGTAAGTATATTGCAACCCTTTCATGTTGTACTAAAAAAGGCTAGCTTCGTCAATGAAAGCATTGAAATCACGAGCGCAGACCGGATCAAAAGCGGATTTTTTCCTTTCATCCCGCTCCCTAACCGCATTGAAATCACCTAGAATAATCCACCAACCACTCGTAGAGCTCATGAGGCCAAGAATTTTAGCCCACAAAGTCCGTTTGTCCCCATTATTATGAGGAGCATAAACGTTAATAATATTTAGCCGAACCGAATTTGCCAACACTTCACCCGAAACATGAAGAAAGTTTGGGTCTTTATTTACCGAATCTTTAACAAAAACCTTAGGGTCCCAAATACTTAACAAACCACCTGAATTCCCATTCGCATTGACAAATTCATATTCACTACCAACTTTCTTAATTTTTTTTTTTTTTTTGAAACGTGCATTTCATTAAACAACACTCGACAGGGCCTCAAAATAAGGACCTACGAGGGAAAACCAACAAAAACATCAATACAATGGGTATTTACACCAATTATTCCAATCGACAGACTTCCATCTAGACGTATTCCTAATCCAGAAGAAGGCCGTAGATTTGAACATTTCCATCAACACATTCGGGCTTCGAAACTTATTGTTAAAAATCCGGTTATTTCTTTCACACCAAAGCATCCAAAACGTAGTGTAAACAATCCCTCGCAACCTTATTTTGTTTTCTTTAGAAAGATTTTGTGTTTCCGACAAGCGAATGAGATCGTGGACATCAAAAGCGAATCCGTGCGGCAACCGGCACCAAGCTTCCAACCTATACCAAAGCTGTTGGGCATATCCACAGCCGGTGAAAATATGAATCGTAGTCTCCGTATCTTCTTGACAGAACGAGCAAGCTGTATGTTGGATGCTAACCCCTCGAATAAGAAGTTCCGCCACCGTAGGAAGACGGTTTCGAGCCGCTCTCCAAACCAAAATTTTGCACTTTAAAGGAACCCATCCCTTCCATTTAATCACTGACGAGGTGTTTAAGGAATTGTTTGCAAGGATTTTTTTTTTGCAGAAGAGACAGTGAACACCCCACTTGACTCCGGTTTCCATTTCCACAAGTCGTCGCCACCTTTCCATGTGAAATCATAGATGTTGTTTAGCAACTGATATAATTCAGCAAGCTCATCAAAAGATTGCGGATTGACTCTCCAATTCCAGGCCATCGACTTTGTATCGTCAATAAAAACAATACGGTCCGCAACCTTTGCCCACTTATCTTTTTCGAGCCAGAAAAGATTGGGGTATACAACCCGAAGAGGGACATCAAGGAGCCACGAATCTCCCCAGAAACAAACATTAGATCCGTCTCCAACGTCGGCTGTGAAAAGAGAGCTAAGAACCACACCATCATATGTTGACGTTGTACCAACTTTAGTAATCCATTTCCAACAACTGCTCGAAGATTTCTGACAAGGAAGTAACGCCCATGGTCTACTAGAACCGTGACAACCCATAATGACCTTTTTCCAAAGACTTGTTTTTTCTCTTTTGAATCTCCAATACCATTTAAGAAGAAGAGCGTCGTTCACCTCTTGGAGCTTCGATAATCCCAACCCTCCCTTCTTTTTCGGTAGAGTAACAATATCCCAAGACACCCATGGAATTTTCTTTTCTTCACTAGAACCCGCCCAAAGAAATCGTCTCATAATGGCTTCCATGGAATGAATAACGGCAATCGGGGCTTTATATAGCGATAAATAATAAACAAGTAAACATTCTAGTACTGATTTGATAAGCACTAGACGTCCACCTATAGAAAGATGTTTCGCTTTCCACGAGGCAAAACGATTACGAATAACATCGATCACCGGCTCCCATTGGCTAAAGCGGTTCATCTTAGCGCCGACTTTAATACCGAGATGTGTAAAAGGGATAGAACCTTTTTTGCAACCCAAAATCTCCATCATACTATCAACCTCAATCTCCTCTGTACCAATACCAAAAATATTAGATTTATGGAGATTGATTCGCAACCCCGAACAGAGATAAAAAAATTCTAAGAACCCGAGCTATACTCAAAAGATTATCACGCGACCATTCCCCGAGAATGAGGGCATCATCTGCATAAAACAAATGAGTCAAAACATCGCCTTCATTAGAAAAACTAGCCCCCTTGAACACACCAATCTCCCTGGCTTTGTTTAGCAACCACGAAAGCGCTTCCATCACAATAAGAAAAAGAAACGGGGAAAGAGGATCCCCCTGCCGAAGCCCCTTCCCACAACTAAACTCAAACGTGGGAGAACCGTTAACCAAAACAGCTGCTCTAGAAGAGACACAGATCCCTTTAACCCAGTCACACCATCGAGGCGGGAATCCCATCTGTAACAAAATAGAGATCAAAAAGTTCCAATTAACGTTATCATATGCTTTTTCAAAATCTATTTTTAACATAAAAGCCTTTCGGTTTCTTTTTTTTATCCATGCCAATATTTCATTCACCATAAGGGGGCCATCAAGGATAAACCGATCTGAAAGAAAAGCCGATTGAGATTCGGAAATAACTTGACCCATCACCCTTTTGAGACGATTAGCAAGGACTTTTGAAACCACCTTACTAACCATACCAATGAGAGTAATAGGTCTATAATCTTTAAGACCCAAAGGCGTTTTGACTTTGGGAATTAAAGTAATAAAAGAACTCCCACATCCCGGGCTAAACGAACCAGAATCATATTCCTCCCATTAACTACAACATGAAAAAATTTTGAATTTTCGTCGCCTAACGAGGCCCATTTAACACTGGATTTTTGTCGAAGATCCCGCGCCTTATGAGCCTCAATCTCTTCAACTGACTTTTTGCATTCGGACCAAATCCACAAATTAGTCTCGTCAAGATCGCCGATTTCCATCTGTTTCTCATACATCTCTTGCTCGCTGCGCAATCTGTTTTCTTCTTCACTTTCAAGCGCACTGTAGGCCTTGAACCATTGTCTAAGCTTAGCCCTCAACAATTTTAGCTTGTTTAACAAATTTGTATCCGCAGCCCCATTATTTTCCCAACCATTAAGCGTCTTCGTAATCACATCAATGCAGCCGGGACGATCTATCCACGAGTCGAAAAACCTAAACGGCTTAGGTCCAAAGTTTGAATCAATCACCGAAAAAATTAACGGGGAATGATCCGAATAACATCTAGATAAAGCGCGCACACAAGCATTCGGCCACTTGGTAAAGACATTTTCACAAACCAAAATTCTATCGATCCGACTCCATGTACAAACGCCTTTCCTATGAGACATGTAAGTATATTGCAACCCTTTCATGTTGTACTAAAAAAGGCTAGCTTCGTCAATGAAAGCATTGAAATCACGAGCGCACACCGGATCAAAAGCGGAGTTTTTCCTTTCATCCCGCTCCCTAACCGCATTGAAATCACCTAGAATAATCCACCAACCACTCGTAGAGCTCATGAGGCCAAGAATTTTAGCCCACAAAGTCCGTTTGTCCCCATTATTATGAGGAGCATAAACGTTAATAATATTTAGCCGAACCGAATTTGCCAACACTTCACCCGAAACATGAAGAAAGTTTGGGTCTTTATTTACCGAATCTTTAACAAAAACCTTAGGGTCCCAAATACTTAACAAACCACCTGAATTCCCATTCGCATTGACAAAGTCATATTCAAAACCCATACCGCCCCATATACTCGAAACCAAAGACGATGTTATATTACTACACATCGTCTCCTGGATACCAAGAAATGATAAACCAAAATCCACCTTCATTTTATTAATCTTGCTTAATTTTCCTCCAATCCCCACCCCTCTAATATTACTATAGAGGCAATTCATTTGGACACACCTTGTAACCCCTCGGTTGCCAAAGACTCGATAATCAAGTCTTGTGCATTATGTAAATTTGCGCCCAATAAATCACCCACCATAACTGTTGCCTCAACTTCTTGTTCTTTTATATTAATTGTATCAACATCAACCTCTTGGTCAAGTACCAAATTATCCTGATCAATATCCAATGGTTTAAATGTGACATTTGTACTTTTCGTATTTTCTGTTCTAGTCCTTGTATTCTTGTATCTTTCCATTTTGTACCCTTGTAATCCCGAGCTTATGATCAATGGAAAAGTATTTTATCAATTTCATCTAATCTTAATTCTATAAATTCTACGTGACGCAAACTTTATATAACGTCGCGTGATTTTTTTTTAATTTTCTTGTATTTTAAATTCTGTATTTAACAAATTTTAAGTTCGCCTTTATCCGCTTATTGTATGTTACTCCTACCAATTCTTGACGAGTCGTCGTTATAATTTATCTTATTCAATTTAGACTTTATAACAAGAAACTTATTTAGTTAAGATCTTAATATATATTTATTATTAATAAAACATATATATATAATAATAATACAAAAAAAAACATAACATGAAATGTTATGTAAAAATTTCCGTCCACTTTTTTTAGTCATTTATTTATTTTTTTTAAGATATAATTACCACTTAATTAACTTCTAACCACCCTAATTAATTCATTAAATACCCAACCCCTTCACCCCAACTATAAATACACCACTCCTACCCATTCTAACACTTACTCATTTCTAAATCCTCTCTAAACCTCCCAATTCTCCAAAGAAATCCCAAGAGTGGAAGTCCACTTCTAAGTGAGTTCTCTCATAAACTCCAACTTTATTCTTCTTTCTTCACTTCTTTTCTTCTTCTAACCCCTTGGAGAAACCTCTAGGATCTTCCCCATATTTATCCACAAAAGTGTGATAAGGGTAGAGCACCTAAAAGAGGTTCCAAATGTGGTTGTTTTCTGAGTTATACTATATAATAATATACTTTCAAGTTTCTATCTTACTAGTTTATTATTAATCTTTGGAAGGTTTGTGGTTACACCCTACCTTACCAACTCTCTTGACCCTTCTTGTGCTACGGATTTATCCACACTAGAAAGGGGAAATCCCGTGTCCAAAACCCACGTTTATTCGATAAGCGAAGTGGTTATGACATGAACCTATCAAATGGATTCACATTTCTAACTTTATACCATCCGAATCATCTATGATGGTTTTGTGCTTGGTCTAACTTAATCTCATGACCATCCGGATTGCCCAAAAGGCAATTTGTGCTTGGTTTGCCTAAAAGGCTTGCATGACTCTCGTGAATCTATAATCTAAACTCAAACCTAAGACCCTTTATTCTCTAATTCTAGTTAACCAAGGCTAAGGAACTAATCTCCCAAGACCCGTCTTTGGAACCTTACTAAACGCACCCAAAGGTGAGTTCATACTTGTCCCCTTTTTACTCTTTATCACTTTTGGGGTGTAAACATGTATCATATGCAAAACACACTAATGCTTTCATAAACACACATGCTCAATCTATTAAACATACTTATATGCTACTTGCCATGCTTATGATTCTTAGATACTTAGACATAAATCATTAACTATTATTAGCCCACTTAACATGTATAGCGCTATAGGACTAGCACACCGCCCCCTTTATGGGTCATTGTTAAGATTTAAACGGCCTAACATGAATATGTTAGGTATACGCTGTGGTACTCGCGGGTTTGAGTTATGTCTTTAGTATGATATGTATGTGCAATGCTATAGTATGAGATTTGAGTAAACCATTCTAAAATACTATGTATGTAAACCAAAACTAGTATGCTCACCAATGCTTTATGTGTTGACGGATATTTTATACATGTTGCAGGAAATGTTTAATGCAGGATTTTCAAGAAAAAAACTACTTAGGATTGGCTAGAAACTCACGCTAGTTTAAATTCTATATTTTGATGTTGTACTTCTCCTTTATGAAACAATTTGTATTTCGGTTATCTTTTAGACAATGTTTATGCTATGAATGAAATTTTATCTTTAAATCATATCGTCACGAATTCTAGTGTCATGAAGTCTTTGAACAATCTATCCCAAGTCTCGCCCCGATGTATTCCGCCATCGGTTGGGGTGTGACATTAAAATTAAGGTCCAAATCACTATTTTTCTCTTGGGCCGTGACCTTCTCATTTTCACCATCCCCATCCAAGCCCAATAATTGACCAAGACCAAAAACATCAGATACATTTTTAGGCTTTTTCAATATCTTTGTTTTCTCCAAACTACTGGAGTAGGTCGGATTAGGCCGACCCACTGAGCCCAACAATGATTTTTTTTTCTTGCGTTTATTCACGACAAAACTATTGGCCCCACTTTCCATAACAGCTGGAACATTATTGTCAAAATCAAATGTGTTACCTGGGACAAAAGATTCTTCTTCAACATTAACTACCTCCTCAATCATTGCTGAATTTTCAAAGTTGCCTTCCGTAAACTCCTCAACATTAATTTGCTCATTAACATTTTCAAAGTTGACCCCCGTAAATTCCTTGGCATTAATTTGCTCATTAACAATAGCATTCAATGTTGCCGGACCTTCCAAACATTCCTCTCGCTGATTCGGAACCGGAAACATAGTCCCGGCATTATCATCATGTTCCGGAGCAGTTTCCGACGCTTCATCATGCGCTTGTTCGTTCATCTCGTCATCATGCACACCCTCATCAGATTGTTCCGTTACCTTGTAAAAATCAGGAACCCAAATACCAGGTTCCTACGACGCCCACACCCGATAGGTTTTATCCTTCCATTTCAACACCACTTCTTCAGAAATCGGTTTCCCTTCCCCGACAAGAACCCCGATATAGTCGTAGGAAAGATCACCATCCGAATCTGCTCGAGGAGCTCTGTGAATGATTTCCCCAAAAACTTCTCCAATATTATCAATAACTTCTTTGGTGATGAGATGTAACGGAATTCCTAACACCTTTATCCAAGCCAGACGTTGAAAACAAAGTGTTTGGCCTTTCCAAATTTGTGCTGATGCGAAGTTTCCGACATCGTTCATTGCCTGTTCATAAAACCTATTCGCCTCCACATTGTCTTCAAAAGAAATCAACACCGAAAGCCCCCCGAGATATTGCACCTTCCCAAAGAACGGGCTGATCTCATTCAGAATAAGATGAATACTTTCCAATGCCTCTAAATCGTTCATTGATGCCACCACCGCTTTCCCATGCAAAGCTTGGAACGCATTTACTTTGCTATCCACCACCACTGTTTTATTGTGTGTGACCGTACTGGTACGGCCCAACAATGTATCTGTAAAAGATCGAGTACCATCATAGAACGTCTTCGTGTTAACGGATTCTTTCTCCACCGTCTGCTTCTTGGCTGGTTTCTGTACCTCGGGCCTAAATTCCCCTTCCTCCAAAGTAAATCTTGCAATATTGGCCTTAAGCCAACAATCGCCAATCCGAGTGTTTCTAATGTGACGAAGCAACTCCTTACTATCCTTGACATCTAGGAACGAAACAAAACCAAAACAGTTCCCAAATCTGTCCCTTTCGCGTGCAATATAGAGATCATAGATATCTCCAAAAGGACGAATAAAATCCGAGAGATCGTTACCGCTACATTTATCTGGCAAGTTTGTTACGAAAACCTTGGTTATTCTTCGAAGGATGTTGTCCGGAATTTTGGTATTCCGGCCGGTCATACCTTTGGCTATGCATACAATTATATATCATACTTTCTTAATTTTTTTAATGTTTATAAAATGTGTGCTTACAATTTTGAGGTAAATACTTGGCACCCTCCTTTTATTAAGTCTCAAACGAAAGTTAGATTAATCTTAGGGTATGTTGAAATGATTTTGATTTTTTAAAGGGATTGTAATTTAAGAAATTGGATTTGAACCTGAAATTTGTCAAAAAAAAAAAATTGTAATTTAAAGGAATTGGATTTGAAATTGAAATTTGTAATGCAAGTCGTTAGAGCTGGTCCTAAGAATTCAAGTGTCATGTACGAGACGGAAAAAAAACCCTTATACCCCAACAAATTATAAAAACTAGTTGTTTTTTAAACGACAATTAACATTATAACAATAAACATAGAAAAAAAACAATGACATACCTTAGTAGCTAACCGATAATTCATAAAGCTCTCATAGCATTCTTAATATCAAATTGTTTGATAACCTCTTCGTAGTATATACTATCTAAAATTTTGTTCTTGGTGTTAATTGTTATTATTATTTAGGTTAACGTATCACAAATCAATTATTTTTATTTAGGCCCAATAAGTTATGTGGTTTTAATTTTTTAGATAGATGGTTCAATAGATTTTGAGATTTTAAATTTTAATGTTTTCATGAGACCAAAATAAAAGTGCATGAGTCAAGCTTGGGCATGGTCCAAACACACAACTGTATTATCTTTGTTGAAGCAATGACGATGGCAGTGATAGGGGGAATCACTAACATCGAGCGCAAGGTGACGATGGTGGGTGCGAGGGCGAGTGTTGCAGATACGACGACAGTGAATGATTGAAGATTCCAATTCATTTGGTTAAATTCAGTCACAACTTGCAATAATATTGAATTCCTTTATAGGGAAAAAAAGCTAAAAGTGAATTAATTCCATTTCATTTCTCAATCAAATACATTAAAGCTGTGTTCCCGAGTTTAACAAATGAAGGGAAAGAGAATTAAAGAGGGAAAAGAGAGAGAGAGCGGAAAGAAAAGATGTAATTAACTAGTGTGTTTCTGAGTTTGAAGGAAATTGAGAGAAAAATAAGGATTTTATGTTTAAAATATCATTTCCTTTTAAATCTCTCAAATTTGAAGAATCAAGAACGAAGGAAATGAACCAAAATTTTCTTTCAATTTCCCTCACTTTCTCTCTTTAAAAAAAACTCTGGAACACGATTTTTCCAAACATCCTTCCAAATAAATTCTTTTACTTCGTTAAATGAAATTCGGAACAAAGTGCGGATTCCAATTTCAAAGAACTAACATATTAAGAAATAAAATTCAAATTACTATTTCATTGAACTTTATTGAATTACCCAAACCAAGCACACTATTATGGTTATACATCCATTAACGTATATTTAACGTACTTCAACTGACCTGGTCATAAATTAAACTGTAATAAACCTAGGGTACAAAATAGAGCTTAAATGATAATTGAAGGACTTTATTTGTTACACAAAAGACTAAAATAGCAAACCAATCCACATCCATGGTCAAAATTGGACCAATTTACATATTTTTGTTGTCCACGTTTAATCGCATTCTAGAACCAATATAAGACTATATGGTGTGCCCCCTTTTTCCCCCAACTCCCCCAACCGCCACATCAGCGCCATGTCATTTCCCCCATTTTCTCCCCCAAACTTTGGAAATGGTTTCCCCCAACTCCCCCATTCCCCTTCCTTTTTTTATTCTTTTTCCTTTTTTTTAATTATATATTTTATATTTCATAATTATTTTTTTATAAAAAATGTATAAAAAACATATAATTTATTTTTTTTTAAAACGGCAATATTTTAAAAAAATAAAAAATAAAACCGAAAAAAAAAACTAAAGATAAATTTCATTAAATTAAAAAAAATTACAACCTACAATGCATGGAAATTTAAAAAATAACAAGAAAATTACATAAAAAAACCATCTAAAGCATATCTTTTCCAAGCCACTTGTTCGCGATCATGTTTCTCTTCGCCGCCCACCCCGCTCTTTCTTGCTCGGGAAGATCGTCGATATTTTTGTCCATCATCGCAAACTCCACCTTTTCTTGCTCGTACGCGAGCCGTGCCTTCTCCAACGCAAGCTTCTCCCGCTCTAGATCAAGTGCTTCTTCCTTCTCCTTCTTTCTTTCATTCCACCTTTCATTTTGCTCCGACTTAAACTCGTTAAAGTTTGAAATCAACGAATCTATTCTGTCAACCACACTTAATTTCGAAGCGGTGGCCTTTCCTTTTGAGCCCGATGCGGCTTTTTTCGCGCGGTCCCTTCCAATTGGCCGCTCCAAATCGGGCGCGGGAGCATCATCTTCAAACTCGGGGTCATCATTTATATTTATAGTACAACGAGCATCGGACCCCCCCGCACTATAACTTCCCGAGGTGCTCGTCTTTGTTCGTTTTGCTTGTGCCACTTCGTTTGGCACCACCCTCCATTTATCACATGCTCTCAAAATCTCATACGGCCTCATGTACGCCCACCCCCCACTAGCCTTTTTTTTGCAAAACATTCCAAGCGCATTCTTCAACACGTTCTCGTCGCTTTCACCGGTCTTTCTATTGTTCCAACATCTTTGATAAACGCCCGCAAATTCTCCACATTTTGCGTTCATCTCCCTAAACTTAGTACTAACGGCATGAAAGGTTCGATAAGGCGTGCGTTGCATTAAGATGAAGAATTGTTCGCAAACCGCGTTCCAAAAGCCATCTTTGTTTCGATTCGTACCTACACGTGATAAATAAAAAAAAAATTAAAATCATCCATAAAACCCACGGCCAAAAAAAAATAAAATAAACTTACTTCGTATCGGGTCGGTAGAAACGTTCACCCACGCTCGTGCTAAGGCCTCCAGCTCGTCTTGAGTCCATGGAACGCTATCCGCCTTAGTAGTGGCACGTTTCTTCCCCTTTGTGTCTTTTTTAGATGTTGGTTGAGTTTCGGGGATAACGTCGTCATCGACGCCTAACGATATAAAGTCGTGTTCGGCTTGAGTTTCGGGTCTAGCGGGGACGGTTGGCATTTGGTTCGGGGGTGGCATTTGCATATGAAAGTGTTGTTGGTGATGCATTTGCATTTGCCATGGATTTTGTGGTTGACTAAAACCGCCAAATCCGAATGTGTTAGGGTCGAGCGGTGTAGCGGGGAAGGGAAAGTTTGGAGCTTGTGTGGAAGGAGTAGCGGGGTTGTTCGGGTAAAAGGGTTGTGGGGTTGAACGCCTTGGATCCATGGGTGGTTTGGTTATAAAATTTGGAAGAGTAATTTATAAAATGTGGTGGTTTGGTTTAAAAATTTGAGTGAGTTTGTGAATTGTGGGGTAAATTTTATATATATATATATATAGTAAATGTTTGTTTTTTTTTTTTTTTTTTTTTTTTACAAACGGCTAACTTTCAAAACAGGTGGGCCCCCTTTTTAACGTTCAAAAAAATTCCACCAATCACATTGCTCGGTGCCAACGGGAGGATTTCCCCGTTTTCCCCGAAAAAATCACGGGGGGGGCGGTGTTCCCGATCGGGGAGGCTGCCACATCACCACCCCGATTCCTTCCCCCAATGCACACCGTTCAGTCTTATAGTCAACACACACAAAAAAAAATTAATACATCTACAATTATCATAATGGAGTTGTTAACCATTGTATATCGGATACTTATTAGATTAGTGGGATTTGTTTAATTGACATGTCTTCATGGCGGAACTTGAACAAACATATAGAGAAGGGGGCATATGTCACGAGAACAAATTCTATGAGGGCCAGACTAAACACGTATAAAATTTTAAGACGAAATACGGATAAAATTAAACCATCCAGTAAGACTGAACGGAGTGGGGGCGGGAAGGGGGGGGGGGACACCGCCGCAGAGGGGCGTGGAAGGGGGCGGGAAGGGGGGGGGGGGGCGGGGGAGGTTTCACCGGCGTGGGGGGGGGGGGGAGAGTTGTGCCACGTGTCAAGCTGTTATTGGGGCATGCATCTTTTTCAATTTTTTTTTATAATTTAAACACAATATAATATTATTTCCTTCCCTCCTTCCACTCCCCACAATTATTTTCCCCCCCACAAGGGTCCCACAAGTGCCACATGGCGCTTCATCCCCCTCTTTCCCCACCACTCCTTATAGTCTAAATACAAGTTATGTTTAAGCTAAAAAAAGGTAATGGAAAATATTCCAAAGTAGAAATATTCCAACGGTTTCTAAAACAAAAAAAAATATAAAATCCATAATTTCCATGTATGTATTCTCATGGCGTCTGCTGACTACAATTTATGCAGACAATTCATCGTCTATAGTCTACGCCCTTTTTTATATATTATTATTCAACCATTTTAACAAAGCTTTAACACGCTAAAGTTTTTATATTATTTTCAACCTCTCTCTCTCTCTCTCTCTCTCTACATTTTTTTCCAACTTTTTTCTGTTATCGTGTTGATACCCAATTCACAGATCATTCCATAGTTCTGTACTGATGGCTGGTCGTTATGATCCTAACCCTTTGATGAGGGTGATGAAGTTAATCCCTTTGCTGTAAGTTATTAATTTTTCTTTTGTTTTTTATTTGATATTATTAAAGTTTCATCAGTTACTATGTTTATATATTGTTTGACCACTGTTACATGATCATGGTTACTTATGTTTCGTGTGATTGACCCGTTTGCCTTCTGTTTCGATATCATTTCCATATGATCTTTATACAAGAAGAAACATGGATTTTTTTGAAAAAAATATATTTTTTTTCCTCTTGAATTATGATGTTTCTTGATGTTGTAGCTGTATATTTAGTTCTGGGTTCAGTTGATTATAAATCATAAAGCCTTATTTTATAGGAATAATACCTTGTTTCATAGGATCAGCAAAATTGTTATGTTTTTGCTTCTTGTGAAATTCATGGAATTGTAGAAAAGACTAGATGGGTTAGGAGAATTTCACACTGATTGCGAAAGATGGGCCTTCTCGTGGGCTCCGGCCCATTAGCAGAACCGGCTCAAATTTTTGCGAGCCCAAAACGAATAACTTGGGCTCTTTTAAAAAAAAATATATATATTCGGCTTTCTATCTATAATATCTGTGTGGGCTCCGACCCGTTAGAAAGACCGGCTCAATTTTTTTGTGGGCCCAAAGTGAACAATAAAGTTGAGACCCTTTTCGTAAAAAAAAAAAATATTCATTTTGCTTTTGATCCTATGATTCCGATGTTATATGTGTGTATGCATAATTTATTACTACAAACCTCAGTGCCAACAATCCCGAAGCCCCAAATTAGTGAATTACCTACAAACCCTGCCGCCACCACAAAGCTTCGCCCCTGCATAATTCCATCAGCTTTTCATTTTCTTGAATTACCCATGCCTAATTTTTCTTAATTATGTCATTTCTAAAAGTAGTGATCATGGCCCATTTGAGAATGTTGTTTAAATAAGAAGTGTTATTAATCAGGTTTCTTAATATAGCACTGTTTCTGTCATTTCAAATTCTGTTTGGTTTAACATGATCAGGATCAGGGAAAAGGCACTGGCAAAACAAATTACGGCGGAGGTTCTTTCTACACGTCGGTAAGCATGCAAATCATGTTTGTGTTATTGCCATTGTTGTGTGTTCTTGTGAGATGTATTACTTGATCACATCTATTCTTATGCATGCAAATCATGCATCTTATGTTACTTTTTTTTTTTTTTTTTTTTTTTTTTTTTGTGCTTTGTTTATCAGAGTGTTCCTTCTGCTCCAAACTCTAGGCTTTCACCTCTTCCTCATGAACCAGCAGATTACTATAATGGTTCGGTTGACATTCCGCTTGATTCTGCTTCTGTAGGTTCTACCATTTACATTTCATGAGTTTATTCTTTTCATGTTTCTTTTATCTATCAAATCTTAATGACAATGCAAATTTGTAAAAAGGATTTAAAGAAGAGAGAAAGAGAACTGCAAGCAGGAAGCTGACCTGAAAAAAAGGGAAGAGGTAAAATTTTATATATTTTAAGACAAATTATTATCAGTGCATAACGCAACTTAAAAGATTCGCAAGTTAGTATTTTTATCAGTATTTATAATCGTTTGCAGATTGTTAGACGGAAAGAGGAGGCCGCTGCTCGAGGTACTTCATTCTTGTGCATCTTCGTCCCATATGTATATGTTTACGTACGCGATTCCCTTATAATTCAGCCATTAACGGATCATCTTTCATTTCAGCTGGTATTGTTCTCGAGGAGAAAAACTGGCCGCCATTTTTTCCCAATTATACATCACGATATTGCAAATGAGATACCGATTCATCTTCAGAGGTTGCAGTATGTTGCATTCACAACATACTTGGGTACAAACATTTATCCACTCCTTCCATAATTTGATTTTCTTGTTTGATAACTTAACCCGTTCAAATGTGCCGAACAGGGTTGGTATTTTGTCTGTTCTGGAATATTATAGCCACAACAGCAGCATGGATCAAAGGAAATGGTTTGTATCACTCAGCCTCTAATCTAGCTTTTGTGTTCAAATTTTCTTTTCTTTTGAAGACATGTACCTGACATCCGAGAGGGTAAAACCGTCATTCGACTATTCTAATATGGTTTCTTTTATCATTCTGTTACAGACGCAAAGATCTGGTTTCTTGCAGTTATCTACTTCTTAGCAGGTGTTCCGCTTGCTTATGTTTTGTGGTACCGGCCACTATATCGTAATTTTAGGTAAATTTTTATTACCATAAAATAAATAAATTTCTAACATGTATCTTCTTATATATTTTTTTTTCATTAACATTGCAAACTGTGTTTGTAGAAAAGAAAGTGCATTCAGGTTTGGTTGGTTCTTCCTCTTTTATATGGTAAGTCGGTCTTCTTGAGTGACGCTTAACTTTTCAAACCACCATGCTCGGTTTTCCATTGCATGTTAATCATCGTTCTCATGATATCTGGCTTCAGTGCCGACTAAACCTCTGTGTTAGTAAAATGCATGAAAAAAAAAAAGTTATAAGGGAAAAATCATGATATCTTCTAACTGTTTGTTGTTGTTTTCTGCCTGCAGTTGCACATAGGCTTTGTAATCTTTGCTGCAGTCGCTCCGCCAATTTTCCTTAAAGGAAAATCTCTCGCGTAAGTATTTTATTTACAATTTTATAAATATTATAAGCATTAATTTAATAAAAAGAGAACAATCTAAATGCGCCTCAGTTTACCTAATTTCACTCTTATTTGTAATTTGGAACAGAGGTATCCTACCAGCCGTTGATCTTGTAGGCGATCATGCTATAGTCGGGGTGAGTACTTAACTTTATATGCAGTTTTTATTAATATGAAACTCATTGTTCTTGTATTAATAACATTTATGGCGCATAGATCTTCTACTTTATTGGGTTTGGGCTGTTCTGTTGCGAGGCACTACTAAGCGTGTGGGTTATTCAGGTTCGTATTCAAGTAGCGGGTCAGATCTTTGACTTATGTTGTAGTCAAAGATTTGACTTTTTTTACAGAACCTAAAGATTTGACCCGAAAATTAATATAATATTTGTGGTTATGCAGCAAGTATACATGTATTTCCGAGGGAGCGGCCAAGCAGCAGAGATGAGGCGTTCGTCTGGTCGATAAGAACTGCAATACGAGTGTGTGTGCATACACGAGTCGTTTTCTTATGGTGATATTGTTTGCTACTATTAAGGTTGGATTTACATACTGAAATGTTTTGGTTTGGTAAAGATATGTTAGGTTTTTTGCCTATGTAAATCTGTTATATTGTTCATTACTTGAGTTGATATTTTTCTTTCTTATCATTTACATATATATTTATTATTTGAGGTATTTAATGACTAGTTTAAAACATAACTCTATGCACAAGTGCTTATGTGTGTGTGTGTAACACTGATCAAATGAATATTATTATATAACATAGTTGGATGAAAACTTATTGCTCAAACATAAATATATTCACCCTTCATTCATCATCAAAGTATCATACAAAATCCAACAGTGGATATTATTAAACATGTAACCTGATCAAAGGCTCGAAGAGTTCCAGCTAGCATCGACAGCGCTCATGATTTTTTCATGCAGTGACGCTCCAGCACAGGCGATTATTCCACGATCTAGCCCTTGCAAATACATACCTTAGAAAAATCAAGTGGCCGGCCGCCTGCATCTGTGACGATGCCGCCGGCCTCCTCAATGATGACAACTCCGGCAGCATGGTCCCATATCTTCTCTTTATATCCAGCTCTTGCAAACTTCATGAAAATCTCTGCGTCTCCACGGGCGATGGCTGCGTATTTCACCATACTGTATACTCGTAACGGTTGGTTCCTGTCGTCAAGTTTCATGTGCAAGGTTAGATGGTATTTAGGTGTAAAGTATTGTTCAATTTTTTTAAATAGGGGTAAATATGTAAATTGAGGTATCTTGCTGTTCAGTAAGTTGGACTTGTATAGCCCGTTTAATAAACGGGTTGTGTTTGGGTTGTACTAACATTAAACGGATTGACCGGTCAACTAGCTTAAAACTAGTCTATAGCAAGTAATTTTTAGAAAAAAATACATTTGTAGTTAAACCTGCCAACCCGTTTACGACCTGTTCAATTGTTTACAACTTGATTACAACACATTTACAATCCGCCAACCTGTAATAACCGTTTACATAAACAGTTACACGGGTTGTGCTTAGGTTACGTGGTTTATGCCTTTGACACCAATATATGTGGTCGTTTATGGGTTCAAAAATTTCAACCTACCAAACTATTTTGATTTGTCAATCCATTTGACCCGTTTAGGTAAATGGGTTACATTGGTTTAAGTGCGTCTGGGGTGAGGAATTTCAAAAGTTACCTCAGTCCGACGCTATGAGCTAACCCTTGTGTGAATCCGTGGCTCGAGTTTGCCTTCTCAACCGGTTCACAGAATGTAGCCAAAAGAGGATTATCAATAGTCGACACCTTAATTTGCCTAGGCGAGGCTGCACCTTTATCACCACTTAGCAACGGTTGCATCCACGCCTTCTTGCTACCTTTCTTTGCATAAAGCACACACCCGTTACCATCCCAACTCGTAGAGTCCGGCTTAGTCAATCTTGAAAGAATTCTACGATACCCGTTTTGGTAATTTAACCACTCTTTATTCATCGGGTAGTTCGGGCAACCGAGAACCCCAAGAACCACTTCCCCATTTTCGACTAGTGCTAGAGCAATCGCATACTGATCCCCACGCACAAAACCTAGTGTCCCGTCAACCGGGTCAAGGACCCAAAATCTGCCTGTGGGCCCACCAGTGGAGTTGCATCGACTAATTGCTTCAAGAACTTGGGCTGTTTCAAGATTCGTCGCTGGGGGTTTGATGCCAAAACGGGCTGCAGACGATAGGGAGTCGTTGACGGTTTTGACAACGGACGACAGGGTACTTGTTGCATCGGATTTTGAGAGGGATTCAATGTCCTCTTCTGCAACGATGGATACGTTTTCAGGTCCAAATGCTTGGGACAGTATCCAACTAACTGTTGCTTGTACACTCCAATCTGTTGGTAAATTTCGAGAAATACAAGTGTTATGGTTTGGTATAACAAAAACATATATCTCTGTTATCCAATCGTATCAGGCTGGCATGTTGAAATTGATGAATAATATAACCAAAACACGACCCATATATGCCAGACACAATTAAAAACATATAACCCCATTTAACCCGTTTATCTAAATGGGTCAAAGAGGTAGGTGAATTGTAAACGGGCTGTAATAAAGTTGTAAAGGTATTAACGGGCAGTAAACACTTAACAGGCCGTAAACTGTTTGACAGTTCTAAAACGGGCTGTAATAAAGTTTTAAAGGGGTTAATGAGACAGTAAACTGTTTGGCGGTTCTAAAACGGACTGTAATAAAGTTTTAAAGGGGTTAATGAGCTGTAAACTGTTTGACAGTTCTAAAACGGGCTGTAATAAAGTTGTAAAGGGATTAACGGGCCGTCAACCGTTTGGCAGTTCTTAAACGGGCTGTACCAAAGCTGTAAAGGGTTTAACGGGTCGTAAACTGTTTGGCTGGCTACCAACAGGCTGTAATAAACTTGAAAATTGTTTGGCGGGTTATCAACGGGCTGCAACAAAATTCTAAAGCAGTTAAACAGGTTGTAAACTGTCTGGCAGGTTATACCGTTAAACGGGTCGTAAACTGTTCAGCCGATTACAAACCGTCTGTAATAAAATTATAAAACAGTTAAACGGGTCGTAAACTGTTTAGCCAGTTACAAACATTATACAATAAAGTTGTGAACAGGTTAAACATATCATAAACCGGTTAACATTTTAAACACATAAATCACATACTTTCATAAATCACATGGGCTGCAACAAAATTCTAAAGCAGTTAAACAGGTTGCAAACTGTCTGGCAGGTTATACGGGTCGTAAACTGTTCAGCCGGTTACAAACCTGTAACCGGCTGTAATAAAATTATAAAACAGTTAAACGGGTCGTAAACTGTTTAGCCAGTTACAAACATTATACAATAAAGTTGTTAGACTATGTGTTGTGACCCGCGAGCGAGTAGCCACGAGTCACCAACGAATCCACGTGGATCGCCGATCGCGTGAACCACAACACAGCCGTGTGAACGTTGGCACAAGCGAGCCACGCTAGCCTGCTTGCATGGGATGGCGAGGTAAATATGACCGTTGGCAGCAACTAGCCGTTGGCCAACGGCTAGTTTTGAACTTTTATAAAGCTATTGCTCACCTCTAGTCAAATCAGGATCAAGTGAGTGAGCTGCAACTTTATCACTGCCATGCCAGCGCTTACATGGCACAATATTATAGGATAGAGTTGTGGCTCACCTTTAGCCTCAACACATAGTCTTTAACAGGTTAAACATATCATAAACGGTTAACATTTTAAACACATAAATTACATACTTTCATAAATCTTCAAACAATCAACACACAATACTATAATAATAATAATAATATTAATAACACAACTACTCAAAATACATAATTAAAAAAAAAAAAACTCACCAGCAATTGTAACAGGTGAATTATCATCTTTAGCTTGAACATTATCATCATCATCATCACCATTAAAAATCAACTCTTCTTGAACTTTCTGACACAGCAAACAAGCAACATGAACAGCTTTCACAGCAACTTCAATTCCTTAACATACCCATCACCATCCTGCGATTCAATCGATACCCAGTTGCTATTATTCTCCATTTCGTTAAAAAAACCTGTTCTTTGGTCACAATTCGATAGACAGCAAATGGGCTTTCGTGATTTAGGGCTGTTGAGATTATGGAAAGAAAGCAGGAATCTCACATGGGTTTTTGGAATATTATTGTTCTTGATGGAAAAGATTGAAGCTTGTGGTGATTTGGTACCATAATTTGGACGAAGAGCAGTCATTATAAAGAGTAATAATATTACTCGATGGTGAGGTTTGAATGGGATTTTTTTTAGCAGTTTTTATTTGATTTTGATGTTATTGGA
This sequence comes from Ambrosia x helenae, assembly GCA_030844895.1. Taxonomy (NCBI): domain Eukaryota; kingdom Viridiplantae; phylum Streptophyta; class Magnoliopsida; order Asterales; family Asteraceae; genus Ambrosia; species Ambrosia x helenae. The sequence goes on along the minus strand of CM061223.1, from coordinate 27,333,575 downwards.
TTGAGATAGACACACGAGGGACTGGGAGGGTGTTTTTATGTTTTGCTTGGATTACTACTTTACACACAAAGGTAAAGTGGTAAGTGGATTCATTGCATTTAAGGGCTTCAAGATTGTTTATATGTGCAAACAAATGGTGTGTGTATGTATGTGTGTATGTGTGTCTTGTCATATAGAAATTTTATGTATTTTAAATTTTTAATGAAATAAATAAATGACTAATGATATACAAGTTGATTATGGACCATGTTTGTAATTCTAGGACCGGCTTAATGTTTTTGAGGATGTAAAGCGGATTTTGAAAACGGGTCGATTTTGTAAAAAGATGTTCTTTGTTTTTATTTAGAATCATAGCATGTGGTGATATGAGGAAGCGGATTTTGTTTTGTGAAATGGGAGAAAATAATGCAAAGATAAATAGAAATTTGAGCTAAAAATTTAAGAGATTGGTAGCTTTTAGAGTTCTGATCGGAAGAGTCCTATGCTTCAGCTTATTTTTTTGTGTAATTGAGTTGTTTTTGCAAGTTTCTAATATCGGTCACGAGTTGATCATAAATCCAGATGTAAGGTTCGAATAAGTTGAGCTAAAGTTTTTAAAAGTTAAACGACTTAGAGGGTGTTTGGGATTGAGTTGAGGATCAACTTGTCAACTTCTTCGTATTCGAAAAGCCAATAGGTCAATAGTTGTTTGGCTTTGGTAAAAATCATTACATGCCATCTACACTTTGCATTCATTACACTTATCTGTATTTTCGGTCATTTTACACAAATAAGCTAAACCATACACTTTTTAGAGGGTGTTTGGGATTGAGTTTCAAAACAACTTATTGACTTATTGGTTTTTCCAAGAAGCCAATCTATACATATAATAAACCAAAGCCATTTTGATGACATGTCATAATATTATGCAATCTCTCTTTTGAGAGATGCCACATAGGATGTGATGTGGCAACTCTAGACCAATTAAAAAAAGAAATAAATATGGTTTAAATATTATTTAACATAATCTATTAAATACATAATCTACTAAATTTAAATATTAAAACTTTATTGTTTTCTCTCTCATGTTTCCTCTCATAACTTTTAAACTTTAATATCTTTCATATACAAGATTTTTTAAAGAAAAAAATTACACCAAATAAACGAGCGTTTTATTATCTTTCCAACGAGTATCATAGTGCTATATAAAAAACGACTATTAGGTATTGTGTCAGGTTTGGATTAGTTTAAAAAAAATTGTGGGTTTGGGTCGGGCCTGGGATTATGTGATACCCGACCCAATTACCTTTTTTTATATTAGAATATGATAACTTATGGTAGAGATTTGTTTAAAATAATAATAATATTCATTAATCATTATTGGCAAGTCATTAATTATGTTGTCATATTAGATATTTTATTATGTCATATTAGATATTTCAACCCGGGACGCTCTCCAACAGGTAATTGCTATATATATGTCATTTTTATGGTTTAGATACTTCTAATTTTATTCACTTTACTTAGATTTCTCAACCCGGGACGCTCCCGAGGTATAAGCTAGTAAGTCAATAAGCTATTTGTGTAACCCAAAAACACTTTCTGTTTTGACTTTTGGATTTTGGCTTTTAAGGGTGGAAATGCTGTTTTTGAGAAGTTAGAAATCCTGGCTTTTGGCTTTTGGAAAAAAATTACAAATTTACCACCCATACAACCGATATTCACAATAAGTTAATCAAAACACTTAAAAAAAACAATCTATTGACTTTTTGATGTTTCTCATCCCAAAGCTAATCCAAACACTTTTTTTCAAAAAGTCATAAGTCAATAAGCACTTCTGACCAAAAGCACTTTTGCATTTCCAAACTCATTCCCAAACACCCTCTTAAAAAGAACTTATTGACTTATTGGGTTTTCCATCACATAAGTTAATCCAAACACTTTTTTTTTAAATTTTAAAAAAGTCATATATCAATAAGTACTTTTAGGAAAAAAAAAAACACTTTTAGAGTTAAATAAGCAATCCAAAACTCTACCTTAATCTTGAAGTTAATCAAGTTAATCAGGTCTGGCCTTGATACCTTTAAGATAATATAAGTATGTAACAGACGACTAAAAACCCATGGGTCGTTACGTTAGATTTCCATAGCTTTTGAGTTTTGATGAATGCTTTCAGAAAACTAAATGGGTCCACACCTTCAAAATTACTGTATGGCGGATATGTTTGGCAAAACTAGCTGATAGCTGGTGGTTGGAAGCTGGTAGCCGGTAGCTGTAACTTTTTAAAAATATTTTGATGTTTGGCAGAGTAGCTGGAGCTTTTAATAAAATATATAAAATAACCATAATGAACATTAACTAAAAACTTGTATACATGTTTTTTTTTGTTTTTTTAATTATAGAATGTGTATTTGTGTCATTTACTTATTAAAGGCTTGTAGCTAGTAGGAGTTTTTTCTTAAACGCTATTACTAGTAACTTTTCAATGTAGAGTTTTTTCTCCTAACCTAAAAGCTTCAAGCTCCTTCAACCAAACAAAGTTTTTTATTGAGTATGAGCTTTTTCTTAAAAGCTTGAAGCTTAAAGCTCCTTACCAAACATACCCGACGTCATCATATGCGATTATTTGTCTATTTTTATATTACATAGCTTTTTAATTATTTCTTTTTTAGTTTTTTATTGAAAATAATCTATAATTTATATTTATAACTATATATAAATATATAGGAAAACGTGAGGTTTGACATGACAGTCATTGGGGTTATCCCCCTCTTTTAAGTATATCACGTGGCAAATTGTGGGATTTTTAAAATCTTATTTTCTCTTGCCTTACATCTGCACATTGTCCTCCCCTTACAAACCCTAAAAACTTTCTTCCTCATCTCTTCTCATTCCCCTGGCATCTTCTCTCTCTCCTCCTGTCAACCACCGCCCTAACCTACCGCTTCCTCCTCTTCTCCCTCTCCTTCACTGCCTCCTCCTCTTCTCCCTCTCCTCCACCAGCCGCCTCATCCTCTCCTCCCTTTCCTCCACCATGCGCCCCCTTACCTCTCTCCTCCACAGCAGGTCAGCAAGTTCGTTTTTTTTTTTTGAATTTTGATATGGTTACTGATTATTTGAATTGATTATTGTTAATGATTATTTGAATTTTATTAATAATTATTTGAATTGGTTTATGTTTTCAAAATTGGTTTTTGTTCTATGTTGCTTATTGATATGTATTACGAATTGTTCTGTGTTTGATTATTGATTGTTATACTAAACTATTGGTATGAAAAATAGATATATGTTTATGGTTTTTATTATATGCTTATAGCTGTGTAGGATCATAAAGGTTGAAGAAATTATTAAACCATGTAAACGGTGTTGTCGCCTGGATTTTATGGGTTAAAGTTGGATCAGAAAGAGGATGGAATCATCATCTTTGTTCTCAATAGAAATATGATGACACGTTTAGTTCATAAATGTCTGATTCTTGTATTCCTATTTGTATGCTACTTGATCTTTACTATTATTTCTATCAGATATTCAGGAGCAAGGTTGAAGCTGCTGTACTTAAGAAGGAATGATCTCGAGATGGATAAGCAGGTATGCTTTCATCACTCATGATTGCTACTATATATGGGTACTTCATTCCTTCTTACTTCCTTCTTACTTCCTTCTAATATTATCAAGTTAATTTATAATATGTTTTATGTTTTCCTTATTCTAACATTGCACTAATTTATTAGTTTACAAAAGTTGCTATCTTAGTTTTGTTTCACATAACAAAGGAAATCAGTTTGATTTTCAATTATAAGCTTCTCATTTTAATAGATATCTATCATATCATTCGATATACTAAGCTTCTCACTTTATATTAGATTTGTCTATCTCCCGGGATATAAACTAGTTTATTATATGATGATTTTATAATTTGAATACTTCGTTATGGAGTGTTTATAATATATGTATATTTCAATATATTTTTTTTATAAATAAGCTTAATCATATAAACTTATACAGGCATGTTGAAATTTTATACTGACTCATTTTTTTTTTTATAAATTTACATCAAAACATAAATAACATAGTAAACATATAGCAACAATGCAGTTAAGTCTATATAAAATATTATGTATTTAAAAATAAACCTATGTTTTAAATATATAACTATTTTAAAAACCTAAAAATAGTTATATATTTAAAGTCACGTATAATTTAATGGTTTGGTCTAAATTGTTATTTTGATGATTCATCCGATATTTGTTTTTTTCGCATATGTTTTTTTTTTGGTTTTAAAATCTTATTGTTTCAATCAACTTCGTTAACTCCATTCATTTTCATCATTAAATGGATCATGGATGGAGTTAGTGTGGTGATGAACTATAAAATTTTAAAGTCATAAAGACCCATATGCAAAATAACAAACTATTAGATGAAAGTGAAAATTTTGACCAAACTATAAGTATGAATAATAACACTTTACTCGTAAGGGGTTGTTTGATTGATTAAGTGCTGAATCATTAAGAAGTCTGAATGGGTTAAGAGCTCTGAATGGTTAAGTGCTGAATCATTAAGTTGGACCTCTTAATGGTTAGTATTCTTTTCCCACATTGTTAGGAGAGCCTCATTAAGGTTCAGCCTATTTCAGTGCTTAATGGTTCAACAACATCTCAAATCTTAATGATTCAACCTTAACCATTTCATTCAGAAGCCGAAACAAATACACTGAATACTGAATAATTCAGCGCTGAATGGTTCAGAGCCTCATTACGAGGCTTACCAAACAACCCCTAAATAAATAAATGATGGATTATTAATTTTATACCATGGCCCTCCCCCTTTTCGGTTCTCACTTAATTGGCCATGATATCTTCATATCGTTCCAAGTTTATTGGTATGTTTCTTTTAGTAAACTAACATGAGGATACTATAATTTTTACTTTACACGTCACACAATTATAAAAAAAACAAATTAAAGTATAAAGTTATGATATAGAAAGTAAAATAATATGGAGTCCAATACATTTTTGACGATAGCTCAAACTTAACACATATCATGCAAATAATACTCAGGTAGTCATGTATGTTGATGAATAAACTGACAAAAATGACAAAAATGACATCAAAATATAATAAAAATTAGAAAGTGATCAATAAAATTTGGGGGCCTCATTTGCCAAGTTTACAAACTTAATTTGATAGGTATGCTGGAAAAAAAAATGCGGGTGGCCGTAACTTTTAAATATATTTTAGTGTTTGGCAGAGTAGCTGCAACTTTAATAAAATGATCAAAATGGACATAACTAAAAGCTTGTAAGCATGTTTTTTTTATGGTAAAATGGGCATTTGTGTCATTTTAATCATTAAAAGCTTGTAGCTAGTTTGAGTTTTTTTCTTAAACGATAGTACTAGTAGCGTTTCAATATGAAGTTTTTTCTCCTAAAGTAAAAGTTTCAAGCCTTTTCAACCAAACCAAACAAGACTTTTATTGCATGTAAATTTTCTTAAAAGCTTGAAACTAGAACTTCTAATAGCTCCTTACTAAGCATACCCATTATGTTATTTTTGATATATGCATTGATTAAAAAAGGTAATCGGTTTTTATTTAAACAGACTCGCGCTACTAGCCTACTACCCAACTCAAACCATAGATATAGTTAATATGCAAGGATAAATACAAATAAATTTTAGAGTGTCATTTTGCCATTTTCATCCATAAAGAGTTTTTTTTTTTTTTTTTTTTTTTTTTTTTTTCACATTTGGGTTCTTGTGGTTTCGAAATCTTACCATTTTCATTAAACTCATTAACTCCATCCAATCTTCATATGTTTAGAAATACTAATTGTGTCTAACCAATAGATAAGTGAATGAGGACACCTAAAAATCGAAAGCATAACATCTAGCCAAATGACCAACATCATCCCAAATTTTAGATACAACAAAACAATCTCCAAAAAGATGACTCGAATCTTCAACTATAATAGAGAAAAATGGACAAATAATAGTCTAACTATCAAATCCTTTCCTACTTAAATTCAATCTAGTAAGAACACAATCCAAAACTAATCTCCAAACATGTGTATTAAACTTCTTCGGGGTAATTTTATTCCACCTCAACAAACTACCAATACCTAGGTCCCTTTATTTTTTTTTTTCAGCAAGCACCAAATCACATTTGTCCCAAGAAATTTTACGATTCTCACTATTCCTCCTCAAATCGCCCCCATAGCCTCTAGCTTCTTTCTAACCACAGATAAATGAAAAAGAGACAAATAGTATATAAAAACAGAACCAAGGACAAATGATACAGTATAAAAACTAGCCTCCCACCAATCAAAAGCAAAATAGCTTTCCATTTGGTCTCTTATCAATTTATCCACAATTGTTTTCCACCTAACATATCATTCATATTTGCCCTAACTCGAATACCCTAGTAAATGAATGAAATTTCTCTACTTTACAACCAATAATGTTAGCAAAATATTTGATATATAGGTAAAATACTCCAACCCCTGAAAAACTGGATTTATGAAATTTAGCTTAAGACTAGAAGCTAAATAAAATCAGTTAAGTACCATCACAATGTTTTGCAAATTACCCAACGATCTATCCCCCAAAAGAATAAAATTATTTGCATAAAAGCGATGAGATAAAATAAAACTACCTCCACCAATCCTAGCTCTAGAATACATTCCCACATGAACAATTTATTCATTAGAGCTTGTACATTGTGCTTTGTTGATTTTTCTTATTTTTTCTAACTTTTTTTCCCCTTTTTAATCCCAATATTTTCAACTTTTACAAATTTGTCATAAAACTTTTCAGCATTTAACCTCATTACTTTATTACTTTACTTTCAACTTTGTTTTCATACACTTTTCATCTTTTACATTTTTTTTGTTTAACGTTCCAGTCTAAATTTTGCGAGTTAACAGGCTGCAACATGCATGTGTGGTTCAACGTGTTTACGTCTATTTTTCCTCGTTTAATGGCTCCATTGCAACGTGTTGGGTCCTAAATCGACTTAGTATTCTTTTCTGTGTTTTACATTTTGGTGTAATTTCTGTGCGTTAAAACGCCGTAACAGGCTAACATGCGTGCGTGGTTGAACATTTTTACGTTTAGTTTTCGTTCAGTTTAATAGTCCCACAACAAAGCACGGGTCCATCTCCCCCTTTAACATACATTGAGCCAACGAAATGTATTGTTCAGACCTTTGTTATACCTTTGGAAGTGGACCGAAGCTATACCTTCCAACAAACGGATGTTATAATCCAGTTCTAGTCCTGTTGAAGTGTTACCCGTTCACATATAGTTCCTTATAATTTTTGTCTAATATAATTTTAATACCTCTAGAAAAGTTACAAGTTTCTAAACTATAATATTATTGTAAATGAAAAGCATACAAATAGGAAAAATAAAACAAAATATTCTTCACACTTCCTTTGTGTTCATATAGATAAGCTTTGGTTGAAACTTAGACATTTGAATATGTTTGAAATTTCAATGACTTATGATTATATACTTAACTTCTTATTCATCATTATTTGTTCACATTAACGAAAAAAGACAAAGTTTGCAATTATTTATTTAGTAATTTATCGACCCTAAGACCTATAGTTTTGTCTTTAGTATAATCGATTTTGCTATTCAAAATTAGAGGATTGCGGTGTAGCTTGTTGCACGTTTGTCTAATTGCCTGCCACTTGTTTGTAATTGTTGTTTCTTCTTTTAAAGGGTTATTTACTTAAAAAAACACAAAAACAAAAATAAAATAAGATATTTTTAACGTTAGCAATCTCTAGTGTAAACATACAGGTGTATGTATAACTACATAATTTTTTACATATATAGTCATATGACGTCTTAGTACCAACTCTTGAGTCTTCTGAATTCATTGCGAACTACGTACCATAACATAATGACATGAATGTAAAATTAGTACGTGTAAGATCCGGATATATGTTATATGGCCTGAAATAAGCTACAAAGATAAGTAGGTTTTAGATTGGTTTGTATAATATATTTAAAAAGATGTGTTTTAATCCACTTATGTTTCACTATTTAAACATACCATATTCGTGTTAGTTTAACCCGTTTAATCAAATGTGTATTTGTTCAACTAGTTACCCGCCACTTGGGTTGTGGCCCAGTGGTAAATAGCAAGAAAAACTACTTTAGTGATCCTGGGTTCGATCCTGATCCTGATCCTGATGAGGGATAGACTGGTGTAATTCAGATGTAGGATTAAAAGTTTGCTCTTAAAAAAAAAGAAACTAGTTAATTTATTTACACCTTTGTATCTCTCTTTATAAGATGTAAACCCATTTACAAATTTATTACAACACATTTACATGGTTCATGTTCAAATTATATGGTTTTAAATACATCTGATCTGAGTTATGATCGAGTGATCTTTGAGACGAATAAGAATATAAATCATATACAAGTTCGTTTATTTCATAAAGTCACCTGAATCCATCAACTCAATTCGAATGCAACCCTACTTGGAACTCTTTAGTACGCTTAATTTCTAACAAAAAGAAATGATATATATGCAATTATTGCAACCTTTAATAAAACAAAAACTGAAAACCATATTTATCTATGACCTAATTCGTACGTCACCATTTCATGAGTTGTTCTTATTTCACGAAGTTACTTTTTTTTTTTCAAATTATTATAGGTTATTACCAGTGGCTGAAGCAAAATTTTCGAATTGCATCATATCGAGTCGAATCAAATTAACTAATTGAATACATGCGTTAATAGTTATTGGGTTAAAAAAATGTTAGAAAAACATAGGTCTTTTGGTGACTTAAAGTTTACTATTTAAAATTGAACTAACTGCACTTAATCAATAACTATAAATTTGTTCGTTATGTAAAATGGTTAGAAAAAACAACGTGTCACTCGTAAAAAAATGACATCACTCGTAAAAAATGGCGTCACTCGTATATTTCTATTACGTAATACATATAGTATGAATGGTGTCAGGCGACACCGTTGTCGAGTTCCATTGGTTATTGTTACTTAAACAAACGTAACAAGATATAATTTTTCTATAATATAACGTATATATGTGTAGTATTCTTATTAGTTAAATAATAAATCAGACTAAGGGGCTGTTTGGTTGATTAAGTGCTAAATCATTAAAATGGTCTGAATGATTAAGAGCTGAATCATTCAGCATCCCTTAATAGCTTAATGGTTCAGCACTTAATCATTTCATTCAGATGTTGAAACAAACAATCTGAATGCTGAATGATTCAGACCTGAATGATTAAAAGGTTGATTAAGAGGCTACCAAAACAGCCCTAAAATTGTTTTTACGGATGATATCCTTAGTCTTGATTTTGATATAGTACCTTGTATCACAGAGTACTTAAAAAGAGTTACTAATTACTCCTTTATTTAATTTTTTTTAAAAAAATAAAAAATTACTCCTTTATTTTTTATTTGATATTAAAGGGTTAACTAAATTTAAACATACCAACGTATAATATACATATAACTTTTTTATTTTATCAGGTTACATTATTAGCAGAGGCGTAGGTTTTAAGGGGGGGAGGGGGCGGCCGACCCCTTCCCCCCTCGAATTTTCGCTCATAAGTTCCGATTATATAGTATCCGCATAGAATTTTTTAGGTATATAAGGTTTCGACCCCCGTTTTTTTTTTTTTTGTGAAAAAAATAGGTATATTATATAAACCAAAATAAAGATATATCGGACGATACAAGGTTCCCAAATATCGGTTGCTTTACCGAGTTTATCGTTTTTCTTTGTTTTTTTTTCTTTTGAGCTCATTTTGAGAAGTACAACCCAATTGTTTGATTTTGCCCATTTTTTTCTTTAGGAAATGCCCAATTAAAACTCTTAACCTAAGTAAAACTCTAAACCTCTATTGCCTCTCAATCTCACTTCTCAACCGTTGCGTATAGTTAATAGTTTCATACTTTCATTTTCATTCAAAGAACCAAGGTACATCTACTTTACTAATTTTATTAATTATATATTTTTTGGCAGTTAGTAATTAATGGATGTATTCATAGGTTGTTGTCTTGTTGTGTTGCTAAATGTTGATTAAAACCAACCTAATATAATATTTACAAATGGGGGTCGGTTGTTGTTTGTGTTACATCCAAATGCCACAAGATAACTATATCTATCATTTTCTTTTTAGCTTTCATATTCTTATAATTGTTGGTCGTTTACTGCTTTGGATGGTGGTGTTATTTATTTATTTATTTATTTATTATTCATATTTTGTGTCAAGTTATCAAATTGTTTAAGAATTAGGGTTGAAAATAATTATGACCTGATTTAATGTTTATGTTATTAGATTATAATATGGGGAATAATAAAACCATAACATGTTTGATATTATTGTATTTAATGTTTGACTCTACTCGAATCAAATTATCGCCCCGAACATATAATCGAAACATAGCTATAGAAAAAAAATTTAGGTCCCATCCCGTGACTGGTGATTTTCGACCCCTCGAACCAATTTCTCAAGCTTCGCCACTGATTATTAGAATCTTTTTTAATACCTTCGAAATGAACATAGTGTGTTGACATGTTATTAAATGTGTGTTATAACAAAAATACAAATACTTGTAATATGGTATCAAATAATTTTTATGGTGCTTCTATGTATGCTTAGGGTATCCGGAGGGGGGGGGGGGGGAAGAGGGGGATGAAGCGCCATGTGGCACTTGTGTGTGTGGGGTGGGGGGGGGGGGTAATTGTGGGGAGTGGAAGGGGGGAAGAGGGGGGAAGGAAATAATATTATATTGTGTTAAAGTTAAAAAAAACTGACCAATCTGTAACAACCGGCAAAATTAAGGTAATTCCGTACTAATTAATTAAACGCGATTAACGTAATTAACCGTAATTATGTGCTGAATATTTAATTGAGGCCTTAGAAAGATAGGAATTCCCAAATAATGCATAGGAATGCATGAGTTTAATAGCAAAGCATGATAGGATCGTGCGCAGACAAAACTATCCGGTATGGACACTGGCGATTACCCGGTAAAACTGAAATAAGCGAAACGAACACCGGACACCCGGAATATAAAATAAATAATATTTTCACAAAATATTATGAGTTTTGGAAACCCAAAGCCATACGTAAAAGCTTAATGCACAAACCTCCCGGTAACGAATAAAGTGCGCGTACCGCACCCGATACGCGCGTAACACGTAAATTCACCCGACAAAAACCGAAATAAATTATCAGTAATTTAACTGGACATAATTTTATAAATATTAACGGCATTTTAATATTGAGGATAAACGCGACGAAAAATTAAGCAATACCCGGGCGGTACCCGGAAGGAACTAACTTAAACATAATATGGAAGTTAATTAGCAACGTGGACCCCACCAAGAGCCATAGGGGGGCCGGCCATGGCCCACTTGGGTGAGAGGATGTGTGGGATAACTTCCTAATCCTTCCATATTATTACTAATGATGAGAATGCATGCAATAGGATTGGGCAATGGATTAACCAAATCATTTCTTCTCCTCTCTCTCTTAAAACTCGGCCCATACACCCTCCCCATATCCCACTTGATTTTCAAAATCTTTGCATAAATCTTCCATAATATTTCTAGCCAATCCTTGCAAGATGTGGTAATCTTTGGAGATTGAGTAGGAGATTATAAAGATAACATCAAGATTACACTTAAGAAAAAACACAAAAATCCTCTCTTGTTCTTCCTCTTGGCCGTAGCTTTTCACCCCCACACCAACACTTTTCTTGCAATTTTACTACTCCAAATTACCTCTAGATCATCATCCTTCAAAACCCCTTCTTGTGTGTTAAGAGCTTGGAGCTTAACCCATTGGAAGAACACACTAAAACCCCATCCAAATCAAGGTTCTTGTCTTCCTAGCCTTGAGCTAGTAGTAAGTTTTAATCTTGTTTTGTTTGTTAATGTTCATATTAAGTGTTTATGAGCAAGTTGTACATTGATGGGTAAAGTATGGTTTTGAAAAATAAAGAGGATGAATCTTACAAGAATAAAAATAAAGAAATAATAACATGAAGAAATCTTGAATTAACATTAATAAAAGTGATATTGTGAGGAAATGTAATAATAATAACATACACTTGGGTTAGAAGATGAGTGGAACATGTTTTGGGAAAAAGACTTGAATGTGATAAAATATGGTTTTAATCATCATAAGATGACTAGTTAATGTCATAAAAATAATAAAATGGACTAGAAAGCCATAGATGGAAAAACTAGTTCTTCAAAGTCCACTCACTTTGATGAGTGAAAAGTTGATGTTTTGGGTAAAGATATGAAATAAACATGTTTTTGGCATCTAGAATGGATTAGAAGAACTTTAAAAGTAAAAAGAAGTAAAAACAACTAAACATGGTAAAAATGATTCTTCAAAGTCCACTAATGTGGAAGGAAAGATAATAACCATGAATGATTTAGTGAAAAATGCTACAAGTGTAAATTAAAGGATTTAAAATGACAAACTTGGAAACCAATGGACTAAAATGAATATTTTAGAAGTTATTGGACCAAAAACACAATAATAGAAATATTAGTGTCAAAAAGTGTAAGTAACGATTTACAAGGTTGAAATCGGTAATTAATAATAGCCTACTTGGGCATTTTAAGTAAAAAGTATATTTTTATAAAATGGACGTTTTATAAAAATAAATAGAGTAACGCGAGTATTTTATAAAGTAAGATTTTATAAAATAAATACTTGGAAAGACTTGTACAAAAATAAGATACTTTTATATAAATGGGAATATAAAAGTATCGGAAACGTTTTTGGTAACAAGTTGGACGAGTCGGACTAAACGTACATAATATATTGTTCCGAGAGATAAACGTTCGGAAACGGAAGTTGGAACAATACTTCCATGAGAACGCACAACGGAAATCAATATGAAAAACGCTAACAAACTTAGTCGCGCGAACCAACGTACACGGACTTATTACGTCGAGATAAAAATATACATATATATTTTACGAAAATAAAATATATATAACAAGGGTGAAACGTGCGTGACACTTTCCTAAGTGTAGTAACAATATTCGTGGGAAAAGAGAAACATAACGTAACAAACTAAAAACGCTAAACGACACATGAGCTTAACAAGTAGTATCCACGCGATGGTATATGTACATATACTCGTTTCCGACGGAATTCTAGTACATCCATTTAAATGGGAAAATAGATGTGCGAGAAGGAAAACCGAGACGAGTAGATGAGATATATCTACGAACGCGTGAATACCGACAAGATTCTAGTACATTTATTTAAATGGGAAAATAAATGTGCGGTATGATAAGTCTAGTCGGGCGTTAAGATTATGTTACCAAACGACAAAGACTTAGCATATTTATTTAAATGGGAAAATAAATATGTGGCAAAGTAAGTCGGGTCGGTTAATAAGAAAACACTTTATATTGAGCGAAAAGATCCTAAGTATAATTATTTGAATGGGAAAATAATTATACGTTGGGTGGAGTCGTGTCAAGTATAATGTTGTACAAGTCATAAAGAATAATTATAAGAATAATAATATATGACTTGTAAGAAAAGGGTAATCCGTCGCCATTGAACCTAGGATACGAAACTATTAAACGGGAATTGGGATAAAGACGTGGTCGGGAAGTTGGGTGTACAACTTGCCAAGGCACATACACCATAGGTGTAAGTGACTTATACGCCTAGAACCTTTGTAGGTACGGGATCACAAACTTTACTATTTCTTTGAGCCGAGCACAGTTACAGGTGAGTCTCACGGCCCCATTTCTAAACTATTTAACGTTTTTACGGGGGAAAGATATGTTGGGATTGTATGACGGGTTGGATACTTGAGTAAAGTTCGCCACTCGGGGTTGAGACCTCCCCACTATAATCATTTATTCAGGAATGAGAAACCAAAGGGATATTTGGATAGTACTATTGGTGCCTGACAAGGCCCACCCCTAATCGATAGCGTCGATTATGCATCGGCGTATGCCTGGGGTGCACTTATTCTGAAATAAAGTCGTAGGAATACCGAGTAACGACTTTGGGCGGGGGCATTATTAATTGTCTTGGTTTGGTTATAGGCTCAAGTAAATTGTAGGACTTTGCAACTCCTATAAATGTCATAACAAGGATATTCCCACTTTATAAAGACTTATTAAATTAAAACCTGTGAACTCACCAATATTTATATATTGACGATTTTCAAACATATCTTTCAGGTAATTGATTGATGGAAGTTAGCATGGCGAGCAGGGTCGGGGATGTCTCCAAATCGGGCGTTGGGAATGTCGTGATGGGGTCTTATCTCTTTATTCCATAGATTTAGGGATAAAGGGAGAAGCCTCTTTATCATTTTCGAAAACAATTTATGATTATGTATTAACAATTTGACATGATTATTAGCATTGAATAAATGCCCGTTTTCTAATTAATATTGTGCTTTGCATTAAACTTGGCTTAATACTTTTGAACCGTCGCGCCACGTGTTTCCGCCTTAGACGTGGTGTGACAGAAAGTGGTATCAGAGCCAAGGTTATAGCGAATTAGCATTTTTAAACAAATCTAAACTATAACCGGATTTGGTTCAAAATCTTTCAAATAAATGCGAAACGCAATAAAGTAAATTTTTCCAACGACCATTTGGGTATATGGAGATTCCGACCAAGCTAGCCATGGTAAGTATACGTATTATTTTTGTTAGAAGGTTAGGAAGAGAACCGTAGATGTGTGCCTTAACTACCTAACGAATAATACTTAAATATTAGTACGGTTGCTTTTGCCAGGATGTCGAACGCAGGGAGCGTAGCACCGAGCTACGACAGTAGCCTCCAGATCATCCCAGCACCACCAGCAGAGCCGGTCGAGGTAGTGATACTCGATCCCGAGGATGACGAGATGGATGTTGATGTCGCCATGGAGGGCGCCGACGGAGATAGCTCCGACGAGACAGACCCGAGCGAGGACCCAGCGTGGGCCCCCGCTGGAGACGACATGGCCGCCGTGGCCGACCTACCGATGGCCGAGGCCGACTTGCCTCTAGCGCCATTCCAGGCAGCACCACTGCCAGCACTACCTATCCGCGCCGTCAGGGACTTCCCTGTAGGTTGCGCAGGTCCTTCGAGACCTATCCCTACACGGTCGGAGACTGTCGAGTCTCCGTACTACCGACACACACCAGTCGACCGTGAGCCTTTACCTACCCCACCTATCCCCGTTCCCTCTGGCATGAGGCTTGTGCCTGTCTGCCGGGGACATAACGGGTGGATCTCCGACGACTCTGACGATGAGTCGACTGCATCGGTGGAGCACATTGCTGTGCCTATCCCACCAGCAGGCCAGGAGGAGCACGTTGCTCCGATGACAGGGCATGCTACCGCTACCCCAGCCACCTTACCTACCATGCCCGAGCCCATACCACAGGATGGGCCAGCTTCTACTGGGCACATCCTTGAGGGCAGCTCAGCCCGCAGTTCTGAGTTGCACCGAGCAGGACTGGCAGCTCATGCCACTGCTAGCCCTCCTACCCCTACCACTGTGATGTCTACTATAGAGTGGGTCACTGCCACTCAGCCACTCATGGTTCCACTCACCGAGCTTATAGTCCCCACACCCTTATCCATGACACTACCCATCACCACTTTTCCCACACTACCACCCCTACCCGAGATGCTCCTACCCCACCACCTGCACCATTCACTATGGATGCAGGAGCCCCATTTGTGACACCCCCATTTGCACCGTATACTCTAGGTGCAGGAGACCCATACCAGGTACCACCCTACTGCTTCACTGGATTACCGGGCTTTGCCCCACCCTTCACACCACTACCCATACCCGATATCGTTGGCCCGTCCCAGCCGACGTACACTGACATCCCAGGGCCGTCGCAGCCCCACGGGATGGCCCCACTGACAGGACCCGCATGGTCCAAGGTGATCTCGCTGGAGAGGGATTTCCAGACCCTCACCGACACGGTGCAGCGCACCGTGAGTCAGATGGAGCAGCAGGCCCAGCTCATGTGGGCCAGGATCATTGATGCCAGGGATGCACTGGCACATTACGCTGAGGAACTATTGAGCATGGATGCTCATTGTGGCCTTACGGGCGACGCACACTTTGCGCATCGCCAATTCTTGTACGATCGCATTATGGCGATCAGTATGACTATCAGCATGTGCGCACCTCAGTACCAGTACCAGCACCCGCCGCCGCCACCGCCACAGTAGCATCAGGGACATTTTGGGAGATCACTCGCGGACATAGCAGTAGTAGTAGTAGTATGATAGCACAGCATGGGTTATAGCACCCATCTGCATTTTTTTGCCTAGCCGAGCGGGATTGTGCCGGCATATGACATTATATTTCTAGTGTATTTCATAGAGCAATGTAAGAGGAAGGTATCCTCGGTTTTTGTTATTACGAACAAATCATTGTACTTGGTATTGAAATTAATGGAAGTTTTGTTATGGTAAAATATGTGTTGTGATTATCTACGATTATTATTACTTATTCTGTTTATGTTGTGATTGCGTGTTGTTGTTATGGTGATTATTGTGTTCATATGTTGTGTGGTTGTTTATACTATATATGTGATGATATTGTATGAATGATTGTCGGAAATTAACCTTTGATATTGGTTATTGAAGAAACATGGCACCAGCCACAAGAAGCAACAGTGGGAATGAAAGACTACCCACGACACCTGAAGAGCTTGAAACCCTAGTTTCGGGACGTATCGCTCAGGCTCTCGCAGAACACAATGCCACGCGCACCGAAAGGTCGCGAGACCGAACCGGGAGCGACAGACGCGAAACCTCCCCTACGGTAAGAAGACGTCGGGTATATGCGACAGGAGTCTTCGTGAAAACTCCTACCTTATATTTAACATTGCTTTATTATTGCAGAAACGGCCTCACGAGAACGTGGCTGCACGTTTAAAGCTTTCCTGGACTGCAAACCACTGAATTTCAGCGGCACTGAAGGTTCTGTCGGACTAGTCAAATGGTTCGAGAAAACCGAAGCTGTGATCCGTATTAGCAGTTGTACCCCACGACAGGCTGTCATGTATGCCACCAACCTGTTTCTGGACCAAGTTCTGACCTGGTGGAACAACCAAGTGCAGACACTGGGAGATGATGCTGCTTACTCCTTATCATGGTTGGAGTTGAAAGAACTAATGATCGCCGAGTACTGTCCGGCAAGTGAAGTGCAGAAGCTAGAGACTGAGTTCTGGAACCTCACCATGGTTGGACCGGACGTAGCTGGTTACACGTCCAGATTCCATGACCTCTCCCGGTTAGTGCCTCGCCTAGTCACCCGGAAAGCAAAAAGGTGGAAAGGTACCTCTTCGGACTGGCACCACAGATACGCGGCATGGTCACTTCTTCCAAGCCTACAACCATGCGTGAAGCTATCGATCTCGCTTTAAGCCTCACTGAAGACGCCATCCGAATGGGCACTCTAATCCGGAAAGTGTCAGGGTTGAAGCTTACTGAGTCCAGCAGTGTTGAGGGTAAGAATCTGGGTACAAGTTCAGCCGTTGGGTCAAGTGAACAGGGAAATAGGCCAAGGTTTGGGAAGCGTAAGCGCGATGAAAGGAAGAAGGATGGATCATCAGGTTCAGGGAAGAAGGGAAAAGGGTATGTAGCCACTGGACGTGGAAATAATGGGAAGCAAGGTTATCAGGGCAAGAACGAAGTAATCTGCGGTAAGTGCCGTCGTTCGGGGCACAAGACTGAAGATTGCAGATCAGGAGCGCCAAAGAACAGTGGAGCGAGGCCCTGTTTCTCATGTGGATCGCTCGATCATTGGAAGAGGGACTGCCCCAAACTTAACAACCAAGCCCGTGGGCGAGCGTTCGTGATTGGTGCCGGTGACGCACGACAAGACCCTAATGTGGTCACTGGTACGTTCCCTCTAAATGGTCATTATGCTTCAGTATTGTTTGATACTGGCGCTGATTTTAGCTTCGTATCTGTCGAATTTAAAAGATTACTTGGTTTAAAGACTAGTAAGCTAGACACACCATATTCCATTGAACTAGCTAACGGTAAGACTATAGAAACCCGAGAGGTAGCAAAGGGTTGTAAGTTGGATCTCTGTGGTCATGAGTTTGACATTGACCTATTACCAGTCGTACTGGGTAGCTTTGACATAGTCGTTGGCATGGATTGGCTATCCGCACACCGCGCCATCGTCGTGTGCAATGACAAGGTAATTCAAGTTCCCCTCGCGAGCGGTGAAACCCTATCGATTCAAGGGGAAAGGCGTGGGACGCCATTGAGAATTATTACCAGCATGAAAGCCAGGAAGTGCCTAAGGAAAGGTCTCGTCGCATTCTTGGCACATGTGGTAGACAAGAAGGCTGACGAGCGAAAGCTAGAAGACATCCCGATAGCCAGAGACTTTCCAGATGTATTCCCAGAAGATTTGCCGGGATTGCCACCACCCCGACAAGTCGAGTTTCGTATCGACCTTGTCCCAGGAGCAGCACCGGTAGCGCGATCGCCTTATCGCCTAGCTCCTTCGGAAATGCAGGAACTGTCCGAACAACTGCAAGAGTTGTTGGACAAAGGTTTCATAAGGCCAAGCTTCTCACCTTGGGGAGCTCCCGTCTTATTCGTGAAGAAGAAGGATGGCACTTTTCGAATGTGCATTGACTACCGAGAACTGAACAAGTTAACTATTAAGAATCGCTATCCTCTTCCCAGGATCGACGATTCGTTTGATCAACTTCAAGGATCCAGTTTCTACTCCAAGATCGACCTAAGGTCCGGTTATCATCAGTTACGTATTCAAGAAGAAGACGTGCCAAAAACAGCATTCAGGACTCGTTACGGACACTATGAGTTTCTGGTTATGCCTTTCGGTTTAACTAACGCACCAGCTGTTTTCATGGACTTGATGAACCGAGTGTGCAAACCATACTTGGACAAATTTGTTATCGTCTTCATTGATGACATCTTGATCTACTCACGCACGAAGGAGGAACACGAGGAACATCTCCGATTAATCCTCGAGGTACTTCGCAAAGAGAAGCTCTATGCTAAGTTTTCAAAATGCGATTTTTGGATTCGAGAGGTTCACTTTTTAGGCCACGTGGTGAACGAAAGGGGTATACATGTCGATCCCGCCAAGATCGAAGCAATCAAGAATTGGGACGCCCCTAGGACGCCTACTGAAGTACGACAATTTCTTGGCCTTGCGGGTTACTACAGAAGGTTCATCGAGAACTTTTCTAAAATAGCACAGTCTTTAACCATGCTAACCCAAAAGGATAAGAAGTTTGAATGGACGGAAAAGCAGGAAGCAGCCTTTCAGTTGTTGAAGGATAAGTTATGTGGTGCACCAATACTAGCACTCCCCGATGGTACAGAAGACTTCGTAGTTTACTGTGACGCCTCTCATCAGGGATTGGGTTGTGTATTGATGCAGCGAGAGAAGGTCATAGCCTATGCTTCCAGACAGCTAAAACTTCACGAGAAGAATTACACCACACATGATCTGGAACTAGGAGCCGTGGTATTCGCACTCAAGATATGGAGACACTATCTGTACGGAACCAAGTGTACGATCTTCACTGATCATAAAAGCTTGCAACACATCTTTGACCAGAAGGAATTGAACATGCGACAACGGAGATGGGTCGAATTATTGAACGATTACGATTGTGAGATAAAGTACCATCCCGGGAAGGCAAACGTTGTAGCCGATGCCTTGAGTCGCAAGGAACGGGTTAAGCCACTGCGTGTCCGAGCTTTGGGTCTAACCATCCACACGAACCTGACTGACCGGATTCGTGAAGCCCAAGTTAACGCTCTTAAACCCGAGAATGTCAAAGGAGAAAGACTGCGGAAGATGGTTGAGTCCCTGGAGTCAAAAGCGGATCAAGCTCTGTATTTTATGAATAGAATTTGGGTACCAGTGTACGGTGGATTGCGTGAACTGGTATTGGCCGAAGCCCACAGTTCGCGATATTCGGTTCACCCCGGAGCAGACAAAATGTTCCATGATTTGAAGGAATTTTACTGGTGGCCGAATTTCAAGAGAGACATAGCGGCTTATGTTGCGCGATGCTTAACTTGCGCGAAGGTCAAGGCCGAACATCAGAGACCATCCGGATTGCTCCAGCAACCGGAAATACCAGAATGGAAATGGGAAAGGATCACTATGGACTTCATCACCAAATTGCCCAAGACAGCAAGCGGCCATGACATGATCTGGGTGATCGTTGATCGATTGACAAAATCTGCACACTTCCTCCCCATTCGCGAAACGGATAAGTTGGAGAAACTAACCCGTTTGTACATTAAGGAAGTTGTGTCAAAGCACGGTGTACCTATTTCTATCATCTCCGATCGAGATAGTCGTTTCACCTCAAGATTTTGGGAAAGTCTGAATAAAGCCCTAGGTACCCGCCTTGACATGAGTACCGCATATCATCCACAAACCGATGGTCAGAGTGAACGAACCATCCAGACCCTGGAGGATATGCTACGGGCATGCGCAATCGATTTCAGCGGAAATTGGGATACACACTTGCCACTGGTAGAGTTTTCGTATAACAACAGCTACCACACGAGCATTCAAGCTGCACCTTTTGAAGCTCTATATGGACGCAAGTGCAGATCGCCTCTATGTTGGGCCGAAGTTGGCGAAAAGCAACTTACCGGGCCCGAAATTGTTCAAGAAACGACGGATAAGGTCTTTCTGATTAGAGAACGTCTCAAAGCGGCACGAGATCGACAGAAAAGCTACGCAGACATGAGGAGGAAGCCTTTGGAATTTCAAGTCGGAGACAGGGTCCTACTAAAGGTGTCACCGTGGAAAGGTGTCGCGCGTTTCGGGAAGCGCGGAAAGCTAAACCCACGATATGTTGGACCATTCGAAATTCTGTCCAGAGTAGGCCCCGTAGCATACAAGCTCAAGTTACCGCAAGAACTTAACGGTGTACACGACACGTTCCACGTGTCGAACTTGAAAAAGTGCTTATCCGACGAAACCCTCATCATCCCCGCAGACGAAATCCACATTGACGACAAGTTACACTTCGTCGAAGAGCCAGTCGAAGTAACCGATTGGAAGGTCCAAAAGCTAAGACGCAGTAAGATCAGATTGGTCAAAGTGCGTTGGAATGCCAAGCGTGGACCGGAGTTCACATGGGAAAGGCTGGACCAGATGAAGCAAAAGTATCCCGCCCTATTTAAGAAGACCCCTATACCGGAGAGCTCAAAGTGAATTCCGGGACGGAATTCTCTTAACGGGGGGAGAATGTAACAACCGGCAAAATTAAGGTAATTCCGTACTAATTAATTAAACGCGATTGACGTAATTAACCGTAATTATGTGCTGAATATTTAATTGAGGCCTTAGAAAGATAGGAATTCCCAAATAATGCATAGGAATGCATGAGTTTAATAGCAAAGCATGATAGGATCGTGCGCAGACAAAACTATCCGGTATGGACACTGGCGATTACCCGGTAAAACTGAAATAAGCGAAACGAACACCGGACACCCGGAATATAAAATAAATAATATTTTCACAAAATATTATGAGTTTTGGAAACCCAAAGCCATACGTAAAAGCTTAATGCACAAACCTCCCGGTAACGAATAAAGTGCGCGTACCGCACCCGATACGCGCGTAACACGTAAATTCACCCGACAAAAACCGAAATAAATTATCAGTAATTTAACTGGACATAATTTTATAAATATTAACGGCATTTTAATATTGAGGATAAACGCGACGAAAAATTAAGCAATACCCGGGCGGTACCCGGAAGGAACTAACTTAAACATAATATGGAAGTTAATTAGCAACGTGGACCCCACCAAGAGCCATAGGGGGGCCGGCCATGGCCCACTTGGGTGAGAGGATGTGTGGGATAACTTCCTAATCCTTCCATATTATTACTAATGATGAGAATGCATGCAATAGGATTGGGCAATGGATTAACCAAATCATTTCTTCTCCCTCTCTCTCTTAAAACTCGGCCCATACACCCTCCCCATATCCCACTTGATTTTCAAAATCTTTGCATAAATCTTCCATAATATTTCTAGCCAATCCTTGCAAGATGTGGTAATCTTTGGAGATTGAGTAGGAGATTATAAAGATAACATCAAGATTACACTTAAGAAAAAACACAAAAATCCTCTCTTGTTCTTCCTCTTGGCCGTAGCTTTTCACCCCCACACCAACACTTTTCTTGCAATTTTACTACTCCAAATTACCTCTAGATCATCATCCTTCAAAACCCCTTCTTGTGTGTTAAGAGCTTGGAGCTTAACCCATTGGAAGAACACACTAAAACCCCATCCAAATCAAGGTTCTTGTCTTCCCTAGCCTTGAGCTAGTAGTAAGTTTTAATCTTGTTTTGTTTGTTAATGTTCATATTAAGTGTTTATGAGCAAGTTGTACATTGATGGGTAAAGTATGGTTTTGAAAAATAAAGAGGATGAATCTTACAAGAATAAAAATAAAGAAATAATAACATGAAGAAATCTTGAATTAACATTAATAAAAGTGATATTGTGAGGAAATGTAATAATAATAACATACACTTGGGTTAGAAGATGAGTGGAACATGTTTTGGGAAAAAGACTTGAATGTGATAAAATATGGTTTTAATCATCATAAGATGACTAGTTAATGTCATAAAAATAATAAAATGGACTAGAAAGCCATAGATGGAAAAACTAGTTCTTCAAAGTCCACTCACTTTGATGAGTGAAAAGTTGATGTTTTGGGTAAAGATATGAAATAAACATGTTTTTGGCATCTAGAATGGATTAGAAGAACTTTAAAAGTAAAAAGAAGTAAAAACAACTAAACATGGTAAAAATGATTCTTCAAAGTCCACTAATGTGGAAGGAAAGATAATAACCATGAATGATTTAGTGAAAAATGCTACAAGTGTAAATTAAAGGATTTAAAATGACAAACTTGGAAACCAATGGACTAAAATGAATATTTTAGAAGTTATTGGACCAAAAACACAATAATAGAAATATTAGTGTCAAAAAGTGCAAGTAACGATTTACAAGGTTGAAATCGGTAATTAATAATAGCCTACTTGGGCATTTTAAGTAAAAAGTATATTTTTATAAAATGG
Source organism: Ambrosia x helenae (assembly GCA_030844895.1). Classification (NCBI taxonomy): domain Eukaryota; kingdom Viridiplantae; phylum Streptophyta; class Magnoliopsida; order Asterales; family Asteraceae; genus Ambrosia; species Ambrosia x helenae. The sequence continues at coordinate 27,310,472 of CM061223.1, read as the reverse complement.
ACGTTTTATAAAAATAAATAGAGTAACGCGAGTATTTTATAAAGTAAGATTTTATAAAATAAATACTTGGAAAGACTTGTACAAAAATAAGATACTTTTATATAAATGGGAATATAAAAGTATCGGAAACGTTTTTGGTAACAAGTTGGACGAGTCGGACTAAACGTACATAATATATTGTTCCGAGAGATAAACGTTCGGAAACGGAAGTTGGAACAATACTTCCATGAGAACGCACAACGGAAATCAATATGAAAAACGCTAACAAACTTAGTCGCGCGAACCAACGTACACGGACTTATTACGTCGAGATAAAAATATACATATATATTTTACGAAAATAAAATATATATAACAAGGGTGAAACGTGCGTGACACTTTCCTAAGTGTAGTAACAATATTCGTGGGAAAAGAGAAACATAACGTAACAAACTAAAAACGCTAAACGACACATGAGCTTAACAAGTAGTATCCACGCGATGGTATATGTACATATACTCGTTTCCGACGGAATTCTAGTACATCCATTTAAATGGGAAAATAGATGTGCGAGAAGGAAAACCGAGACGAGTAGATGAGATATATCTACGAACGCGTGAATACCGACAAGATTCTAGTACATTTATTTAAATGGGAAAATAAATGTGCGGTATGATAAGTCTAGTCGGGCGTTAAGATTATGTTACCAAACGACAAAGACTTAGCATATTTATTTAAATGGGAAAATAAATATGTGGCAAAGTAAGTCGGGTCGGTTAATAAGAAAACACTTTATATTGAGCGAAAAGATCCTAAGTATAATTATTTGAATGGGAAAATAATTATACGTTGGGTGGAGTCGTGTCAAGTATAATGTTGTACAAGTCATAAAGAATAATTATAAGAATAATAATATATGACTTGTAAGAAAAGGGTAATCCGTCGCCATTGAACCTAGGATACGAAACTATTAAACGGGAATTGGGATAAAGACGTGGTCGGGAAGTTGGGTGTACAACTTGCCAAAGCACATACACCATAGGTGTAAGTGACTTATACGCCTAGAACCTTTGTAGGTACGGGATCACAAACTTTACTATTTCTTTGAGCCGAGCACAGTTACAGGTGAGTCTCACGGCCCCATTTCTAAACTATTTAACGTTTTTACGGGGGAAAGATATGTTGGGATTGTATGACGGGTTGGATACTTGAGTAAAGTTCGCCACTCGGGGTTGAGACCTCCCCACTATAATCATTTATTCAGGAATGAGAAACCAAAGGGATATTTGGATAGTACTATTGGTGCCTGACAAGGCCCACCCCTAATCGATAGCGTCGATTATGCGTCGGCGTATGCCTGGGGTGCATTTATTCTGAAATAAAGTCGTAGGAATACCGAGTAACGACTTTGGGCGGGGGGCATTATTAATTGTCTTGGTTTGGTTATAGGCTCAAGTAAATTGTAGGACTTTGCAACTCCTATAAATGTCATAACAAGGATATTCCCACTTTATAAAGACTTATTAAATTAAAACCTGTGAACTCACCAATATTTATATATTGACGATTTTCAAACATATCTTTCAGGTAATTGATTGATGGAAGTTAGCATGGCGAGCAGGGTCGGGGATGTCTCCAAATCGGGCGTTGGGAATGTCGTGATGGGGTCTTATCTCTTTATTCCATAGATTTAGGGATAAAGGGAGAAGCCTCTTTATCATTTTCGAAAACAATTTATGATTATGTATTAACAATTTGACATGATTATTAGCATTGAATAAATGCCCGTTTTCTAATTAATATTGTGCTTTGCATTAAACTTGGCTTAATACTTTTGAACCGTCGCGCCACGTGTTTCCGCCTTAGACGTGGTGTGACACAATCAGAAGATGCCACGTGTCCCCACCAAGTGCCCCACGCCAGTGAGTTGCGCCCCCCCCACGCCAGGACCGGCGGCGGTGTTCCCCCTTCCCGCCCCTTTCCCGCCCCCACTCCGGATACTCTTAGAAATCATTTTAAATTTAAACGGTATACACCTATATAATGACTTAACTATATCATTAATATAGTTATAGTGGGCTGATCATGAAACGGTATATAAAGTTTGAAAACCTAAAACAAGCATGGTGAGCTACAAGAAAGCTTTCCATCTCCAAGAAAGTCAAAGACTAAGATCTAATTAAAAGACAAAAGATCTATGCTTGTTGATTGATAGTCCCAACTCCCAATTATAAGATAGAGTTGTCGTCAAAAGCAAGTTTCTGTGTTCATGTGATGAATTGTTAACAAATTATAATGTAATTGAATTGTTAAGTTTCTGAGTTCATGTAATCTAAAACAAGTTTCATTTAACTTGAAAGTAAACTAGTTGGACGTTAAGTTTCTGAGTTCATGTGATGTAAAACTAGTTGGTCGTCAAAAATTGGTACCATAGAGAAGCGGCCATAAACTAGCTATGGGTCATTTCCGACCATCCTAAGAGCATCTTATGCTTTAGCCCATTACCTTTGAATAATATTATCTCTATTGGTTAGAGCCTTCCTAATCCAAAAACCCAAATTAAACATATCCCACCGCCCCCTTTCAATTAAACATACAAAAACCATGCAACTGTTTTTTAGTAGCTTTAATTAATATTGATGGATACTCTAATAATGAGCTATCAGATTTCTCAAGCGCATGCATGTTTTGTGATGCAAAGGGAGTAGTATACCGGAGCATTCACATCCCATCCCTCCCCGACTCACAACCCTCAAAATCCCTTTTTAAAATTTGAAGGATAGGCTCACAAAATTTTAGTGAGCGGGTTGTGAAGGCTCTCACTGCCGGGCAAGGTTTAGATGGCATGTTAATATACAGTGACGGATCTAGACCAAATTTTTAGGGGTAACATTTATTTTTTTTACCGTGCATGCACTTTCATACAATGAAAACGAAACAATCGATAATCTATTTCTGTGACGTCATCTTATTATTGTTTTTTGCACCATAATGTATACATTTGGGCTCCATACCCATACTCGATTTATACCCGAAAATACTAGAGACTGGTTATAAATTATGCCTGAACCTGGTCATACCATATACCCGATACCGACTTTTTTTAATACCCGAATTTTTAAAGTATATTTTATTTTACTTTACAACTTTTAGATTTAAGTTTTTTTTTTTAAAATGCATATTATAAAGCATATAGTTTGTAGTTCGGTGAATTTATGTTATTGTAATTTGTATTAATTATTTTTCCAAATTACAAACCAAATATAATTTTTAAACAAAACAATAAAAAAACTTACTTTTTAAAACCGGATATTAATTCCCGGACCCTTACCCGGTTATACCCAAACCCGATCATACCCTACTTGGGTACATATGGTATGATTTTTCTTCTCAATACTTGTACCTAAACCCTACCTGGTTTCTCTCAATACCCAATTTTGCCATAAGTGTTCTACCCGGAACTGGATATTAAAAAAACCCTCGATATGTGCACCTCTACCCTTAACCAACTAATTGGGCTTAAGCCTTTGAGCTTCTATGTTATAAATACAAATGGAATGTTCAATGGGTTATGGACATATATGCTTCTATCTTTTTTTATGATGGACTAATGATAAACTTTGAGAGTGTTTTAGGTTTTTAAAAAATTGAGGAGTAACGTTAATATAATTCCAGGGGTAACGTAATATAAAAAACATAAAAACTAAATAAAATTTCGCACTACGCCGAGAAAGTTGAGGGGTAGCGGGTGTTACCCCTCCTTTAATGCTACATCCGCCACTATTAATATAACGAGGCACTTTGCAAATTCAAGTATCTTACAATTATAAAATGTGTCAACTTTTGATATATTAATAAAAGAAAATATTATATTGTTAAAAAAATATATTAATACAATATTAAGCAGTATGCAAATCATAGGTTTCTCACAATCATAAAGAAATCTTTCCAGCGTAATGACTATGATATACTAAAAATACGTAAGTTAAATGAAGTTTTTAATGTAGAATTATAGGTTTCTATTATATTTATATATATATATATATATATATATAGGGGGAGGATAAATTGAAAACCCACTCGAGTTAAGAAAACTAAGAAAACCCTTGTAAAAACCATCTAAAATTTTGTAATTTTTTTTGAAAAAAATACACAAGGTAACATACATGTTTTTAAGCGTTTTGGGCCAAAAAAATAAAAAAAGCGCCGAACGAATATTTTTAAAAAAAATAAACAACGCAAACTTTGTAACAGCGCTGTTAACATATGTTTTCTGCTTTTTAACATATGTTACAGCGCTGTTAACATATGTTTTCTGCCTTTTAACATATGTTAACATCGCTGTTACAAAGTTTGCGTTGTTTATTTTTTTTAAAAACATTCGTTCGGCGCTTTTTTTATTTTTTTGGCCCAAAACACTTAAAAACATGTATGTTACCTTGTGTATTTTTTTCAAAAAAAATTACAAAATTTTAGATGGTTTTTACAAGGGTTTTCTTAGTTTTCTTAACTCAAGGGGGTTTTCAGTTTATAATTTCCCTATATATATATATATATATATATATATATATATATATATAACCCGTGTAATACACCGGTCTACAAGTTATGTTGAATATGAAGATTGTAGAAACTTATCAACTTGGACACAAAGCTTGGGAGCGTCGGTTTAGAATAATAATCCAAAGTGGACCAATGTTGAACAACTCTACACTAGCTAATTAGCTTGAGCTCAAATTCAAGTCGTTTTAAGTTTTAAGTTCTTTAAGTTAAACGGTCCAAGCTTCAACTTCGTGAAACTTGAGCTCGTCTTAGATAGTTTACACCCCTAAATAATATAAAACAATATAAAGAACAAGAAATTTCCATCTAAGCAAGGCCGGTTAAATAAGCTCCAGTTATAAATGTAAGATTTTTTTTGGGCAACTCATCACACATATTCTGTCTTGCATCTAATATGAGAGAGGTAAACTACAGAAATAAAAAAAAGAAAAAGATTTGATCTCTATTGCTCCATTTTAGATTAACCTGTTTCTGGTTTTAAGAAAACTGGATCATATATTTTTTTTTCTTCATATAATTAAAAGAATAAGCAAGCTTTATACAAATTTAAGATAAAATAAAAGTAATCCAATACACAACTTTGCTTAACCTGGTTATGTTGGACATATGAGCAATAAAAATCGAATTCTATTGATTTGATTGGTTTCGGCTAAGTCTAGTTTACCATTTGATGGTCGAAGGCTTAACGCATCCACATTGATGTCACCTTCAAGGATGGAAATATAGATAGATAATCCACTTATGTTTAGCTGGTCTTTGTAAAAGCCACTTTATGCATTTGAGTATGCAAGAAGGGATTACATATTATTTAAAAAGGTTGATTAGTTAATAATTTCATTTTGATAATACAAATCAGTCAAGAGTGATTTTAATCTTTTATGATTTCATATAAAAAATTATCACTATACCCAAAAAGTAGACAACGGCTTTAGACTTATGATTTCACGAATAAATCTAACTTTAAAGTAAATTTTCATGATTCACCTTTATATAGGAAGCGTTTATGATAAAGGCATAGGTTAAAGTCATTTTTAGTAATGATGCATCGCCTACTCACTTTGTTGGCAATTGATTGGTAACACATGTATCGTTAATATACTAAGTTAATCTATATATAGGATACAGATAAAATGAAAACCCCATTTATTTGAAGAAACTCTAATAAACCTCATCTCAACCATTCATTTACTTAATCAACGAACACCATGTTTTCTAGAATTTTTGATTTAAATAAAATAGGTGAGAGAGTGTGAAAAAGGATTAAAAAAGGGCAATAAAGTAATTTTCTTTTTTCTGAAAAAGCATTTGCCAAAAAACTGACCTGACACACATCACATCATCTTTCTCTTAATTTTTGCACATTGTTCTAAATGTCGGACGCCATGTTACATATGTTAAAGACCTATTGTTGCATACGTTAAAATTGTCATACACTCTGGCCTCATATGTGATGTCTTGTTACATACGCTAAAATCGATAATAAGTATTAGGCATATTGTTACATACGTTAGAGTTATTAAAAAACACATATAATTTGTTGAAGGAATCATATAAGGAGGGCGACACACTTGCTTACTTTACAATGGCTATTACCTGACCCGTTGTTTATAGGCCCAATTTCTGAACTCCTTTTTCGTTACAAACAGTTATACTGGGTAATTATATTTTGTTATTTGTATTAATGATTTAGCTGATTGCTCACCAAGTGTTTAATGAAATGCTTAACTGAAAAAGATATTAAAAAATCGATGGGGGGAGGAACCTGGGATAGTCTTGGTTTGAGGTGAGCGATGAAGGAATCGCGTTTAACGTGTATCACCGCCATGGAAACGTATCAAGCAGCGGCCGATTGCCATGGCGGCGTTGTTGGTCCGGAGGTCATTGAAAGGCGCTATATGTTTGTTGTTATTGTACTTGTTTTTATGTTTTCCTCTTTTTTGTTCTTAGGGAATTTGAGGACACGTAGACGTTTGTTTTTATACCCCGGTGTTACCGCTGTGAATTTGGTTGGTATTGGTTTGATTTTTTTTTTGTGTGCAACAATCGAAACTCCTTGTTGGCATAATTTATTACTCTCTTTGGCAACGTGCTAAGTGATACATGTGTTTCGACGTCGGTTCATATCGTTCATGTCACATATCGGTGTAAATACTCTTATCCGCCAGCATAATTTGCAAGCATGTGCCTCATCCTCAATTCCTCGTATCCCTATGCCGTAATTTGAATGCCCTGTAAGTTGTTTTCTTTTGGGGTTATAGCATCTTTTTAGCCTCACAATTTTAATGTATATTTTGGCCATAAAAAAAACACTAGGCTTAAATCCTTTTTAAATACATATAATCACTCACAAGTGATTCCATATACAATCAAATCAATAAACCAATTATTTATCAATACCATTTTTAAATCATTTACACCTACATCAATTTTGATTTTGAAAGTCTATGCTTGATCTTAGAAGTCTAGACATATATGTATATTTCTGCGCTGGAATGGTGGATGGAATATCTGAAGGACCAGACCAAACGCATGCAAAAAAAGAAGAACCGAAACAACCCATTCGTATTCTATGTGATGTTTATGTAATTAGTAAACGTTTCTTTTACTTGAATCTTATTTTTTGTTGGGTATTATAAACCTTGCATATTTTTTTTCACTTCTGGTTTGAACAGAAGCAATGCCAACGTATTTGATGAGGGCATACAGTGGTTCCAACTTCGACCCATTTACATTTGAGTGGACTGATTGGATTATGTTTTTATACAACTGTTTGTAACAAAAACAACCATGAATTGTTGTTCACTGTTATATCTTAACTCCCAAATTATACTTCTCTTCTTATGTAGTTATGTTTGCTACCTACCTTATGCTACCGTCATAATGTGACATTACTGATTACCATTACAAATGCAATTGAAACTTCTTTTCATGGTTTACTTCAGGTTTGTGTCTATAGACACAGAGCCTGCGCCCATGCCTTCTACGCAAAAAGGTAATGTCGATTCTTTTGTTACGTTTATTCGGTAGGTTAGGATCACGTTATTATTTGCTATTGATGCCACTCTATGTTTGCATATGCGTTGTACCGTTTTTGTTTTGCCACGTGATATTTAGATATGTAGTGCTAGAAATATCATGTAGGCCGAGGCCTGCTTTTTACAGGAAGCACAAGAAAAGCGCATTTTTGGGAAATTTTGAGGCTGAGTCACGCGCCTTGTGTATTTTAGGTGTTTTTATGCATCAAACTGTTGTACAATAGTTTTTTTTTTGCTTGTACATGTAGGAAAAATCATGTATAAACCTTATTTATAACTATATTTTGGATAAGGGATACTAAAAACCTACGCGATTAAAAAAATTTGTATAATCACCTTGTGCCTCGGGTACAAAAAGCCAATCACTTTTGCGCTTTGCACTTCGGTTTTAGACCTCATCGCTTTTGTACGCTTGTCGCTTTTTAAATCTTGATGCCAAGTTTTATTAGGTGTCGTGTTATGGTATAGTTCTTATAAGATTTACCTACATGTACAAGCAAAAAAAAAAAAACCCATGGTACAACATGTTGCTACATAAAAAGACCATGGGTACACTTGGCGCGCGCCTCACACCAAAAAAACTCAGTTTAAATTGTATAACTTAAACTGTAAAATGTATATCTCTGTGTTCTTTTCTTGCTTTTGCGTTTCGTGTTCATATTCGTGTGTGCTTGATCCTAACAGTTATAGCGCCATGGATTGTAAGCTGGCTCAACTTAAATTTGTCTAAGATTGGTTGATATATTTTTACAGAATACATGATTTGGACCCTCAAATAAAGAGTACCTTGGTAATTTGTTATCATTAGTTTGAACGAGCTGCAAAATTATTGTTTTTTTTTTTTTTTTTTTTTTTGTCATTTTTGAGCTCCATTGTTGTTTTCCTAGGAAAGAAATAGGCATTATTGTTATTAAGTTTTTTTGGGTACGTTATGGTCCTTCATCACTGATCATACTCCATGAATAATGGTTTCTTGTATTATACCAGTTGTTTTAGAGTCCTCTTTTGTTATTCTTTCTCCCCAGTAAGCCAGGTAGCTGCCTCAAGTCTCAACCCACTTTTTGGTAGGAACACTAAGATATATTATTAGAACGTGAATAAAGATACAACATTGGATACACTAAGATATTGGTTAAATAACACGATTTAGGAGGTTTTATGCATTTGAATACACTTTGAATGGCGTTCGACAATTCCTTTTGACTTAAATCTCTGTAGCTTAAGCCTTAACCCACTTAGCGTGTTAGACGTAGAGCATAAGTACATAACCAAATTTAACTTGTTTAGAGAGTTATAGGTAAACGGTAAAAAAATATCAAAACTAGGTCTAGTCAACAAGGATTTAGTGAATGCTACCCAAATGGATTTAAAACGGGAACTCCTCTGACTCAAGAATGTAAAGAAGTCAAAATACAATGTTTTCTAATGTGGGTGATCAAGGGTCAAGTATTAGAAGGGATACAAGGGTTTCCAGCTCTTGCGAAAGCATATGGAGTTGAAGCTGGTCAGTTAAGTGGAGAGCTTACAGGGCTTGTTAAACTATCTGCTTGAAACATCTATTTCACAAACATGCATATGTTGACATAAATTTACCGTAGGACTTGGTTGAGGCGTATTAGATTATTTGCAAAATTATTAAAAAAACAAGAATATTAAATAAAAAATTCAGCTTTGTTATGTTGTAACTGTAACATGTCTAATGCTTTATATTTTTAGATGTCTTCTGCCCTCTATCTTTAGATTATTAAAATAATATCGCTCATCATTTTATTTTTGTTTGAGAACTAGCAATTAGACCCGCGCGTATTGCTGCGCGGGTACATTGCAAACATAGAACGGATTAGCCAAAGCGTCACGTAACCAACGACAATGCACAATAGACACGTTGCATAAGCGAATGGATACTGTGGTGTGGCTACCGCCGGCCACTTCTTCAACAACCGGCACTATTGTTCTGTTGTAGACCGAGTTAGCCGCGGCTCTCACTATCGAAGACGCTTGTCACAGTGTCCTCACTCTCAAGTGTTTAGCACCCCTTTAGCCGCCATAGCACTACGCGACCACGCCGGTAAACAGTGAAATAGTACCGAATGACCTCGTAGTTGGTGGTGTATGATGATACAGTGGAGGAACATCTTGTTAGAAATATGGTGAATGGATGATATTGAAATTATAATTTAATAAATTATAATTATTAATAACTCTTAATGCCATTTGATGAGGTTTTATTAGAGTCTTAATTAGAGTTTTAAGTCTCTAATTAAGTGACTAATAAGTGAAACCTTTCACCATCCATGTTCTTGTATAAGTAGTAGGCTATGTGCCTTATTTGATGTAGAAAAGAGATACATGGAAAAATACACTAAAAACTCTTGTAACACACATACACTCAAGAGTAGCAACCATGTTCTGGTTTCTTTTCAGGCAAGTGGGATAGTCCGGCAGTGCACCATCGCCACAGTTTCAAACTGGTGTACCCTGGGAACAGACGAAAAATCTGTTTAAGGGAATTGTGTCAAACACAAGCCCGGTGCAATTCTATGATTTCGTTTTCTTTTAGATTTTGCAGCAGCAAGTACAGAGATTCTCATACATGTGAGCTTCATATAACAAAGGCGTGCGGCGATTACAATGTAAGTTTCCTAACACGTCTGCAGACAAAGGTGTTGAGTTTTATTGAGGGACAAAGATTGACTAAGGATAATAATTTGTGTGTGAAAGAGAGAAAACATGGTTTTGAAACAGAAATTGTGAGTTTAGGGGAAGAATAGGATGGCACTAACCGACGGAAACAAAAGGAATAAAGCTAAGTTGCTGTCAAATGATTTATTGACACATGGCAAGAGATCATTGAAACAAAGGGAGGCCACCGACATTACATTTTAAGTATATATAGAATGTTTGACTTTACCCACCTTTCAAAAATCTCAATGGTTAAGGGAGACCTTAGACTTGTGTTCCTTACTTTAGTACCATTGTGAAACAATTTTCTTTCTTTTTTTTTTTTTTTGGGAATTCGAAAATAGTAATCTCAAAAAAAAAAAAAAAAAAAAAAACTAATAAATTAATAACTTTACGCACAAAGTATTAATGTGAAGTTTATTTACATATGCAAAACTAGCTGATTACCCCGGGAGGGTCCCGGGGTTGAAAAATCTAATTTTACGTGATAATCTATTGCAAATGGCTCAAGTTAACTAACCGCAAAATCTCTCAATCATTGCATGTTCATAGTATTTTAATCAGTAATAACTCATATTCTCTAATCTAAAACCTAATCAGTAATCATGTAAAGAATCACTTATGTAAGCTGCAACTATTCAAAAACTCATTACATCTCTCTAATTTCTCACATTCTAATGGCTCTTATAATTCCTAACCTAATCAACTAAACAAACACTTAAGTTGGAAGTTGTAACCATTGCATCTCATTATGCCACGTGGCATAATCAAGAGATGGTTGAGGCCACCATTGAACGCCACGTCAGTAACTATCAATTCTTCCCGGGAGCGTCCTAGGGTTGAAAAATATAACCATTCTAATAATACTAATACTAATAGTAATAATTATTACTCTTGTAATTAAAAAATAAAAAAAATAAGGTGACACCATGTGTTGCAGTGTTGCGCGATTCTTTCTCCTAGCTTCTCTTGATGACGTATACCTAGTAAAATTTCAATGTTAACATGGCGATTGGGCTGATTTTCAAAATCGTAGATAAGAACCTAGTTTAAAAGAAAAAACATGATTAATGAATAACATGAACACTTTGTGTGTTTTTTCCCTGTATGAACGAAACCCCACAAAAAAATAATCGATTTTTTCTCCGTTTTTTATATAGCACTATGGTAGTCGTTGAAAAGATAATAAAACGCTCGTTAATTTGGTGTAATTTTTTTCTTTAAAAAATCTCTTATATAAAATATATAAACGTTTAAAAATTATGAGAGGAAACATGAGAGAGAAAATTTTAAATTTATTTTTAAATTCTTTTTTCCTAAAATAACTCAATTTAATTAAAAAAAAGAAATAATTCAAAAACACTAAAATCTTTCAATTATGATGCCACGTGGCAGTTTCATGGAGAGGTTGAAGGCATCATTGCACGCCACATCAGCAATGTCCAATTCTTTTATATATATTAATAGATTAATAGATGTCATGAGTATACTTATGTTTTATGTCAATTTTGTTTATACCCACTTGCTCTTTGTGAATATCAATGTTAGTTATATTATCAAATTAATTAGGAAAATGGATTTTAATATTTCCAACTATCGCCTATTGGCGGATAATACTCTCAACTATCACTTTGGCTATTAGCACTCCAAACTTTCAACTTGTTTACTTTTATCACTCCCAAACTAGCTGAAGTCTAACCTGGTTAGTTTTCGTGGCCAAAATGTAAAAACCAAAACTTTGGGACATTTTTTAAAACTTTTTATTATAAATCCCAACCCACCCCACCCCCACCCCCTTCCTTCCTTCTTCTATTGGTAGACCCACCCCACCACCACCACCACCCTTCACTGTCCACCGCCACCTTTCAACGTCCACCGCCACCTTTCACCGTCCACCACCACCATCAACCACTTATAATATTTCAATCAACAGCAACTAGCAAGGGAAACGGTAGCATAAGAAGATTGTTAAGACTTACCATCTATCATTCGACCACCATTAATAATTATTAACAAGATCCCTCGATTGAGCCACTTTCAACCCATAGTTTAATCCATCTTCTTTGTTGGAATCCTTAGTTGACCGTCGACGCCATCATTATCCTAATCAAAACCCCCAACGTAAACCATCACTGATAACCAGCTTACATCCATCCCTGACTTCGTTTCCCTCCGTCCTAGTACAGGTTTCTCGCCACCGATCCAGTAACAGCGGCCGGTCAGAGACCAAGGCCTGCCTCTCTCTCTTTCTCTCTCTCTTTCTCTCTCTACTCTGATTCTCCACCGAGTGTATGTGCGTGTTTGAGGTTTCATCCGGTATAGGGATGGATGGGTTGGGTTATTTAAAGGGTGGCTCTGCTGGAGATCTACCGTCGATGGTGGTGGTGAGCCCTCCGGCCTTCCCCTTCTCCCTCTTCCTTATCTATGTTTTCTTTATATCTCATTAGTGTAGGTGTTGTATTATAAAATGATGGGTGTATGTGTGTCAAGTGAGAGGGGTTTTAATAAGCTGATGATATATGTGTCTCTCGATGGTGGTGGTTGCAGATCGGTGGTGGCGGTTGCAGGTCAGTTGCAGGTCGATGGTGGAAGGTGTGGTAGTGGTGATTTAGAGAGGGGGTATCTGTCAATAGAAATGGGGGGGGGGGGGGATTTATAAAATTTAACAAAAAATAATTTTTTAATTATATTTTTTAATACATTATTATAATAATAGTTTTTTAATAATAATAATAATAAGTTATTTTTTAATAATAATTAATAAAATGTTTTAAAAATGTCCCAAAATTTTGGTTTTCACATTTTGGCCACGAAGACTAACCAGGTTAGACCTCTGTTAGTTTGGGGGTGATGGAACAAACTAAGTTGAAAGTTGTGAGTGTTATTGACCAAAGTGAAAGTTAGGAGTGATAGACTGATATCCGCCAACAGGCGATAGTTGGGATTATTAAAATCCATTTTCCCAAATTAATTTCGTAACCAATATTCATGAAACCCGTCCTGAAACGTGCGAAAAATAAAACATAAATACACGCGACAATGCATGGGTATTTCCACTGTAATCCATAATATAAAAGATTCTTCTTATATGCAGGTTTTGGTTGTGAGAACTGAAGATGGGAAGATGAAAGATTGTTCCTAAATGCAGGTAGATATAACTGTTTGCTCAATATAGCATATTAATAACGTACACACTTGAAATGAATCTACAAATCAATGCATGTATCACACACATTAGGAGGGTGTTTGGGATTGAGTTTCAAAACAACTTATTGACTTATTGGTTTTTCTAAAAAGCCAATAAGTCAATAAGCTGTTTGTGTAACCTAAAAGTACTTTCTGTTTTGACTTTTGACTTTTAAGGGTGGAAAATCCGTTTTTGAGAAGTTATAAATCCTGCCTTTTGGGTTTTGAAAAAAATTACAAATCTACCACCCATGCAACCAATATTCACAATAAATTAAGAGAAACAATTAAAAAAAGACAATTTATTGACTTTTTGACATTTCTCATCCCAAAAGCTAATCCAATCACTTTCTTTTAAAACTCTTTTTCAAAAAGTCATAAGCCAATAAGCACTTTTGCATTTCCAAACTCAATCCCAAACACCCTCTAGGTAGTCGAAGACGCTAGGTGCACTCAAGGCGCAAAGGGTGAGCATGTCTCGTAGGCGCAAGGTGCTTCAAAGAGAAGGGTTTTTTTATGCAAGATGCACAAACGGCTCTTGCATTAGGCGATATTGTTTCAAATAGAGCTGTAGGGCCTAAATATCTTACTAAAAAAATATAGTTATGCATTGCGATATCGATCAATTTAATAAATTGTAACTATTGATATCGAGTTTTGCTTAATTGTAAAGTGGAATAGTAGAAAACCTTTCATACTTTTGAAATACATGTTGACAAATGTTGAGTTTGTTATTTGCTAACTAAAATTTGGGTTTATCTGTCCCAATACTTCAATAAGTGGTACGGTTAACTAAATTTTGCAACTGTATGTAACAAAAACGAACAATTTGGCTAGAAAAGTATTGAGACTGAAACATAGTTTTTTTTTTTAACATTATTTCGGTTCGGTTATTTTGATTATTTTGGTAGTTGTTAATCTAATTGCATTTTCTACGCATCCTTACCTTAATTACATTCAGAAACGAGGACACTAATATTTTTCATCATCAGTTTAACCTATAAATAAGACTATTTCAAGCGAGCAGATTAAAAGGTCGTTGCATTTAGCTTAAAATAAAATAATACATTGAATAAAACTATAGTTGACCTTTTATGTTATTTTATTAATAATTATATTTTAGAAAATCAATAAATAAAACTCTAACTGCTTAAAGCGAGTACATACAAACTTCAACATTTTGTTTACTTTAGTCACAAAATTTGGTGACATAACACTGTTGACTTCAAAACCAAATTTGGCCAAAAGCAACTTGGAATACTTCAATATGTCAAAATTAGTTGCAAACTCACCAAGTAAACTTGTATATATAAAGCTTTGCCATCGTCTATTTCTTACACCATTCCATATTTTCTTTCTAAATTTCCAAAATAAATACTTTTGGAAGCTAGAAATGAAGATGTTAGGAGTTAAAATCTTACTTATGATTTTATTATTAAATGTAATGTTGGCGTCGATGGTAACAGAAGCTGCATCTGGTAATAAGGTTAAGCGTGTTAAGCCTCGCAAACCTGCCAAACCTGTACAAGAGCTTTTAACCTGTAAGAGCCGTAAAAGCAAGTGTTTCATGAAGCGCATCAAATGCCCCATGGAATGCCCGAAAGTAAAGCCAAAGAACCCAAAAGACAAGGCTTGTTTTCTTGATTGTTACTCGCCCAAATGTGAGGCCGTATGCAAATGTAAGTAACAACGTAACTTTTATATTTTTAAGATTTATTTAAAATATTATAAGTTTAACATTCTATTTATAATTTTTATATCATATTATTAAAATGGTAATTGTTTGTTTGCTTTTAATAGCACGTAAACCAAATTGCAATGGACCTGGAGCTGCATGTTATGACCCACGGTTCATAGGTGGTGACGGAATTGTATTCTACTTTCATGGAAAGAGCAACGAGCATTTCACCTTGATTTCTGATTCAAATCTCCAAATCAACGCACGTTTTATTGGACTTAGACCCGAAGGTAGAACACGCGACTATACATGGATCCAAGCATTGGGTCTCAAGTTTGGCAATCATAATTTCACCCTTGAAGCAACAAGAGCCGAAAAATGGGATGATAATGTTGACCACCTAAAGTTATCACATGATGGAATGGAATTGCACATTCCGGAGGGTGATTCTTCTGAATGGAGTTCAACTAAAGGTGATATGCAAGTTGAAAGGACTTCTACAACTAATAGTTTAACCATCACCATACTTGATCTTGTAGAAATATCGGTTAATGTGATTCCTGTATCAGAAGGAGATAGTAAGATACATAACTATCAAATTCCTTCAAATGATAGCTTTGCGCATTTGGAGGTGCAATTTCGATTCTTTGGGTTGTCATCTAATGTTGAAGGGATTCTTGGTAGAACTTATCGTCCGGATTTTGAAAATCCAGCAAAGCCAGGAGTGGCAATGCCGGTGATTGGTGGCGATGACAAGTATAAGACTAGCTCGCTCCTCGCAACGGATTGTGCACTTTGTGTGTTCTCTCCCGATGGTACTAAGGATGAGCAAGACTCGCTATTGATGGAGTATGGCATGCTAGATTGCAAAGGTGGAGGGAATGGAATTACATGCAAGAAATAAATCTATTGCATTATTTATATATCGTAAGAAGTATTCTTTTTTTATATGATTGTATTGATTAATTTGTGTTCAACATTTATGTGTGCTTAATGCTTATTGTTTGTTTCACTTTTGTACTTGGTTGTCGATCGACAAAGCCTTTGAATCAGTGTCATTATTTTTTATTGTTGTTGTGAGAAAATGAAATAAATGAATTAAAGATTACATTTTTTTAGTTGATGAAGGTAGTGATCACATTATCATATTTAATTGTTTTTAACATATGCAAAATATCAGGTACCTATTATAACACAAAACCTTTACGAGAATGTAAAATCGAGAGGTTGAATTTACAGGTTTAGTGGTTTCTTCCCTTCCTTGTTCCAATTGGAAATAAAAAAGTTTAAATAAACGGGCCCAACCAGATAATCTATATCTATAATCTATAATCTATAATCTATAATCTATAATACATTATAAAGGAGGAGTGATGGCCATCATGGTAATTTTCATTTACGTACAACTTAAGAAGCAATATGTACAACATATTTAAGCATGAAATTTAAGGGTATTATAGGAATAGTTGTGTCAATTAAGACACTTAGAAGGGTAATGTAGACATTTCACCATCCTCATTCTTTACAATATGAAAGGAAATTTACATTACTACCCTTGTACTTATGTTGAGCTCCCATGACTAATGAATCGACCTAACTTAATACCCTGCAAATCGTTTCACTTCTCCTACAAATATTTATTGCCCCTGTAGCTATCATTGTCTGTTACTGATCGCTGATTAATTGAATCGTTTCACTTCTCCTGCAATGATTCTTTGTATAAAACAAGACATTTGTAGCATCATTTGTCTTCATTCCCTCACCAACCTCTTTGCAACAAGTTATGAAGAAATCAAAAAACCTCTTTGGTGGTATTAACTTAGGTCACGTCAACGCTGGTGGTGACGGCTTTGGAAGGCGATATCGGTAGGTATCAACAGCTCTTATCTCTTTCGATTCCTGTCGAAAATCTGACCCAGGATATATTGTTTTGATATATGAAAAAGATATGTATTCATTTTAATATGACGGTAATTAATGTTTCAGGGTTATGATGGTGAGCTTTATGACTTTATGTATTGGCAATTCCCATTGTGCATCTGATATCCTCCCTTCACTCCAAAAAGGTAATATTATTATTACTATTGTGGTTATCATTATTATTCAGTTTTGTGGTTTTGTTAATTTTGTTGATTTGCAGCATTTGTATTGATATTTTTGTTTTTATTTGTATATCAGTTAACATAATACAAGGATTATTTTATTCTGTAATTTCTTAATTATCCATTGTCTCTACTAAATTTTAAATGTACTGCATTACAGGTTGTAGAGATCCTTACATCTTGTGGCTATAGAATTCTGGCCATTGGGGATGGGGAATGATGTGTCAATGATCCAACAAGCTGATATTGGTGTAGGCATAAGATTCTGATAAGTCAAGTCCCTTCGGTCAGTTTGCTCAGGTGATCTGCTGATTATAGTATCAGGAGTAATATCTTAAATAACTCAATTAGGTAATTAATGTATGGGTGAGACCCCTAATTGAACAACTACAATTTAATGTATAAGTGTTTTGTGCATTATAGTGACCTGGTAACATCATGAACAAGATATTTTCTTTGTGGTTTTTAAAATGTGATGAGTAGTTGGCCTTTGCACATTTGCGACGGTTGTGTGTATGCATTTATTTTGAGGTTTTACTTGCAAGAGTAGGCATGGTTAGGTTGGTCTTTAGTACGCCTTGATCTGATGTTGTAATAATAAATAATACTACCTTCGTCACGTACACAAGCAGCGGAGACTCTTCCTGCCGATTAGTCGCAATGTACAAGTGAGTACAACTTCCGTCCACCTTCATCAGACTCCGGCGACGGTTCCAGCAACGCTTTTTGCATTATCACTTGCTGGATCGCCTGCGAGTTGTTCCACGACGGCCTTTGCATCCCTATTAATAACACTATTTACAAATTTTACTCCTCTATTATATTACTCGATACGTACACGAATAATGTTACTAATTTAGTCGCCATTCTTCAATTTTGCATTGTTAAAAATTTACAGAATTAGGCTTAAGACAGAGCATAATGAATAAAAGAGCAGTTGTTTCTGTATTTACCATTTGCATACTTTCAATGTAAAATATTGATTTGGCTTCAGATTACAGTACCACTTTGATTATTTCTATGTATTACAAAATTTTGTTCTTGCATAGTAGTTATAGAGTATGTATACAAAGCAAATATATTGCTTTAGTACTGAGGTTCTCATTCATGTTCTTTTCGTTTAGTCTGATGTCTAAAAGGTTCCTTTCATTTGCTGTTTTTTTATTTGACTTGAGTCTGCAATGTGATTAGTTACATAGTAATAGTGAAAATTTGTTTTTTTTTTCTAATTGCAGCTTGCATTAAACATTTGATGTTAATGCTTATACTATAATCAAGTAACACATATTATTGCTGAGGTATGCCTTCATATTCATTTTTTTAATAATGATAATAATAATACCTTCGTGTCTGCAAAAAGTGTTTGAAATGAGGGATGAAGAAGGAATGAGGCCTGAGGGCACAATAAAAATTGAAGAAATTCACTACTCTTTTCTTCTCTTCTTTTTACTCAATTTTTGGACATTTCAACTGTTATTTAAATGCTAACAAATGTTTATGATTGCATTTGGAAAAGAAAAAGAAGAGGTAACAGTGAAGGGTTATTTGATATCTTTGCACCATTTTTATGTGAAGATGTAAGTATTATATGATTAGATCCTGTTCACTTCTAAATGAGGGCTGGTTGATAACTCAACTATAGGAATTTAGGCCAATATTTGTTGATGAATGGTAGATATTATTATATGTAAACTAGAGTATTTTGTCATGATTTAACATGTTACGGGTACATGCGCATTATTTTACGGTTTATTGCCCTTTTTTTGCTCTGTTATGATGTATGGCTTTGGTTTAGAGTCTTGGGGTAAGTAAAAAGTATTTGTTTTGGTTTTCTTTTACTCGCGCATTTTGCATTCGTGGCTACATGCTTTTATGAAAACTAAGGTGTTTTAGGGGTTGTGTCACCCCACCTTTCTATCGATACACAGTTAGCGGCGTTGTCTGTTGTGTTTCATTCTGAATGGGTTGCCATTCTTTACTGGTCAGTTTGTTAAAGGATGTGCAATGGTGTTCTTATTTTGAATGGTTTTCGTTTAGCCATGTAAATTAACATCTACTTTCTATTAACTGTTTCAAAGCAGTTAGGCATCATGTCTTTCGTTTGCGTCTTCGTGAAACCTTTTCCAGGTTTGGCTCTTTTTCTCATTTTGTGCATGCTGATTATAAATATTTAGTTTATCTTACTTCTTACCGGATATTTGCCGATTGTGTCATGCTTTGTTGTTGTTATTTATTTATTGTAATTTCTAATTGCTATTGCTACAACCCCTGCCTCCCAAAAAACGAAAATCGACAGGTATAGATCATGATGGAAATGAATCGTCAACGAATGCTGAGGTCATGAATGGTTCTCAAACAAGTGGTCAATTAGCAAACCGAGCAGCAATGCTAAGGGTTGTGTCTGCTCAGTGTTCACCTAACAATCTGTTGTATGTCTCATAAGCTGCAACATCATCAACTTCATTAGTTGTTTGCATGTTCCTGGAATAATGTATATGGACTTGGGGGATTGTAACGACTTTTGTAAGTACTATGGAGCCTCATTCTGGTTTGAAGAGCGCTTGAAATGACCTACTCTAGGTATGCTAATCTCGGTTCATTGATATATACAACCTCATTTTTTGGAAGATATTTCCTGAATTAATGCGTGGCGAGGGCATGTTATGTGTCATCGCATTAAATTCTAACATTTGTTTCCTATTGTTTCTGCCATGGTCTCTGTATAACAAGATTTACACTGATGAACAAGGAAATAACAAAGGACAGGGGCAGAGGTTCTCGAGGGCCCGAGGGGGCCTCGGCCTCCACTGTTTTTTGGTGCGTTGGAGGAATTTTGCGATTTTCATAGGTAAATTGAGTCCAGGTTAAGTTCGGCCCTCACCGATTTGATCTTCCGGCCACTACCGATCGAAAAAAATTGAGTTCAGCCCTAACCGATTCGAGAACCAAGCTTCGCCACTGACAAAGGATATGTTGTTTTGGTTTACTAGGATCCTTCCTCAACATTATTATTGATGGTTACATTTATTTATTTTTTGTTCATCATATTATGATCTCAGAGATTATAAAATTAGTGTTGGAATGGATAAGAAATCGGCTCCAAGGGTCCTTTCTGCATATAGTCAAGGGTATGGGTACTAACAAAAATTCCTTTCTCCTATAATCTTCATGTATATAAATATGACTGGTCCTGGACATATGAATTCAGCATCATTTATAGTCATATATCTTTATGACTTACATGGATTAATTTTTGTCAATAAGTAAAATTAGCATAAGAACATAATAGTTTATAAGCTTTAGCAAGTTATCAGGTTTATTGCAAGTTAAGCCTAAAAGTTCACACAATTGACTTTGTTACATACGATGTTTTGTAAAAAAAAAAAAAAAAAGCTTTAATATGTTCATCTTCCATTAACATGGATGTTTTTGGTATTTTGTTTTGTATGCCAATTCAGAACTCTTTGGCTTTGAGGTTATGATTCATTACTGTTTTAGTGGCATGACAAGTGTGATCTCATTATGTTAAATAATATGTGGTATTCCATATTTGAATACCGATTGTTATTTGTTAATCATATTGCCCCGTTAGATATAGCAATTAAATTAGTTTATTTTTGTCACATTTAGATTTTAGGATATTCTTTTTGGCGAAGATCTTAACAATGTTGAAGCAAGATTACACGTATTCTCACCTTCATTCATTCGGTTAGCGGTATTTGATGCTAAATATAATTGTGTAGGAAATAAAACTCAAATTGAGTTGGTGGCGTGATTTGAGGTGCATTTCCCTAATGGTAGGTCACAGATTTGAGATCTGGTTTGAGTCAAAGTGTTTGTCTTTTTTATTTTCAAGGTATATTAAATATAATAAAGAGTATACTGGTTTCAGAATAAAACACGAATTCGGTTGGTGGTGTAGTGGTTTGAGTTGCATTACCATAACGGATGGTCACAGGTTCAAGACTTGGTTTGAGACAATCGTTTTTCCATAATTTTTTTTGTGCGATAGGTTAAGCTAACATTCTCGCATTGGTATCCTAATAAACAAAAACAATAATGGTAGCAAACGCGCGGCAACGCGCGCGGGAAACTTGCTAGTTATGTTATTAAGGAGGAGTGATGTACAACATAGTAATTTTGTACATCATCCAACTATTATAGCAACATGTACAAGTAAATTAAGCTTATATCACAAGGGTATAATTGGAACTTTGTGGAACATTAAGACACTTGCAAGGATATGAATGTAATTTTACTATGGTCTCCTACCTCACATCCTCAAAACATATTACATCCCTACCCTCACATTTATATTATTATATTGAAAAACTCTTCCCTTGTCTTCACCGATCACAGTTAATGTTCCAGAGCATGAAACCGTTGGTCATTCAATGTCGTTGTCGGTTCAATGGCATTACAAGCTTTCTATATTATACATATTGTTCTTTACAATTGCTACCGTCGATTAAATGCGTTAGTCTCCCTCCACATGTACCCTTTATTTCTTCTCAATATCTTCATTTAGGGTTAGTGTTTCTTTGATTGTTCATCTTATCATAATTTTTTGATGGAAACCCTAGCTACTGAATTGGAGATATTATCTTCCATTGTCAGTCATCTTCTTCCTCTTAACAATTATTATATCTTGAGGTTTGCTCAATTAGTAACCCACATATCACACAAGGTATTCGCATGAAAATCAAAGTAAGTTTTCTTTAAAATTAATGATCCAAATAGCTTGATTTTTAACAGGGAAACAACAACAATAGCTACATTCATAAAGATGGCATATGAAGGGTTCTGTTCAAATCCATGTTGAAAATCAATTTTCTTCCCATCCTGCCCCTACTCCTCCTGTTTGTAAAATTGTTCTTTGAAGGGTATTAGGCTTTCACATTTAGCTTATGCTGCTGTTTGTCCATGGCCCCACCAAGGCATTCTCAGTTCGTATGACCATGCTTCGTAAGTAATTGTTTAACGTGCAAAAACAATATTAAAATTTGGACGTAGTCTAAATATCTAATCATCTTGACAAAACATAATCATCTTGCCTTTTAGTTGTTTTTCTATTTTGGGTTTTTTCAATTGTTGTTCTGTTTATATCTTTTGACGCTTTGTTATCAGGTGGAGCTATCTACTGATAATTCAGAACAAGCTTTGACGAAGGGGCTAACAAGAACAAAACTTCATCTGGAATGGGCTCAATTGGAGATCACTATGTTTAGGATTTCATAATATAGGGTAGCCTTTACTGTGTTTTTTTTTATATTTTTTATTTGTTATCAATATAATTAACAAGGAAATGGAATTTGAACTCCAAGGATCATGAGTTAAGATGTTGCAGGTTTTGGTAGACATGATACATCTGCTAGACTGGGTATTTGAAAGCATTGTTCAAGAGATGAGAGTCATGGAACATGATGCCATTCAATATCATCCTAGAGTAAATGACTTAACTAATCGAAAATCCAGGTAAAGATGACATCTCATCAATTTTTGTCTGCAGGCATATGTCAAAACTCTGAATTAGGTGTTGTGTCTAATAGAACTTCCACTGGTATTTATACAAAATTTGCGTTTGTTTTGTCTTGTGTCTCACTTATTTTTTACTAGAGGTCAAGAAATGGATGTGGGGGATGGGTTATCATGGGTGATGGGTGAAGACAGGTTCAAGTCTAAATGGGTAAATTTTTGGTATGGGTTAAAGCGAATCGGGTCTGGCCACTACACATTTTGTTTTTTCTGTTCTGGAATTTTACAAATACTTTATATTCTCAAAATGATAATGAATTAAAAAAATGTATTATTAATTTATTACAATGAGATTTTGAGTTTTGACATGAGAGTTTTTGGTAATTAAGAAGGAGCTGGCACAAGTAATGCTTGTAATCTGCTGCTTTGAAAAGTTGTACGTTTGGCGGAGTTCGAAGTAAAGATCGTGCATTTGAGAAGTTTTGGTTTTGTGGATCTATATGTTGCAAAGTAAAGATCAAGCATTTGAAAACTTCAATTACTTTAACGCACAAGTTGAAAAATCAGGAAAACACAAAATGCAGACCTTGAGGACTGACCGAGGTGGAGAATGAATTGGCCAAAAATAGTACCCTCTAAATGAATAAGGTTTCTTTTGTTCTTCCGCTCTTGTTTTTACTCTCTGTACTCATGTGTCATTATTGGAAGTCTTTCGCTCCATTAAGTCCTTACGTGCTTAAGACTTTATGTGTTCCTTATATCAGATGTCAACGACACATGATGCACTGTTAGATATTGCTGGTGGGAAAGTTAATATTCATGTATTAATGACCGTTGTTGCATATGCATCTGCATTTATGGGGAACTCACTGGAAGGCCCCCCACTACACACTCGAGCAATACTATTTCTGCAACAAAACTCTAAAATTGGGCCCGATAACAAGTCCTTTGATTTTGATGCTAAGTAAACATATTGAAACTGAGACCTGTAACTCTGGATGTTAATTTCAAATTTTATTTTCTATATATCGATAAAGTTATGTTGGCATGCTGGTGGATTGGACTCCCTCACTCTCCATAGTTTGTAATGATGGAGTATAAGAGCTGCCCAACAGACTTTGTATGAATCAGTGAATCACTAATACTTAACCTGTTTGAAGTAGCTGACCATTTTCTACCTTCATATCAGGTTAGCTTTTTATGTTAATTGTTGGTTTTTCATGTAAATATTAAAAAGTCCCAATAATATTTTCCTAAATTTGTCACTAGCTTTAACTAGGTTTTCGTATTGTTCTATTACTGATTGGTTGCGTATTCAGTTTACAATCTTGCATTGCAGCTTTGAACCGGACGACCTGAAATAAATTAACTTGGCTATTTTTTAGGCTTGAAAAATCAGGCGTCAATGTTTGAAATAATATAAGTGAATTTTCTTTTGTTTTTAAAATGTGCAAAGTTAAGGAATGACTAATTACACCATGTTAAAAGATTTCTGGTAAATATTACATTAGGTTTCATGAAACATTCCTTCCTTTTTTTTAGACATTATATAAATCATGTAGGTCAAATTTCTCTTGCCAAATTAAAATTCTTTTGTTGATCTTTTTTATTAAAGGGGCTCTATTCATCTTCAGGGGCACTGGCTTTGGGAATGTGAATATATATTGTTTTCAGTGGTACTGGATCAGGAGCATACACTGATCTCTCAAGTCTGTGGGGCTTTCAAGTTTTTGAAAAATGATGGAATCATGGAAGAGTTGAACACCACATTTTGACATGCTTTTTTCCAATCTAAGTAACTCATATGACACTACACTTGATACTTTAACATGCTATTTTCATTAATGCAGTACACGAGTAGATTGTCTTGAGAAGGCTTGTAACTACAAATAATTCCTGGATTTGCATTACGAATATCATGATACTTTTTTTTTTAATTTTTGGCTTTCTACATTTTAAAAAGTAACTACTTGATTTGGATTTTCCATGGTTATAAAGAGTTGAGGTAATTAAGTGGTCCAAAAAAGGGTATGTATTACTATATGTTAGGAAAACTTACTTTATATTACATGAGATAGAATGAAATGTTACTGTAGAAAATTTCTTATTAGGTTTATGTTTATGTTTTTAAGTGACAAAAGATCAACTTAAAAAACAAAGTTTAATATCACATATAGTTTTACACATATCTTATATATCTATTATTTAAGAGGGTGATTCCTGATAATTAAAAGATAGGTTTGTTGCATAAACTTATTATAAGCATATAGTATATCTGGATATGTAGACTAATCCTTGTGAAATAGGTTAATTTGGGTTAAAAATATTTGGACATTGGTTCATTTGGTTGGGTTTAAATTTAAATCGGGTCAATTTGGGTATACCCATGTCACATAAAAGGTTTTAATGTGTTCCTTTTTTAGAACTTTCTAACTTAAGATGGGTCTAAGTGGTCTAACACCACCAGGGAAATTATTTGTTGTCGTTATCACTAACACCATCCCACCATCTCCATCTGCGCACCACCACTGTGATGCAACCTATACCACTACCGCCACAAACACCAACTTGGTCGTCATGCCCACCACCAAAGTCTTGCATTTTGATACTTTTTTCCTCAATCCACTCTTTTTAACCCTTGCCCATTTTGATACTCTTTTTAACCGAAACTCATATTGACTCGAACTCTTCTTCCTCGTAACCCATTACTTAGTCTCACCAGATTAACCAAGATGTGCTTGCTAAGGGATGTGATGCACATAAACATTTTACCAAACTAATAACTATAGGAACAAAAACATGATATGCAGTCCTATACTGATTTACGTATCCGTAACAGTGTATCCGTAACGGTGTCTACCATCTCATATGTTGTTTCTTATGACGATTCTTTTGTTTATACTCAATTGCTATTTGTGAATTGATATATTCGTTGTCTTAGCAAATTGGTTATATGAAACTTGCCACACAATGATCGCAAAAAAAAATCATAAATACCCGCGGCAACGCGCGGGCATTCCTACTAGTTTGTAACAATAATTATAATTGCTTTATTTAATAGCGGTCACTTTATATATAAATATAAAAAGTCCCCTAAATGTTAGAAATTCAACCATCAAAACAACAAAGTAACCGGAAATTATAGTAAGTTACTAACATCAAAATTAACCTAATCATCCCACAAAGGGGAGGGGAGCTTGGATCAATTACACACCCAAATAAAAGCGTCTTCTTTCATCATCTCCATGGATCTATGGATTGGATCTCTTCAGACACTTTTATGTTTCTCGCTTCCCATATTCTCCAACCGTAGCCATAACCTCAATGTACACCAATCTTCTCCAAATTTTTGATCCGGGGCTTTTCATCACAATGTCAACAATTTCCTCCAAAGAGTTTAAATTTGGAGGTAATGGGATTTTGATCCACACAAACACGTGTCACCACATACATCTAGCCCATAAACACTTGATAGATATATGGTTAGGATCTTCGTCACAATACCCACATCTATCACACAACGCATCCCGCAAAATGCTAGGTTTACATTATGATGTGTCATCTTCTATTATTTTCTATCATTTGCTATCAAAAAATACATATGTGCAATCTCAATCTCAATCTCAAGCAAGATTTTTTTTTAAATACCAATATTCTGTCAGAATTTTAACGACGCTAAAGAATATAAACTAGTAAATTGTCACAAACATTTTGACACATTTACCTGTTTTTCACGTTAGCAGATGACACAAACTTGAGAATAATTTGGTGATATATTAAATTAACTTTGTGAATACAATTGACCAAAATATACTGTTTTTATGTTAGATTAAAAAGTATACCAACATATTAATATTTTTTTTTTCATTCAAAAACATAGTTTCATTAAAATCGACTTAATCCATAAGTTAAGAAAAAAAAACTAAAATATGTAAAACAAAACATTTAGACTTCGGGGACAAAATGTTCCATTTGGTTTGAACAAGTCCAGCCCATAAGCAGGCCCAAAAATGTCGCAAGATCCTTTCCATTATTGCATGTATGATTATGATATATGATTTGAGTATGTGACCCAGTTTGCAATGGACACCAAACATTTGGTTTCATTAAAGAACACTTACAAATAGAGCCTAGAGGTGAAAAAAATTATTTGGGCCACCCAACCTATTTATAATCCAGCCCGGTGCAAAAACAAAACCTGTTCGGCTCAAACTGGTTTGAGCTCGATCCCGGCCCACCGATTTGGTATCAGTTAGAGATTTGAAGGAAAATACAAGTTTTAAACCTCGCCGGCTTCAGTTGTTTAAAGCGGTTGTTATAATAGGTTTGGGCCCTTAACCGGTTTAGAACCCGATCCTAATTGATTTATGTAGGATTGAGAACCCAAACGGGTTTTTTGTCAAACCGATTTGAGCCTTAATTAGAAAAGAAAAAAAAAACGATTCGGTTTGGGTCTGAAACCAGATTTTGTACACCTCTACTTACGTATCGAATTGGTTTTGTTATTTATGGTTAGCTAAACTATAGAAGTAAGTTGTAAAAGATTTCACTAAACAAACGTATAGAAGTTTCATAAAGTGTTTTGGTGTCTTTACATGGTTCTGGTTTGTTTACTTTTGGGCTTGGCTTGGCTTGGCTTAATTGAGTCAAGTCATAAAAGATTTGAGCTTTGAAATAAAAATTCTTTAGCAAGAGTCAAGTCATAAAAGATTTGAGCTTTGAAATAAAAATTCTTTAGCAAATTTGATACATATTTGGCCTCAATAATACTACTTTTTTTCTAAAAAAAAAAAAAAAAAAAAAAAAAAAAATACAACACGCGGTTTGGTTTGGTTTGGTTTAATTCAATTATCAAATGACACAATTCATCTGTTCATAGTGGTGGAGTGATGGAAAGGCTTGTACCCACTTTATGCGATGCAGGTTCGATCCCCATTCTCATCATTTATGGGTGGATATTTTGCTAAGTGATGGTTGAGCATACTCTCCTCGGAGGGGTTAGATTCGATTCCGATGACCCCCCCCCCCCCCCCGGTTTTCTACTACCGTGCATTTACTCCAGAGAGGTTTGCCTCTTGTGAAGGGTGCAACATCTGTCAAGTGGCAGGTGACGGGAAATTTTCCGGGTGGAAGCCTTAGTGCCCCTTATGTGCAGCCTCGACTCACTTGTGGGCCGGCCACTCTCGCGTCAGCGTGGACCCGGTTAAGACAACATAGTTTGACCATTGTAGAGTGGCTAGCGCATCCCCTTCTTAGAGGTTGTGATGAATTTTGCCATAACATAGAAAATCACCTTTCCAAAAAAAATCAAATGACACAATTCGTTTTCTAATGGTTCGGATCGTCTTGCGTTAATGTAGTTTACCAAAGATGTAAAAGTTGTACCATTTTTTTTCACATGTAGATTCGGTTATTTTGGTTGTGTCTAGAAAAACGTGTTTCTCCTCATTAAACTATAATAATGTGCCTTCCGATTTGAACAGTAATCTCTATTTTTATAGATTTTTGTATGTGAATAAGTATCCTTGGTTTCAATAATATTAACAAGTTATTGCAGTGGTGTGGTGGTGATATGATATGTCTTATAAGAAACCCACCCGGGTTCGAAACCTGGTTATGGCCAAATTTTTTTTTCTTCCCCACTTTTGCTGAACACGTGGCCTTTTGTTTTCATCACACCTGTATGCTCTCTCTCACCCCTTCATGACATCTGTATTCCACCCACCACACCCTATCCCCCCTTCATTTTCACACAGAGTTCTCTCTGTTCTTTCATTAATCCAATAATTATATGAGCCACAAAACACATACATCAGTTCGAGATTCAGGTGGTTAAGGCTGATCTCCGACACATCCGACATACAATATCCGTCGGTTCATGATTTGCCAGATGAGAAAATTACAATTTCTAGCGTTTGTTGTTGGATATGTCTCTCTCACTTTCATTGGTACATGCAATTAACTCTCTCCACCATTTATGATTTCATACATTTTTAAATTCATAACTAATATAGAATATATGCATTTAGTCATCAAGATGTTCTCATTCTACAAATCTAACACAATTATTTTCAAATATGACATTCGTTAATTTCAGAAATTCGAATGTGAAATTTTGGGGACGCAGGTACTGATAATCACATTTGTTTTGGTAACACTCGAATATAATATATAGAAATGCAGTTCGTCGGAAAACTGGTTTAGCGGCCGCCGTTGTCACTTTTCCAAAACAAGGTAAGAGAGCCAAACAAACCCTAGCTAATTTGTTCTTTATTCAAACAATTGATTTCACTATTAACTTGCTGGCAATTCCAGATCTGGGCGGCTGATCTTGCTGGCAAACACAATTACAGTGTTGGATTTAGTGGGGTTGGTGGGACTGAAGGTGTAGAACCTCGGTTTGCATCACAGATTGCGGTTTTCAAGCGGGGTTTTGAGCTTCCGCAGGGTGGAGATTTGGCGGCTGTGCCATACAATGTTGTGTGGGACTGGAGAAGCAGTGACACATGAAATTTTAGTGGTTTAATACCTTAATTTATGTTTGGCTAACTATTTCCTTTTGAAGTCCAATGGAAATTTTAAAGATTTGGGTGTCAAGTGGTATTTTAGGCAGTTTTAGTTATTGTTGAACATCCAGTGGGTTATGTATGTTTACTTGGAGTGACCATTAAATCCTAATTTTGCTTGCTATTTATTACTACTTAATAGTGTAGCTTTCATGTCTATCTCAGTCACATTGGTATACTATTGATATAACTATATATTGAATGTAAATGATGTAGGTTCCGATCAGAGGACGGAGGTATGTTTCCTTCACTTAATTAATCACAACGATCTGTTTTATATCTTTTTCATAGCGCACCGCGTGTTGTGAGGCGTGTAGGTGTTTTTTTATATATATATATTTGACCATTGATTTTAATTTTTTGCTTCTGGTTTGTAGCATCTTTTGAGTGAATCAAATCAATTTTAGACTTACATCCTATATATTATTAGTTTGAAAATTGCTAAAGTTGTGACTTTTAACATCTTGAACATATAGAGGAACTTACAGGAGCAATTAGATTGATGGATTTGAGATTGTTGACAAGTAAAGTGAAGTATAAAAGGAAGCAGGCAACATAGGTTGTCTACGACTTCCAAAGTAAAGAAGCCGCGCCATTTTTGTTATTTCGCTGAATTCGTCGTTCGTCCTCTCGCGTCATGTAATCTACTTCTGACTCTTCTCACCATTTAGGGTTATTGTATGATGATTTGTGTTACATTTATAAGCACAAAAGATCTTGAAAGTTAATCTCAGAATGTTTTGGTATGTATGTATTTCATTGCTACGTTAATACTTAATAGCAATTGAATTATAGATATATTAATAGAGGATTGTTTGCTAAATTTAAGGTATGCTTTACCCAAGTCCAGTGTTGTTTGAATGTTTGATCATCAAGCCTGTAGATAAATTTAAGATATGCTTAACCTAAGTCCAGTTTTGTTTGATCATCATAGGCTATTTGAGCAGTATCATTGGAAGAAGGCAATGGAAAGGAAACAGAAATATAAATTCTCGGTATGTTTGAACATATATATGGATGAATAATATAACATAAGCTTACTATTAAATTAAGATGAATTTGATCAGCTTTTCATTATGTTTGCTTGATTACAATGGAACGAGAAGTGGAGCAGAGCAGCTCGTGATTCATACTACTTCAACTGCCCAGTTTACTTCCCATAAGGTTCTCATAATCGGTGGTGAAAGAAGTTGTGAAACAAATGGTAGATTGTGTATGAAATTTGAAAGCTTCAAGAGATGTTAATTTGCTTCTTATCGAATAATGGGAATGGAATGCGTATTACGAAGTTTTAGATGACAACTGAAGGGCTACGAACTCCCTGTTATGAAAAAAAATAAAAAACCAATTAAGTGTATTGACTCGAGTTCGATATGACCCAACTTTATTTTTTAGCTATCAGATCCAAATGGAAGAGTTTCAGCCCGCGCTTCGCAAGGAGCAATTTAAACCTACCAGGTAAGCTAACTGCTCATACCAGTGTTTTTTTCTTAAACGGTTTGATTGATTTTTTAATCTCTAATAATTTTTGTTTCTTCATAGTGTCTTCGTCAGGCGTCTTTCCCCAGGTTAATGTCTTCTTTATTTACTGCAATGGTTTTGCTTTTTTTTAGGGTTGGGTTGTAAACTGATGCTGAATTGGACCTCCGTTTGTCGTAGTAAACGTTAGGTTTATGGTTCGTCTTTCCTGCCTTTGTTGTTGCCATTAAGGTTAGGGATTTTAATTTCATGATGAATTGGAGATGAGCTTCAACTAGGCAATGTTAGCACTGAGAGAAGATGATAGTAGTATGCCTAGACACCAGCTTCTCTTTCATTGTTTTGTCTTTGTTTCTGCTTGGTGTACATGTTACTTGGTTTAAAACGCCTATATGTTGATATTATGTTGCTGCCCCTGTTGCTCAAACGGAAAACAATTCTTGAATCTGCGTGCTCTAACTTTATTAAGAACTTATTATTAAATGTTAATTGCTACTTATTTACCATATCATTTTTATCACTATATGTACTGATGTTTACATGTTAGATGGGTAGATAGTATAGATTATACTAAAAGAAATTCACAAGTAGAAATTTTACATTCTTTGATGCAGTAGTAAGACAGGTCTGTTTGCGAGTGCTTTTGTGCGTGTATTAGTCGTCACGTTGCTGTGTATTAGTGGTGAAAGCTGATAAGGGGAAGAAAAATGAGGAAGCATCTTTAATTGCTTGAAGCTCGAGTGGTGAAAGCTGATAAGGGGAAGAATTGAAGAGTTTTTGGACGATGGTTTCGTCTGCGACCATCATTTTGGTTTTTGTTTCTTTGGCATACAGGGAACATGGAGGTTATTAGTTTTGAGGGTGGATTTTGCTAATCCCATAATATGTTGTTTGTTATGGGTTAATAACAATGTTTAATGTTAACTCAGAATTTGTTTGCTTAAAGTTTTTTCCTTGAGTAAGATTCTAACAATAATGGAGGAAGGCTTTATGTTATTGTTTAAATAAGTTTTGTTTCTAAATATAATATCTGATATTTGTGCACAATACAAAACTGTATTCAAAACGCGCAACGCGCGTTACTGAAAAAAACCTAGTTATAAACTACTTTACAAACCAAACACGAATACCCTCATCATCTGCTTGCACGGCTGCACCCACAATTTTTTTTTTTTTTTTTAATTTCGCTCACTAGCTCTTGGGTATCTCAATTTAGCCATCAAATACTATAATAATGTTTAAATTCAAAACAACTATATCAAGCGACCAGATTAAAAGTATGTTGCAAAGAATACATTTTACAAGAGATAGTGGACCTTTGATACTACTACTAGGATTGCCCGCGCGTTGTTACGGGTATTTTTGGTCATCTAAAGGTGTACATGGGTCGATTTGGCTTGGTTCGGTTTTTACAAAAAATCATAACCATATCCATAACAAACTTTGATTATGGTTATTCGGTTAAGAATTCGGTTATAGTTATTTCGGTTATTAACCAAAAAAAATAAACTAAAACTAACTTTAGGGTAAAGTATAAAATTAAAAGTCAATATGTCTAGGAAAACCAAAACCTACAATGCTGTACTTAGTTTGTGCTATTTTGTACAAGGCAACCAGACTACATTTTCTAGTTATACTACCTATGTGTGATTCCTTTTAATAAGATATTAACAAAAAACATACTTAGCTTTTGATTATAATTTTAATTCGTCACAAAAAGAGCATTACATCAAGATCATTTTGTTAATAACATACTTTTATTATAGTAAAAACCTCTACATAGTTAATGTAAAACATAAAGTTAACATTACAAGTACGGTTCGGTTATATCGGTTAACCAAAACTTCATAACCATAACCTTAAGCGATCAGTCGGTTAAAGAAATTTAATAACCGTAACCATTGGTTATGTTGGTTATCGGTTAAAATCGGTTTGATTATGTCGGTTATGGTTAAATTATCGGTTATGGCGGCTAATTTGCTCACCCTTAGTGTCATCCATATTATTTGCTTTAGGCATCAACCATGATGACTTACTAAAAAAAGGCTTTCAAATATAAAATTGCTTCAAGCCGAAACATCTTAATTCGGTGATCTGACGCTGCCGTTATTCAAAACCATAGTTATTTTACAAGAGATAGTGGACCTTTGATACTATGTGCATTCATAATTTACAAATGAACTTCCAACAAATATTTTATTGTAGTTACATTTTGGTGGTATAACACTTTTGTATTGACTTCAAGAACTCTTTAAAACCAAACTTGGCCAAACACAACTTGGAACATTTTAAATATTCAAAATTAGTTGCAAACTCACCAAGTAGACTTGTATATATAGAGCTTGGACACGATCTATTTTTCACACCATTCCATATTTTCTTTTGTAATTTTCAAAAACAAGAAATGAAGATGTTAAGTGTTAAAACCATATTCATGATTTTACTTTTACATGCAATGTTGGCATCACTAGTAACCGAAGCTGCATCTGGCGATAAGGTTAAGCGTGTTAAGCCCCCAAAACCCGTCAAACCCATTCAAGAGATTTTAACCTGTAAGAGCCGTAAAAGCAAGTGTTTCAAGAAGCGCATCACATGCCCCATAGAATGCCCGAAGGTTAAGCCGAAGAACCCAAAAGACAAAGCTTGCTTTCTTGATTGTTACTCACCCAAATGTGAGGCCGTATGCAAATGTAAGTAAAATAATGTACATTTTCAGTATTTTCTAAAAATCATCATTTTAACATTTCTAGATTTTTATTTTAAATGATTGTGACTTTACATTTTTAGTCATTATATATTTGGCATAAAAAAACAAATCAAGGTATAGACTTAAAAGTGAATGATAATCTAGATTTATATCCATCTACATATATTTTTCTAATATAGTAATTATATTCATTTTTTAAAACTTTTCAAAGTTATGTCAAAATAGAAGGTAGACGGGCACTAAATCAAACTGTATTTTTATAGCACGTAAACCAAACTGCAATGGACCTGGAGCTGCATGCTATGATCCGCGATTCATAGGCGGTGATGGAATTGTATTCTACTTTCATGGAAGAAGCAACGAGCATTTCAGCTTGATATCTGACACTAATCTCCAAATCAACGCGCGTTTTATTGGACTTAGACCTGAAGGTAGAACTCGCGACTATACATGGATCCAAGCGTTGGGTCTCAAGTTTGGCCATCATGATTTCACCCTTGAAGCAACAAGAACCGAAAAATGGGATGATAATGTTGATCACTTAAAGCTATCACACGACGGAATGGAATTGATCATTCCGGAGGGTGATTCTTCAGAATGGAATTCAACTGAAGGAGACATACAAGTTGAAAGGACTTCAACGACCAATAGTCTAACAATCACTATACCTAATCTTGCAGAAATATTTGTTAATGTGATTCCAGTATCAGAAGAAGATAGTAAGATACATAATTATCAGATTCCTTCAAATGATAGCTTTGCACATTTGGAGGTGCAATTCCGATTCTTTGGGTTGTCATCTAATGTTGAAGGGATTCTTGGTAGAACTTATCGTCCGGATTTTGAAAATCCAGCGAAACAAGGAGTGGCAATGCCGGTGATTGGGGTGATGACAAGTATAAGACTAGCTCACTTCTTGCAACAGATTGTGCCCTTTGTGTGTTCTGTCCTGATAATATCAAGGATGAAGATGACTCGCTAATGATGGAAGATGGCATGCTAAAGTGCCAAGGTGGAGGCGATGGAATTGCATGCAAGAAATAATAATATTGCAATGCTATATGTCTTTCGCATGATTGATTGTTTTTATTAATTTGTGTTCAAATGTATGTGTGTTTATTGTGTCACATGATTGGCTGTTTTTATTAATTTATGTTAAAATGTATGTGTGTTTTTTTTTTTTTTTTTTTTTTTTTTTTTTTTTTTTTTTTTTTTTTTTTTTTACTTTCTATCAGTTTATAAAGTCTTTGAATTAATGTCATTATTTCCTCTGTTGTTTGTTTCAGTGATGAAAGAAAATGAAATAGTTTAGTTAAAAGATTATTTTCTTTTTTATTTTTTGTTTCTCAAGGTAGTGGGTCACGTTGTACGATCATTATATATTCGCTCTTAGCATACGTGGAAATCAGGTGTCTAAGCACCAAAGGCTTTCAAGTGAAGATCAATTTACATGCTTAGTGTCTTGCACCTAACTTGATTTAAAAAGCAAAGCAACGTGATTTTTTTTATTGGGCTTGGAATCTACTATGTAAGAATTGATATAGGTGAATGGAATTCTATTTAAGTTTCTATAATTTTTTGCAATTTTATATACCAATCCAGTTAGCAAATTCGTCCCTAAAAATTTACGTGTCATATCGAGCCATTCAAAAATATACCTCTTAGATCTTAAGTTTTGAATTTAAACTAGTTGTATAAAATCACACGTGTTGCGCGTTTTACAATCGAGATTTAGATGAGGTGTTGATCAATCAATGAATTATACAATCGAGATTCTATTTTGGTTGTAAACGTTAAAAAAAATAAAGAAATCTACACATAAAGTAACACATGAAATTTGTAACGAAATTAGATAATATTATGTTATTTATATTAATTTTATATAATATAATAAAGTTTTTGAATAAAATAATATGAATAAAATAATAATATAGTTAATTGAATAAAATATTATTATAATTACTATTCATTTTGATCACTATTCATTTATGTTTGTAAATTAATATAGTCTAATGAGTATTGTGCTTATAAGTTTTTGAGTTTTAAATGCTTTTTTAATGAGTCCAAGTTTTAAGTTTAAAATGAGTTTTCTACTAAAACACACACATGCAAAAAAAAACATATGTATATTGACATTTTATATAAAAAAAAAAAAAGTGCCCCTAAATAAAACGGGTCCTAGCCGTGGGTCCTCCCCCACCAACAGCCTTCCATGCCGGTTAGAATACAAAGAAAGAGATCAAATGATAACTATAAACTTCTCTCTAAAATCATAGAGACAACTCACACAACCCTACTTAGACTATAAGGAGTTGGGACGGAAGAGGGGGGGGGGGGGAACACCGCCGCCGGTAGGGGCGGGAGGCTGGCGTGGGGGGTGGGGCGGGGTGGCTTCACCGGCGTGGGGGGATTGTGTGGGACACATGGCACAACGCGATTGGTCAGTTTTTTTTTGTTTGTTTTTTTTTTAACTTTAACACAATATAATATTGTTTCCTCCCCCCCCCCCCCCCCCCTCTTCCCCCTTCCACTTCTCACAATTATTTTTCCCCCCACAAGGGTCCCACAAGTGCCACATGGCGCTTAATCCCCCTCTTTCCCCCACCACTCCTTATAGTCTTATAAGATGGCGGTGATAACAAAACGTTTCTTTCTATAATTAAAGGTGCATGTATCATATGCTTTTCATTTATTTAAGTTGGAAGGATTACCAATCTACAAAGTTTACTAGTGTATGGTTTCAATGATGGGTAGTGATATTTTATCTTTAACTTTAATTTTAAGTCAAATGATTGTACAAAATGTAAGTATTATGTATTAATAGGTTTACAAGATATGAGCCTAAATGTATAATGACTGTTTGAAATAGCCACGAGGAAAGAGAATGGAAAATTGTGTGTTTTTGGAAGTTGGAACAAGGCTTTTATACTCTTAGTTTGTGGTCAAGGACTAGTTTAACGTTAAAAACGACGAACGGTTAATTATGCATTATATGGTGGCGTGGATAGTCAAAAGACAAAGGGGTACATGCACCGATCGGGTTTGTCCCGATTGCTAAGTATTTTGTGCCTTATGTCCAAGGCTTGATACCAAACCACATCGAGCTCGGGGTCTCACTGAAAGCAGCCTCTCTATTCTTAGGGGTAGAGGTAAGGCTGTCTACATCTTACCCTCCTCAGACCCTACCTTAGCTTTGCTATAGGTGGGATTAACTGAGTATGATGATGATGATTTGTGGTCAAGGACAAGGGTATTCTGAGTTATCTCTTTGCACTCAGATCACATTTACTGATAACATTCTTTATAAATTATAGCAGTAGTATCTTTTGATATCTTACAATACGGTTGACCTTAGTGTCGACCTTTGTCTACTCATGTGGCTTCGTGATGTGAGTTGTCATTTGGAACTATATTATAACACAAATGAGTATTGATATCCTTTGGTTCTTTTCCTAATTCGTCCAGATATTGTATATGTTGTCATTAAGGTTTTTGAATTTCTTCTGACACCTACTAACCGACACTAGACTGTTATCAAGTGTATTCTTCGATACCTTAAGGAGATGTTGGTACTAACATGTTGACTATTATACAATCCTCTAGTCTTGTCATCCATGCATATGTTGATACCGACTTGACAAGTTGTCTAGATGATTGCCGATTTACCACTAACTACTATGCGTTTACTAGATTCAACATCCTTAAGCTTGAGTTCCAAGAAACATGTCTTTACGAGATCTAGGATTGAAGCAGAGTCTCCAACTCTTACTCATACATCACATGAGATTTGTTGGATTATGTGTGTGTATGTTTATGTGTATATATATATATTTATCATAGTTGTGCTTATTTTCTACACGTCCACCCACTCTATGGTGTGACAACATTTACGTTACAATTTACTTGTCAATTTGGATTGTATTGTGAGTACTTGGTTACTGACTCAACGCATGTATTTCTCTGCTACAATTTGCAATTAGTCGTTTAAATGAGTATTAAAATCTGCAGACTAATCTAATGCTTATAATAAATGATTACTTGACCAGAATGTAAGACAAATATCTTATGTGTATATATTTATATTTGACCATCACAATCATTTATCTAATATTGATCATTTACTAATACATCCCTATGTTTATTACTGGTATTTGCTCATTGACGGAATTACCCTTACTGACTTAATAAGGTGTCCCCTGGGTGTGTGTGTATATATATACTTACTATAATAGGAGAGTCGTGAGTGACATAAGAAAGCTGAGTTGTCAAGCGGAGAGACAGGCCAACAATGCGCGTGTGATGCGAAAAATGATGTCATTAAACAGCTTAAAATATTCAGAAAAACATGCGGGCCACTTGGAGCAACAGATGTTCATACATGTAACACCCCAACCGATGGCGGAAATATCGAGGTGTCACGTAGTGACGATTGTTTAATAGCTCATGGACTAGAAATGTAAATTTTGATATATTGATTAAGTAGTTTATTACATTGAAAGAAAAATACAAGATACAATGATTCTACAGTGACAACTAAAACTGAAATACAATGAATCCAAAATCTAAGTAAAAATTCCAAAAGCTTAAAAGTCATCTCATAAATAACCTAAAACATGTACGAAAATAGTATATGTCAATACAAAAATGTATTGGTGAGCATACCATGTTTGAATACATATAGTAGAAAAAGAGTTTCGCAATTCACGTGTTATATTGTCTACAATTTAGTGTTCAAGCTATGTACAAATGCCACCCAAAATCAAACCTTTGTTTAATGAATCAAGAGTCACATATATATAGTATTCGCTCATAGTAGGCGATGAATAATCGTTCACACATAACAATAATTAAGTACTATTTATTGCTATGCTAGGCCGCCCAGCGGTTAATGATTAAGGTCATAAGTACACACTATCAGCGAATCAACAAGTAAAACACATACACGAATTGCGATTATGAATATATGATAAAACATGATTAAGTGAGTGAAGTAATAAGCGTGCATGAGTCACCCCAAAAATGTAAAACATGAAAAAGGGGAAAGATATACTCACAGTTTGTGAAAGCGATCCAACTTAAGCGGTCGTGAGTTAAGTAATGAGAATTCCGAGGAATTTAACCTATAACGTAATAGAATACTAATAAGGAAATGTCTAAAGTCTAAAGTATCTAGGGTCTAAGGCATTAGGGTTTGCTAAGTCGATTTGGGGAAACTAGAGTTTTTATGATAAGTCGCGTTAATGTAAAAGTTGTATATCACAAATAATACATGAAAGGTTGTAAATGTGGTTTAGGTAATATAGTTATTACCTATTGAATATTTAGATAAAAATATGTTTTGGAATAATTAAAGCAAAATAATTTAGTTAATTACTTTAACTAAATTAAAATAAATGCAATAACCATAAATGTATAAATAATAATTAGGAGTTACACAATGATCCAACAAATAATAATAAAGACTTTCAAACGTAAGAATATTTCTATTTTATAAGAAAAGTGTTTATAAAATAGATATTTAATAGTATAAATAAATAAATAAATAATTATGTCTAATTAAACGTAAATAAGACTAATAATTCAAGACATGATCCAAAAATGTTATTTTTATTGAAAATGGATGCTTTCTGATGTAAAGTAATGGAAATAATTTTCCCATAATTTTTATAAACTTATTTATATTTAAATGATTAAAAATAGGAAAATCAATAAAAATAAATGTTTTCTGAACCAATAATTTTTATTTCAGTTCATGATGATTAGAAATAATCTCCCAAAAAGTTTGAGATTAAAATCATTAAAAATGGATTTTTAATCAATTAATTATTATTAAAATAATTTAATTTAATAAAAATATAAAAATAAGACATTTTCCAGAAAATAAAAGTGTGGTAATTTTCTTTATGGTGTCAAGATGCTACTCCTAAATTTTCATAATTTTTAGACCAAAAATGAATTTATTATGAATATTCTAATTTTAAAATGAATTTTAAGTGATTAAAATAAAGGAAAATTAATATATAATAATAAGTATAAAAAAATCAGAAAGGAGGGGCTTCATGTGGGAATCGAACCTGGGTTGTTTGGTTTGCTAACATACACACACAACCACTAGGCTGCACCTCTGATTGTTGATTTAATTCAAAGCAAAATATATTTAATCAATTACATATATTCATCATCTTCTTCCCCAAATCTCTAGCCTAAGAACCCTAACCCTAAGATTCACAATCGAACCAATTAGCTACGAATAACAACAGGTTTCATAGGGCTAATGATCTACGACTGAAACCAAATATATTTAGACAAAAACTAAGGACTTACAACGCTTAAGGAACTCGCAAAATGGTGGTTTTCAGTCGCACCCTTGGAGCCGCATACAAGCGTTTCTGGACGCATTTTGGGCTATTTTTGAAGTGGGTTTGAAAAGTATAAACGTGTAGAAACAAATGGAAGGGTCAATTTATAGTGATAATAAAAAAAATGACGTTTGATCTCGACTTTTTTTTTCCGGTCGGTTACTAGACTTTTTCACAATTAAAGCTTGGTTAAAAATGCGTTATAGTTTGAAGTTATTAATGGAATTCGAATTTTAAAGGTGGAGAAACGGTATCCTAGCATTAAAACGAATAAAAGAAGCATTAAAAGCGATTATATGGGTGGCCGGAAATCTCGCCGGCGAACATGTTCTTTGGCCGGAAAAAAAAATAAACAGATCGTGAAAGATGGATGGAAAATTCAATTTTTTTTTAACTTTTCATTCTGACATATATAGTCCCTGCAGTTTTGTTTGTGTAAAATTATTATAACTTAGTTAACTTTTCTTAATAAAATCTAACTATAACTTAATTTAACAAAATGTTTCTAATTTTTATAAATCTTAAACTTTCAAAACTCTTTATTAATTTCCCTAAATAACTAATATTTTTTTTATACATGCCAACAATATATAACACATTTCATATACGCGTTCGGTTAAAATGTAAACATTTTCAAATAAAGAAAATAATAATCGAAAGAACTCAACGTTTATTAGATTCGAAAACATAGAGATTGCACGCACTAAATTTGACAACTTGTTAAAAGATGAGGGTGACAGTTGTCACAATACAACTGTTGCTCCAAATTTGAGCTCCAAATTCAAATTCAAATTTCAAACTCCAAACCCCTTACATAACTATATAAATGTGAACTCCATCTCTCTTTCTCTCTCTCAAATAATATATTGCTCTCTCTCAAATTTTATTCGTGAATGCTCCGTGTCTTTCAGTATTTTTAAATTATAACAGATGCTTCTCTCACACTCACCTTCAGATCGAAGTATTCAAGCATCAGGTAACCAAATTTTAATCGATCATAACAATAAGAATAAAATTTATATATGTGCAATAATCGTGGAATTTTTGTCTGTTCTATTAGCAACCAGAGTATTTGGGTTGAAAAAGTTATTTATTAATGGAAGATTCTTACAATTCAAAAAAAAAATATTAGTTGTACCATTACCATCGGTTCAGCAATGGCAACTTCAAACTTAAGATAGGCATGTCTTTGTTTTTTAAAGGTATTTAACTATTTGTTTAATGCGTTTCTCACACTTACATTCAGATCGAAGGATTCAAGCATCAGGTAACCAAATTTTAATCGATCATAATAATAACAAAAAATTTGTTTATGTGCAATACTCGTAGAAGTTTTTGTCTGTACAACTTATGTGTTTGATTAATTTGAGTTATGCTTGATACAGTATTTTTGTGAATATTTTACTGTTACCAGATAAAGGCGGTAGCTCAAGCAATCAAGGAGAACACCTTAGTGTTCTTCCAGATGCGTTTCTCACACTACATTCTCACTGTTGTACTAGTCAACAGGTATGTTGCTTCAATTTGTTATTTGTTGAGTTTGTTTTCAAGATTTGTAGTTGAAGCACAATCTTAGAAGTTTTTGTCTGTTTTATTAGTAAGAATAGTATGTGAGGAAGCACCTTGAGTATGTGATCTTTGAAAGTTGATCTTTGGAAGATTCTTACAATCAAAGAAAAATATTATTTGCATCATCATCAACGGTTCAAGAGTGTCGGTTTTTTTGCAAGACTATCTCTTGAAGACTGATGAGTGTATACAGAAAAAAATATGTCTCTATCTATTCAAGAGTGGCAGGCAAGATTGTCTCCATGTTACAATCAAAGTTGATTTCTATGTATTAGCAAGATTAGTTGCAAGTTTACTTAGCATTAGTTCACCTTTGTAGCGATATCGCAGTTGTTCACATTTATGGAAATTCAATAATTGGTTTCATTCTCTTAGTAGTTTTTTTGTAACGTCTGCTAACAGTCAACACATGTTTGTAAATAGTCTAGAGAATAAACTGAAGTTGTATTGGATGACAGTTGTCTTGAGAACATTTGTTGACAAGTCAACAAATGTTGTAAAACAGATATTGTGGTTAAA
Organism: Ambrosia x helenae; assembly: GCA_030844895.1. Taxonomy (NCBI): domain Eukaryota; kingdom Viridiplantae; phylum Streptophyta; class Magnoliopsida; order Asterales; family Asteraceae; genus Ambrosia; species Ambrosia x helenae. The sequence goes on along the minus strand of CM061223.1, from coordinate 27,268,573 downwards.
AAATAATACAACCCGCTATAAAAATCAGTTTTTTAAATTTATATAGAGTTTGCCCGTACCATCAATACTGTAGTCTTGGTTAGATAGAGTCTTCAAGTCCAAATTTAATAATTACGATTTGTAAATAGTCTATAGAATAAACTAAAGTTGTATTGGATGACAGTTGTTTTGAGAAGACCTGTTGACAAGTTAACAGGTTAGTAACCTAATTCAAAGGGGTCAAAATTACAATTAACATTATTTTTAAACAATAGCTATCCTCTTCAAATAATGTTAAACATTACCTTCTAGATTTACATAGGTTTATCAAGACAAGGGGTAAAAATTCCAATTAACATTATTATTAAACAATAGCTAAAAGGTTAGCAACCATGCTTTAACTTATAATGTCATATAAATCTTTCTCATATTACCCCTTGACGCATTATTACTTGTACATTCATTGCCTTCACTCTTCTCAAGGTATAACTTACAGATAAAACATTATCATAGCTACAAAATAACACATTTTTATAATAAGTCGTAATCTAAGATACTGTCATTGATCAACAGAACTCAAACCAAGCTCACCAAAGAAGAACTAGCTTCTTCCTAATAACTAAAGAAATCTGCCAACATTTTTGGTCGATTAGTTGAAAGTTTGCAGCCATGGACATTGATAAATGATAAGCAGCAACAACTACTACATCAAAGTTACTCATTTTTTGACTATTTATATGGTCTTAAAAGTTTAGGGACAAAAACCACTGCTAAACTCAAAAAATTTTTAGAGATTACTAAGCCTATTATTGAACTCTTAAAATTAAAATTAGATACACTCACAAGTAGGGTGAAGGTGACACACAAAGTCCTTTGTCGAGAGCTGGTCTCGCAAGTAGAGAGTCAAAATTGTCGGGTGGGATGGCTTTGAAAAACTTTGATACCTGAATTCTTGTATGTTATTTTGTCTTAAAAGTATACTAGCTAATTACTACTAACTGCACACTTTTTTACCCAATCACACAATGTTCATGTAGTAATACTTGCCTTCCTGTATTATACACTTAGAGATCATTTTAAGATTTTGAGGTTTTAAGATTTGAATTACCCTCCACTTCCTATTATCGACTCTGCAATGACACACGGGTTCCCTACTAGTTTTTTAAACAATAGCTAAAAGGTTAGCAACCTAATTCAAAGGTACTCTTTTAATAAACCAAACATACTTATCCCAGGCTTACATTTCAAGCTATATATTCACAACATCACTACAACATACACTATATATAGAAACTTCACTAAATAATTAATAAAGTTGAAGAGAACACTACAGTTCCCCCAAATATCTCCGATCACACTCAACTCAACTCAACTCAGCTCAACCATGTCCGACGGTGACTCCACCACCAAATCCGTCATCGGCCGATGGGCCGACGAACCCGACGACGAACCCGAGCTCTCCACCGCCTCCTCTTCCGCCGCCGCCACCACCACCACCACCACCACCGCCGTCACTGACGTCAACCTATCCTCCCTCGCCGTTGACGACTCCAAAAAAGTCAACGACTTCCTCGACGACCCTGAAGACTCCAACATCCAAGCCGTAACTTCAACACCCTTTTCCCTTATTATTATTACATTACATTTCTCCATCTTTATTTATAAATTATTAATCTTTATTCAGTTGGGGTTTTGTTATTATTATCTTTTTTCAAAATTTATTAATTAGATAAATTCTTGATCTTGGTTTGTAAAGAATTGAACTTTATTGAGTTGGGGTTTCAAAATTTGTGTTTTTATTTGTAAACTATTAATCTTTATTCACTTGGGGTTTGAAAGTTGTGTTCTTATTTGCAAATTATTAATCTTTATTCAGTTGGGGTTTTGTTATTATTATCTTTTTTCAATATTACGTCTGTAGATAGATAAACTCTTGATCTTTATTTGTAAAGATTTGAACTTTATTGAGTTGGGGTTATTATCTTTTTAATAGGTGACGGCTGGGGATACACCGTATAGTTCTGCTGTGAGGTTTGAGGATCTGGATCTGTCTGAAGATTTGTTAAAAGGGTTATATGTGGAGATGAAGTTTGAGAGGCCTAGTAAGATTCAGTCAATAAGTTTGCCTATGATATGACTCCACCGTATAAGAATTTGATCGCCCAGGCGCATAATGGGTCCGGGAAGACGACGTGTTTTGTGCTCGGGATGTTGAGTCGGGTTGATCCGAAGCTTGCTGCTCCTCAGGCTCTTTGTATTTGTCCAACTAGAGAGTTGGCTATTCAGGTAGTTTAAAGTCCAAGTTTTTATGATATAAAACTGTTAGGTGCAATATAATTAGATACGGTTTCTCATGGTTGGTTTGCTGGACTTCGGTTACTGAAAATTGGGGCACACATTATAAATGCAATCTAGTGTTACATGTTTGCTTAAACCATAAGTAAACATGTGTTGGTTGAAAATTGGCTTCACGTAGTTTAAACTTCAAGTTTATGGCATAAAAGTAAAGAATTTTATTTGGGGATGTATTCAAGATTTCAAGTTGCACTTTTGGGCATAGTTGCCAAAGGCGAAAGGTTCACTCAAGGTGCAAAGGATGAGCCTTGGGCCTAGGCGCTTAAAAAGTGAGAGCCCAAGATAAGCAAGGCTCATAGAAATATAGCATAAACATACTTTTTTTTTTTTTTTTGGGGGGGGGGGGGGGGGGGGGGGGGGGGTTAGACATCTTTTAGGCTTGTCTAAGCTGGTTCCAAGCCATTTATGGATGCCCCAGACCAGTTTGTCCGGAAATTACAGAATTATCCCTGAACATACAGGATTTGACAGGAATCTTGTTGGAATCTGGTCGGAACACTAGTCAATGGTTGTCGGAGCGCGTGTAGATGGCAGCAAGGCTTTTTCCATGCATGTGGCTTTGACTGAGAGCCTTGGCGCGCTCTCAAAGGGTTTTTGACAATATAGCTTTTAGGTGCTGCAATGAAGTTAGACATAGTTTCTTTATGATTGGTTTATTGGATTTCTGTTACTATAATGCATAGTTGTTAAAAGCCATTGCCTCTTGCCCCTAGGCTGAGTTTTCAGGCAAGGCGAGACAATTGCGCTTTAATTCTCCAGGTGATGGTTTAGGCATGAGATTCGTCAAGAGTTCAAAATTCCGAAGAGTTTCCAGCTAAATTCTCTAGATTATGGCTAGATTCTATATAAGGAAAACTAATTTTATGCTCTAATACACTAATAATTTTTAAAACTTTAGATACTTATTAGATGATATTAAATATTATATAATAGCTTTTGTTTTGTTCTATTTGAAGAAGAGCATTACTTTTCTAGGAAAAAAAAATATATTTTTACTTTTAGTCTTTGTTCGCTTTTATTTTATCTCAGGAGTCACGCCCCCCCCCCCCCTTTTTGCGCCTTGAGTGCCCCTAACGCCTTTGATAACTATGCTATAATGTGATACATATTGGAGGATTTAAGTATATTCAGGTGGTGTACTGGTGTTATAGATTTTGTGTGGGAACATGTACGGGATCTTGAGTTCTTTAGATCGAGATACTAAATTACTAAAACATGAAATTCTCTATTTAAAATACAAAAAAGAAGATACAAGTATGTCTAATATTTTTGTAATTGTTTAGTACTTGCTTATGTAGATATCTTGTGATTTCAAAATACGTTAATGATGGTGCAGAATATGGAAGTGCTGCTGAAGATGGGAAAGTTTACTGGCATAACATCAGAATTGGGTCTTCCTGCCGATAAAGCTAATTACATTCCAGTCTCCAAAAGAGCACCAGTGACAGCCCAAGTCATTATCGGCACGCCGGGTACTATTAATAAATGGATAGCAGCTAAGAAGTTGGGTACATCAAATTTGAAGATCCTTGTGTTTGATGAAGCAGATCATATGTTGGCAGAGGTGATCTTATGTATATTTGGTTTTTATTTTTGTTAATGTTTTTGTAAGGCAACTATGCGGCATTTTCTATTTGCTTGTTTGGTAGTCTATCTATCAAGTGCCATATGGATTTCGTTGACTGTGTTGTCAAGAAAAACAATCATGCATGATGACAAATTTCAAAACTGTTACAGGATACAGAAACACAACGTGCTTATCATCGTGTTCAATGTTGTTTGTATCATTTATGTATATGATCTTTCATAGAGTTCAACCTTTTTCTTTAACCTATTGGTTCTATTTTGCTTCAGAGCGGTTTCAAAGAAGATTCTGTGAGGATAATGAAGGAAATTGTCAGGTGGAGTCCCAAATGCCAGGTGTGTATCCTTGTAACATATAGTTATGCTAAGTGAGTTCTATATATGTTGTTTCGCCGTGTGGATTGTCCTGTTTTCTGCTTGCAATGTAATATAAAGCACCATATTCTTCTCTTGTATTTCAGTTTTTATTCTCTCATTGTTCATTTTTACTTAAACCCATGATTTAAAAAAGGGTGAGGCGCACGCCTCGAGGCGCGCCTCAAGGCAAAACTTTAAGAAAACGAGTCTGAGGCGCGCCTCATGGGGTTTAAATTGTACATACGCCTCAGGTGGTTTAGGGTGTTTTTGATGTTTTTCTTTTTGGGTAATTATTTTATTTTTGATGTGTATTTTTGATGTTTTAGACTTTTCTAGGTCAAGTATTTTTTTTTTTTACACATAATTTTTATATTTATTTTTTGATTGCGCCTCGAGCTTACGTCTCGGTTCGCCTCGAGGCTTACGCCTCAGGAGGCGAAGGGAAAACGCCTTGAGGCTCGTTTCCGTTCTTTTAAACTTAACCAAAACCATGTACAGGTTCTACTGTTTTCTGCTACATTCAATGACACCGTGAAGGCTTTTGTGTCGAAAATTGTGAAAGATCTTTTTGTACAAGACTACAACCAGTTGTTTGTTGAGAAGGAAAAACTGTCTTTGGATTCCATCAAGCAATATAAAGTGAACTTGCCCGATGAGCTCTCAAAGATTATGGTCATCAAGGATAAAATAATGGAGTTGGGAGACAAAGTCGGGCAAACAATTATATTTGTCAAAACAAGAAAAAGTGCCGGTATGTTACATGAGGCACTTGTTCAATACGGTTATGAGGTAACAACACTTCAAGGCGCTCTTACACAAGAAGACAGAGATAAGATAGTCAAAGAATTCAGAGAAGGGTTGACTCATGTTTTAATAGCAACCGATGTTCTTGCTCGGGGGTTTGATCAATCTCAGGTTTGTATCCTTGCTTTTCTTTTCTTATGTGTTTTTTTTTTTTTTAACTAATTATGATTTAATTTTTTTTTCAGATTAATCTGGTTGTTAACTATGATCTCCCAGTTATATATGATCATCCTACAGAGCCTGACAATGAAGTATACTTGCACCGCATAGGTAGAGCAGGACGGTTTGGACGAAAGGGTAATGTTTGTTTAAATCATGTTTATTTCATATATCTTTTTAATGGTTTATATAGTTATGTACAGATTCAGTCATGTTACTTGTGACTCGAAATGTCCCCAAAAAAATGCAACTTTGGACTTGACCATAATTGATATAAGACCATCCTTAATGGTTAAGGGGCATTTTTCGCCACATCAGCATCGTACCGCCCCTTCAAAAAACGTGTAATGGTTAACACCCCATATAGATGTCATATATTGGTTACCACTGGGCAAAAGGGTAATTTTGGTTTAAAAAAATAAAGGAAATGTTGCATTTTTTGGGGGGCATCCAAATAAACAGAGTTACTTCAGGTGATGGATCCAATGGATGCTATCCTAACGAACTGCGTACAATGTAACAGGAGCTGTATTCAACTTATTATGTGGTGATAGGGACAACATGATTATGGAAAAAATCGAGAGACACTTCAACCATTATGTTGCCGAGGTAAATATTTCTCGCTGTCTATAGTTATAAATACATGTTTTAGAGATGAAAGAAAAAAAAAACTGTTTCTAGGAATTTCACAATCTATTAATACGAGGTTGTGTCGTGGTAATAGCGACTAGGACTGTAAGTGAACTGTACGGACACAAACGGGGCTTGTTCGTGTTCGTTCTTTTTAAGTCTAAATGAACAAACGAACGGATATACACACTTAATCCAATAGTTTTTCATGTTCATTTAATTTTCATGTTTGTTCACAAGGAAATTATGCATACATGAAAAATACTGAAGTTAAAATATCCATAGTTATCATTTTCTTATTAATTATTTAAATTATTTTTTACACAGACATGTACATAATCAAACATAAATGAAAGACCAGTTTACCACATGTTCGCGTAAATGAACAAACTAGAAGCTTTTTCATGTTCTCGTTCATTTCACTAGACGAACACAAAATATTGTGAAGCTTGTTCATTTAAACGAACGTCCCACTGAATGGTTCCCACTGACGTAGGGTTTAAGGGAATAAATCATATAATGGTGAATTGGCACATACTTTATAATAATTAATATATTTTGTTTCTAACCTACAAATGTTGTAGGTGCCGTCATGGACAAGTGATGACGACTTCAAGGACGCGTTGAAGAAAGCTGGTTTGATGTAACGTTTTTGCATCGGTCCTTAATGTAAGCTCTGTTGTAAGAACAGAATTTGGTGGTTAAAGTATGAGTGAAATGTTGTTATTGGATGTGTGATATGGATTTTGTATTAATTGGTTATGAAATCAGTTTTGTTTGTGACTATAGAACTTAGTTGGAGGCATATTATGTACCGAAACATAATCCGTACAATGTATTTTTGTTGTATTGCTACTTTTTGGAGCTTATAATTAGCATTTTAACGGATGTTTCTAATCCAGTTAAATGTATGCCTGTGCCAAAGAAATCTGGGAAACCTTATGTTGATCAAGAAAGCATTGGTTTTTTTTATGCGCGGACGCAGGTTGTCTGTGGAATTGTTAGTGATTTCTTATATTAGTTAGTATGTAGATGCGTGTTTGAGGATTTACGTGACCTATCCGAACTGTTAAAATATGTCCCTAGGCTTTAACCAATTAAATAATTTAAACCGCACGGTCAATAATATAGCAATAAATATAGCAGAGCCGGTCCTGAAGATTCATGTGCCTTGTACGAACCGGATAAAAAGGCCCTTAAACCTAAACCAATTATATAAACTAATTTTTTTTAAATGACAATTAACGTTATAGCAATAAACTTATATATATACACACATACAGATAAATGTTCGGGTTCGTGATAAGTGTGAAAGGAATTGAGAATTGACATATAGATATTATGTTTGGGTTGTTTTTGCTAGAAAAACACTAAATAATTTAAAACATAGCTAAAACACAACAATTTAGAACACATGTTTTTGGTATGGTATTTTAAGTTTTTAACCCTAAAATAAATTGTTTTATGTTTTTAATTGTTATATTTAGTGTTATTTTAGCTTAAACAAATCAAAAACATCATGACTAAGTCCAAAAAATTTTGTCTACATATCAATTCTTAATTATTCTCACACTTTTCATGAAATATTACATTTGTACCCCACCCTAATTCTTCTCACACTTTACCGAATTATATAAACAGTGGCGTGATCACAACATATACTAACAAAGAGACCTAATCATAAGCGTACGTTGGTTTTTTTTTTTTTTTTTTTCTAGAATGGATCTTGCTAGTCTTTTAAAATATTATTCTTTTATTAAAATATTTTACATAAAGATGAGTTTTGTGGTAAAATAATAGGCAAAATAATAGAGTTTGAAGTTTGACTTAAAATAATGTATACATAGAGACAGAGTTGTGGTTAAAAAACTTGCAAACTATATTGGGTTGTTTTGTTTTTTTTTTTAAAAGAAGGCCCATTTCATTAGTGTTACTGTTGGGCAACTTAGGTTATCAGTAAGGCCCACTTCACTACTATTAGGTTATCTTCTTCGTTTCTATTTACTGCTGTATTTTATAACAGAGCTGCCGTCGCTCGAAAAATTTTCAGATCGTCCCATATTCATTCTTCTCTTACATCTCAACTACGTCTACCAGTAAAGGAAGTTTGAGCACCGATACATATAAAAATATATATAAAATTTAGGCCCCTGAAAAAAATGGGCCTCGGCCGGGGGTGCGGCTCGCCCACCCCTAGGGCCGGCTCTGAAATATAGCATTTAGCAAAATAATAGTATGAAAATGAGTGAAATTACATACTGGAATAGGCTAGTAACTAACCAACGGTTCGTGAACTCTACTAGCATTCTTGCGAGCAAATTAGTGGATCAACTCTTCACAGTTTATGCTATCTAAGATTTCGCTCTCGATAGATATCAATAACGAATCGAATAACGAATTTTCGAATTATTCGAATCGAATTTCTCAAATTTTTAATATTTTTATCTGAATTCGTATTCGATTCGCATTCGCTTAAAATTCAATTTATTCGATTTGTATTCGATTCGAATAAGAAACTTGAATTCGAATCGAATTCGAATAAATTCGATTTAGTTAAAATTCACCATAAATAATAAATTATTTTACTTTTAATTTTATAACTAATACAAACTCATTATTTTTAACATATAAAATACAAATCTACAAAATTGATAAACAACAATATGTCAAATACGAGAATAGTAAAATTAGTAGAGAGTATAATTTGTTAGAGTTTTGTGATGTAGGGGAAGGTTCAATTGAGAACTCATATTTAGGGAGAGAACTCGAGAACTCTATATTACATATATGTAATATATCATATGTTGTATATTACACTTATGTAATATATTACTATTGCATATGTTGCACATGTGCAATATATCATATGTTACACATGTGTAATATATATTACACATATGTAATACACTCAATATATCATATATTGCACATGTGTAATATATATTACACATGTGCAATATATCATATATTACACACGTGTAATATATATTACACGTGTGTAACATATGAAATATTACACATGTGTAACATATGATATATTACACATGTGCAATATATATTACACATATGCAATATATGATATATTGCACATATGTAATATAAAGTTCTTGAGTTCTCTCAATAAAATGAGTTTTCTATTGAACCATCCCCTTGTGATGTATAAGGTAAATATGTAAAATATGGTTATGGTAAAAGTTGTAGACACTATAGGTTCTTAGAGTTTGACCGAAATTTAAAAGTTCTTTTTTTTCGATGTGTATATTTGTGTATATAATAATGTGTATGTCTGTATATATATTTAAAAAATATACATGTACAGTTTTTTATTCGAATTTCGAATCGAATCGAAGTTAAAATCATAAATTCGTATTCGATTTACTGGACTCGAATTCGAATTGAATCGAATTCGAATTCTTAATATTCGAATCGAATTCTTGGTTAATCGAATCGAACTATTTTGAATTTCGAATTTTTCGAATCCGAATCGAATTCTGCCCCTAGATATCATCACTAAGTTAATGGGTATTGGGTATTGAACTTTTAAATTTGTTATGGGTTATTTAGTATTTGGGTTACTAAAATATAGTGTTTAATTAGGCCCTAGTGTTAAATAAAATACTTAAAATAATACATATTATATAGAAAAAATTACGCCGTTAGTCCCTGTGGTTTCCCTCCAGTTGCAATGTCAGGTATTAAGGTTTTATTGTTTCACATTGGGGTATTAAAGTTCTAATTTGTTACAATGTAGGGGATTAGGCACTAACAACGTTTATAATTAACAGACTTGACCCTCACGTGATCTGCACGTGAGGGTATTTTCGTCTTTTTATCTCCTAAACCTTATACCCATAATATTAATAAAAAATACAAAACAATTCAAACACATTATACCTGGAGAACGATTGCACCTTTCATCTCCCACGATTTACGATCATCAGTTAGGTCAAAATGTTAACTGAGTGGATTATCAGAAAGCCTGGAGACGAGTATCATAAAGACGTTTACGGTAATATGTTGTTTTAGTAATATTCCTTTGATTGTAAGCTATGAAAAAAATACGATTTTTATTAAAAATCTTAACTTTGCAGGTCTTTATGAAGAATTGTTTTGCTTGAAGATTTATTATGGTGGAGTGTTTACTGCATTTCCTGATACTGATTATGTGAATGGTAAGTGTGATTATGTTGATTTGCTAAACAGGGAGCATTTTAATATAACTCAGATGAATGAAATTGCACAAGCACTTGGGTTTAAAGATGTGGGTCTTCTACACTATCATTATGTAGTTCCTTATCATGATTTAGATTTTGGTTTAAGAACAATACGTACCTATAGTGATGTACAAGGTTTGTTGAGGCATGTGGTTAGTCATAGGGAAATAACTGTTTACATTGAAGAAGGGAATACTTGATGAAAAGGATAGTTAATGTCTGCAAAGTAATTGAGAGGACTGATGGTGTGCTAACTCCCAAAGTCAGTGAGAAGTTTGAAGAAATTAAGCAACATGCTTCAAAGTTGATTGTAAAATGGCATGGTGGTTCAAAATTTCAGGTTTCAAACTCTGGATATAATGAAGAACAATGTGTTGTAGATGTGGTGGACAAGACCTGTTCTTGTAGGAGATGGGAACTCACAGGCATCCCTTGTAAACATGTTGTGGCAACTAATTGGGATATGGCACTACATGGTACAAAGGTTGACATACCAGAGAAATGGGTGGACCCATGTTATTGGCTATGTACTTGGAAAGAGGTTTACTCACATAAGATAGGGCCCATCAATGGAAGAAGAATGTGGCCTAGATCTCAGTGCCCATCTAAACTACTTCAGCCAATATATCACAAACCAATTGGCAGGCCCAAAAAAAAAGAGAAGGAAGGATGCTTTGGAGAAGGAAGATGCTATGGTGAAGGGTAACAATCTGAGCAGAAAGGGTAAGACAACAACTTGTGGAATATGTGGGAACAAAGGACACAACAGAAGGGCATGTAGAGGGCAAGGTGGTGCAACAACAGCTGCAAAGAAGAAGACAACTAAGAAGCCTGCTGTTAAGAAGACAAGTGCTCCAAAGGCTGCTGTTAAGAAGACCACTAAGAAGCCTGCTGCTGCACATGGTGAACCTTCAAGACCAGGAAACAAGAAAAGAAAGGCTGCTAATTGAAGATGTTTTGGTTTAATGTTTTGGAAACCTTTGTTTTAGTTTGTGTCTGTTGACTTTAAGTTTGACTTGTTTTTTTTTAATGTTTTGGAAACCTTTGTTCAGATACAAGGTTGAAACATGTTGAAACATGTTGGTTTAATGTCATTTGAACCTGTTTTGGTTAATATCTTATATATCTAATTTTGTTTTGAGAAAGAGTTGTCAAATGGGTCAAATATGGCTGCTTCTTTAATGGGTCAAATGTACTTGGAATATGGCTGCTAGTGTAACAGTTTACATTCATTCAAATGGGTCAAATATAACACTACAATACACACAATATACTTGTTTCCATAATATTTTCATTATCATAAAAAGTTCACAAACATTACAATACCAAAACTAACTCTCAATAGATCATTACAGTTACCAAAAGATGAGAGTTGTTTACATTATAACCTACCACAAAAGACTAGCAAAAGATTAGACTACCTAAGTTAACTGTTGATCAACCACCACAAAAGACTACCAAACCAAACCTTCTACATATACAGACAAGCAAACACCACCACAAAGAACATCCAACTGAGAATCAACCACACATCCCTCTTCTTAACATCCCTGGCATGACTTTTTTTGAGTTCCTTAACTGTTTCATTCATTTCTTTCAGTGACTGTTCATACACTGCCACATCCTCTCTCATAACCTTCACTTTCATCTCAAGAACAGTCTTTGAGTTCACTAGCCCTTTAATGATGTTGGTGGTCCGATTGCACAATGGAGGCTCAACCCATGAAAAAAAGAACATCTTGAACGCTGAAACATATAATGTACTACCATTAATACTCATCCGATCATCAAATAGATAAAATGTGTTATTAAAATCGCCTAATTTTTAGGGTTTAAAAAAATACCTCAGCAGAGCATGTGTAGAACTGACGACCTGGATTTTGTTCAGTCCACGATGTTTTGATTGCAGCTTGCCTTCCACATCTGCAGAACACCATTTTTTTTGGATGATCGTCGTTGATGATCGTGATTGTGATGATTGTGTTTGTGGTTTTGAAACAGGGGACTGATCAGCATTAATAAGGAGAGGTGGTATGATGGTGTATGAACGTTGGAGATAAAAAGACGAAAATACCCTCACGTGCAGATCACGTGAGGGTCAGGTCTGTTAATTATAAACGGGGTTAGTGCCTAATCCCCTACATTGTAACAAATTAGAACTTTAATACCCCAATGTGAAACAATAAAACCTTAATACCTGACATTGCAACTGGAGGGAAACCACAGGGACTAACGGCGTAATTTTTTCTATTATATATATAGATTTTTTTAAATGTCTCCTTGATATTTACGGATCCTATCCGGTTGGTCTCCCCAAACACCCTCTAGCCCTCCCATGTAAGTATGAATATGAATTGACCAAATTTGTAATAACCATTAACCCAAGTTTAATAACGTGAACAATTTGTAAGGCTAACGTGAGGAAGGGAGACGGGGGGTGTTGAGACGGGGGAGACGGTGGGAGGTGATTGGTAGTTTCACCTGATTGGTGCGTCCCTCGCGTTCAAGGGGAGAAGGGGGATGGGGGCGGTGTTGGGACGGAGGGAGACGGAGGACGGGGGGTTGCCCCGTCTGTACACCGAGTGGCCTAATAACCAATAAAAAATTGGGTCCTATACTTAAGCCGCCTAAGATTTGAGGGACAAGTGGATATTTGCTCTTTCTAATTAGGCTACTTACAGTGTTAAGAAATCTTTGATGTAAGTTTTGTAGAATTGCATATAAATATTTATAGGTGTAAGAACCCAAGTTGGTTTTATTAAGCATAAGTATTAATCGGAGGTGGCTCAAAGCACTTTAACTTGTAAAATTGAGGTTGTAAAGTTCTCTCAAGCAAAATAAAGTGCTTTTATCTTATTATACAATTTTGAGTGCCTCTTTATCAGGGTCGGCCCTGAAAATTCAAGTGTCCGGGCCGAGCTTCAAAATTTATGCCCCTTAGCCTTAGCTTTAAACTTTAACGAAATAAATAATGTAAACTATTTTTTTATGCTACGATTAAAGTAATATCAAATTAATTGATCAAATTTTATTTTCCACTTAGGTTATAGTCTAACGGTAGAGGGAACAAACCCTCTTAGGGGAGATTGGGAGTTTGAATCCCACAAAGAGTGAGAATATAAATGGGTGAAAGTTTGGCAATTAAAAAAAATATTTTATAATAAAAATAAAAGTTAAAAAGGAAGTCAAAACCAACCGGTAAAAAACAAAAAACAACTAAGGGGCTGTTTGGTAGCCTCTTAATGAGGCTCTTAACTATTCAGCGCTGAATGATTCAGCATTCAGCGCGTTTGTTTCAGCTTCTGAATGGAATGGTTAAGTCTGAATCATTAAGATTTGAGATGTTGCTGAACCATTAAGCACTGAACTATTAAGCACTGAACTAGGCTGAACCTTAATGAGGCTCCCATACCAACGTGGGACAAGAAAACTAACCATTAAGAGATCCAACTTAATGATTCAGCGCTTAACCATTCAGACCTCTTAACCATTCAGACCTCTTAATGATTCAGCACTTAATCAACCAAACAGCCCCTAAGTGTGAGCTCTCTTCATTTTATCTTCTTCATCCTCTTTAGTCCTACACTCATTAATAAACCTGCAATTTTTTATTTCTCAAATCATTTAATTTTTTTTTTAATTCTTAACCTCATGCAACATTTCTTTACTTTCTGTTTTATATAAACTACCATTCACTTTGATTAATACTTGATTAACAATTTTGAGGCTCAAACATACAAAAATTCATAGAATTAAGGACATCACTGTTAAGAAAACTTAGATTGCCGGAGGGTTAATGTGCCCTCGAGAAATTAGGCCCGGGCCGAGAGTCCTCCCCGCACCCTTTAAGGGCCGGCCCTGCTCTTTAGTCACTTGAATTGTTGCAAACTTGCAATGATCGGAAAGGTGTTGGCTTTATCAAGATACTGAGGTGTGACAAGCGGTATAAGAGACAAGCCGATTCAAGGGAATGATAAGTGATGTGGGTGGTAAACAAAAACCGCGGTCTAGATAACTCTCATAAAAGAGTTGAGAAAACTCAGAGCCGGCTCTAGGGGTGGGCGAGCCGCACCCCCGGCTGAGGCCCATTTTTTTCAGGGGCCTAAATTTTTATATATATTTTTATATGTATCGGTGCTCAAACTTCCTTTACTGGTAGACGTAGTTGAGATGTAAGAGAAGAATGAATATGGGATGATCTGAAAATTTTTCGAGCGACGGCAGCTCTGTTATAAAATACAGCAGTAAATAGAAACGAAGAAGATAACCTAATAGTAGTGAAGTGGGCCTTACTGATAACCTAAGTTGCCCAACAGTAACACTAATGAAATGGGCCTTCTTTTAAAAAAAAAAACAAAACAACCCAATATAGTTTGCAAGTTTTTTAACCACAACTCTGTCTCTATGTATACATTATTTTAAGTCAAACTTCAAACTCTATTATTTTGCCTATTATTTTACCACAAAACTCATCTTTATGTAAAATATTTTAATAAAAGAATAATATTTTAAAAGACTAGCAAGATCCATTCTAGAAAAAAAAAAACCAACGTACGCTTATGATTAGGTCTCTTTGTTAGTATATGTTGTGATCACGCCACTGTTTATATAATTCGGGTAAAGTGTGAGAAGAATTAGGGTGGGGTACAAATGTAATATTTCATGAAAAGTGTGAGAATAATTAAGAATTGATATGTAGACATAATTTTTTGGACTTAGTCATGATGTTTTGATTTGTTTAAGCTAAAATAACACTAAATATAACAATTAAAAACATAAAACAATTTATTTTAGGGTTAAAAACTTAAAATACCATACCAAAAACATGTGTTCTAAATTGTTGTGTTTTAGCTATGTTTTAAATTATTTAGTGTTTTTCTAGCAAAAACAACCCAAACATGATATCTATATGTCAATTCTCAATTCCTTTCACACTTATCACGAACCCGAACATTTATCTGTATGTGTGTATATATATAAGTTTATTGCTATAACGTTAATTGTCATTTAAAAAAAATTAGTTTATATAATTGGTTTAGGTTTAAGGGCCTTTTTATCCGGTTCGTACAAGGCACATGAATCTTCAGGACCGGCTCTGAGAAAACTAAAGCATATCCAAGGCCACAATGACAAGCTTGGACAAGAGGGTCACAAATGTAGACATCCTCACATCAATGTTGGAGTTGAAGGTAGGTTTCATACCAATAACGTTCACACAACTTGTGGATATAATGGACAATTAAAAGGGAGTCCTCAATGCACCAAGTGGTAACCTAGGATGCAAGATATGCTAGTGGGTGAGAATGTGAAGTTACGCAATAAAATAGAATGAAATATTTGTTAACCTCACGTGTCAACGTCACTCTTCCTTCATTTTACATCATTTAATCACAAAAGTCCTAATCTAACCCTTATTTTATTTTCTTGTTTTAGAAAAACTGGGGACTTACATGCTTTCAATCTTGCTTTAATTCTTGTTGAAATAAGGATAATGGCTGGTCTAATCTTAGGAGTGACATTCACAACTCCGTGCTTCATTGAGACTGCTAAGAAAAACAACACCGTTAGTCTCACTACAGGAGTGGGTCTTCTGCGACCAGCCTCCGGCGTGAGAATAAGTAAATGTTCTTTAAGAGGTGAATAAAGAGTGTGAAGAGAGTGTAAGAGTGCAAAGAGTAAAAATAGAACAGAAAAAAGATTAAGAATGAGATGATTAAGGTGGCTATTTATAGACAAGAGTTTTCCGCCTAATAGCTTTCTATACCTTGTAGTGCTTATTCCTTTATCTTCACTTGTGCAGGTAACCTTGCCCTTTGGTGTAAACATTGGCGGACCCATACCCTGGCCAAGGGGTACGGGCGCCCACCTTGAAATTTTTTTTAGTGTTTATATATACTTGTTTATCTCGTCCGCGCCCCGTAAAAATTTTCAATCGCACCCATTGGATTCTTGAAACCGAGGAAAAGCAAGGAAACAAGTCTTCCTCTCCCCCTTTACAAGCCTTGAAGCTAAATCTGCGATCCATATGCTTGGTAGAGAGGTTGGTGTGTATATATTCCTTGTCTTTTTTCGGCGAGCAAAGACTTGGTGGAAAGGTTTGCAGGTCTCCCTTAATTTGATGTGAAGAAGATGAACTATTTGTTTTTTAAGTGCAAGAAGTCACGTTAACTTTTAATATGTTTTTCATTTTATTTAATTTCTTTTTATTTTATTTCACTTGTCCTTTAATTTAGTTTATTGTCTATTATTTTTTATAAGGTTTAATAAGATACCAGGTATGTAGATAAGATCAAGTACAATGAGTGAGACTATAGTCCGGTGTAGATAATTCAAACGAATCTAAATATTCAGTTCGATTCTAGATATGTAAATCCAATGATATGGAAATCATTTTAACGAGGTAACATCTGAGTTACTTGTTTGTATTAATAGCTTGAGTCCTTGTGAAAATTTTGGTGCGTTTGATGTTCCAAAACTACTACGATTAGCCGATATGTATCCACAACTTTAGATTTTAGAATTTTGTTATGCATATTTAACGACGTTTAAATTACTTTTGACTTTTGGTTTCCTTTTGTTGATTATATAATTTTAGTATTATTATTTTTGATATACAAGTCGACCCGACCCGTGCCACCTGATAGATAAACGACCCAATGGCTTAGAGATTCCGCACCCCATGAAAAAAAATTCTGGGTCCGTCACTGGTGTAAGACACCACTTTTTCCCTTTCCAATGAGGCTGGTGAGTTCCAAGACTTAATTTATGGATCAATGTGTTTGGGTCAAATCAATTGACTTCTTAATCCGATGTTGTAAGCTGAGAAGCAATGTTTTCAGAACCGGACCGGACGTCGAACCGGAGTCATCACTGGTCCACCGGTTCGACTGGTCCGGCCGTCCCAATGAACCGGCCCAAAAGTCGAACAAAAACAAAAAAATAAATAAAATAAAATAAAAAAAACCGGTCCAACCGGCCAAAAATCAGGTCCAACCGCCGGTCCAACGGTTCAACCTCCGGTTCTATGCACGAGCGGTCCAATGTAGTGACCCGGACCGGTCGGGGGTCCGTTTCCCGGTCCGGTCCGGGTTTCAAAACCTTGCTGAGAAGTTGATGCTTATAGCTTCTCAGCTTCTGGCTTCTTAACTTTCTAGCATGAGCTTATTAATTTCTTGAATATGTTTAAGTGTGGGACTTAGGTACCCACGTCATATCCCCCCCCGTCATAAGTAGTCATCACGTAATTATAAATTCAATGTTTTCCCCCTTTTTATGGTGATACATGGCAAGACGTTTGTGTTGCACTAAGGGGCAGTCAAATGGAATGAGCATAATCAGAAATATGGTTTGTGCTTACTTGTGGGTTTGTTTGGTAATGAGCTTTTAAGAGCTTTAAGCTTCAAGCTTTTAAGAAAAAACTCCTACTTAATAAAAAACTTTGTTTGGTTGAAGGATGTGACACCCGGCAAATTCTGGTTAACAACGTTGTCTAGATGAAAGTCTACCTTAGCGAGTCACGCGTATATTGTACTTAACTGGGTTAGTTAAGTCGTGTTATGGTTCGGGAACTATCAGTTTAGTATAAAGGATCATCGGATGTTAGTCTAGAGGTTCATTAGATGTCAGTCCTTAACCAAGTGTACAAATGGTGACGATTCGTAGAATCGTCAGGTCATACGGAACATACAAGTCTCGAGTCCCGGGAATTGGTGAACGAGTGTGAATATGTTTGTTTGCAAGTGTTATGTGTTTAAAATCATTATGTGACTTGTCGGTATGTGAAAATGTGTTAACATATGTTAAAACGGGGTTTAACGCGCAAAACACACGGAACCAGCCCTTATAGGCGATTAGGGGAGCCCAATCGCCTATAGGGGATGCAATTGGGCCTTCATAGGGGCGATTGGCATGCTAAATGCATGCCTTAGGGGCGATTAGGCCCTAATTGCATGAAGTTTCATGCGATTAGGAGCCCTAATCGCGTGTAAATGCTGCGCAATCGCGTGTTACGTGCTGGACGACTAAAAACGACTATAAATACTATGCTTGACCTCCTAAACTTCATAATAACAACCCTAGTCGTCCCATAACCCGCCCCAACACACACACAACCTCTGGAACGTGATTTTGGATCAAAACACAAGGTTTCAAGCTTATTTCATCAATCTAACACAATCTAAGGTGTGATTTTCATCCATGCAATCTTTATTAACGTTTTTTATTAAATCCCTAACGGTCCAGACCTGTTCTAAAACGAATAAGCTTTCTGAAAATCGTTAATAAGTGTTGTTAATCGGATTCTAACTATCATGCATGTGTTATGTGTGTTTATGATTAAAAGCTAGGGTTTCTATGATTCAAGATGGATGATTAACATGTTATTAGGTTAGTTTCAGATTAATAATGATATCATGTTAATGAAATCTGAGTAATTGTTCATTAGGGTTATAGTTATGCATGTTAATGTGATGTTTCATGCTATGTGTATTGTGTTTGGATTACATGGTTGCATGCAGGGCTGATAAAACGAGGCTAAACGAAGGATTTTGGTTTAAACATGTTTGGTATAGTTGTTGGATTGATATTGGATGATTACACGCGTTCTGGATCTGATTTGGAGCGTTAAACGCGCGAAAAACCGGAACAGCTGGGTTACTGGCGATTAGCAACCCTAATCGCCTATGTTAGGGGCGATTAGGAGGCCAATCGCCTGTAAAGACTCCCTAATCGCCTATATTACATGCGATTGGGGGCTAAATGCCTCTATTACATGCAATTGTGATCCTAAATGCTAGTTAAGTCCTGAAATACATGTCTTATGACCTAGTTGCTAGTAGATGCATGTCTTATGAGCTAATTGCTAGTAGATGCATGTCTTATGAGCTAATTGCTAGTAAATGCATGTCTTATGACCTAATTGCCTATAGTATAGGCAATTAGCATTCCTAAATGCCTGTTGACCAACCTAAATGCTAGTTGACTTTTCCTAATCGCGTGTACTGCTGCTGTAAGTGTAAATTAGCATTCCGAGACCCGATTTGACATCTAGGAACATGCTAGGAACCCCGTAACATATCCAATAACTTGGTAACATATGTTCGGACTTAATTATGTGGTACTTGAACTACGTGCTATAACTTGTTGGTCGTTAACGTATGTTAAGTGTGATTGCATGATTGTATGTTTGAGAGCGTAAACATAACACGGGGAGTCTCGGGTCACTAAGGGGATGTCGAGTCTTGTACATTGGTCAGTTAAACAGTCACGGTGTTTTCAAACGAACTTGGTTATGGTCTGGACATCTAGGGACTAACTAACCTGCGGGTTATTAGTCTAAGTACTTGTAACTGTCATATGTTAGGTCGCCGCTTTACGGGACTAGCATAGCTGCTGAGTTTATTCGTATTACGAAGTAACGCAACTTAAGGTGAGTTTACGGCCCCTCTTTTAACTGGTTTCACTTTTTGGGGAGAAAACATGTGTTAAAACTTATGTTTGGTAACTACTGTCATACTATGGGTTTTCTATGGTTTACTATACGATCTTTGGAAGTCCCGGGGGAACCATGAATGTGCGGGTTTGCACAACGGGGAAATGTGAATAGCGCTATTGGGAGTGACCAACCCCGCTCGTCGACTTGGAGGGTCGGCGGGTGCATATTGTCTCAAACAGGAACAACAGGTTTACTACATCGGGCACGACATCTGGTTTGCGAGTTAGTAATGGTTTTCCAATCGTGATAGTAACAAAACATACGCTAGCTAGCGTACTTTGGTTTTCGATTTGTTATAGTATGGACAGGTTGAACTTGGTACTGTGATTACAAAACCTGTAAACTCACCAGCATTTTTGTGCTGACGTATTCTCTTACATGTTTTCTCAGGTCGCTAAGGTAGCACAATGGAACTAGGGTACACGCGTCTGCACGGCGTCTAGTTAGGATTACATGGTTTTCAAACGTTGAACACTTGGTTTATTTTGGATTATGTTTTGAATAAGCTTCCGCTGTATTTGGGGATTTTAAACTATGTTTTTGAAATTGCATATGTTCATTTAGACTTGTTTATTGTGATCGTTGGTTTGGATCCTGGTTTGTCATGCGCCTCGCGGTAAAACTCCGCAAGTGGATTTTGAGGGTGTGACAGATTGGTATCAGAGCCAATGGTTATAGTGAACTAGGACTGCATGTAGAGTCTAGTCTATAGCCGAGTCGCACACACTAGACGATCACATAGTACTAAACATTTTGGTGGATTACGTATGGTCTTGTCGGGGTGTCTCTAAATCATTTGATCTTCCTATGTTACATCATCCGTTCTATCTTAGGTCGGGTTACTTACTTTCTAGGCAGTATAGTATATTGGAGTAAGTCGTGTACTCTTGAGATTTGTCTAAGGCTCGGGCATCTCCCTTCCATACTCCAATAGAAACACTTGCCATAAACTACCGTAGCATTACGGTGTATAGCTACGAGTCTATGTTCGGTGATTTGAACTTTGAACTAGGAGAACACTTGGAGGACCATGTAGAGCGGTTTATCATTTTGGGTGCACACAAAATCATAAACCGAAATGCATGAAAGCCCTAGTGAGCTCTGGGTTTGGATGGATAGTCCTGAGTTAGATCTAGCTTTGATCTTGTAAATGCTAGTGGATACCATTAGCTGCGAAACTAAATTTTCTCGTTTCCTCTGTCAGATCATGTCTGGAGTACGAGGAGGACGTGGAGGTGGACGCAATGGTGGACGTGGTGGTGGTCGCGGTGGTGCTGGTGGTCGTGGAGGTGTAAACCTATCACAGGAAGATCTGAACAACTTGCTACAAGCTGCCTTCCAGTTAGGGCACAATGGTGGTGGTAAGTTGATTTATCCATTTTCTTTGCCTCATTGGTGAACCTTGTTTACATCCTTCGTGGTTTCTCATACGTTTTATTTTAGGTGGTCCTGTTAACCCACCCCCACCCATGTGTACCTACAAGATGTTTCGGGACTGTAAGCCTCAGGAATTCTCTGGCACTGAGGGTGCGGTGAGCTTGCTCAGGTGGCTGGAAAAGGTGGAGTCAGTGTTTCTGATGTGCAACTGTCTCCCAGAGGACCGAGTCAAGTATGCTGCTGCATTGTTCCAGGATGTTGCTTTGACATGGTGGAACAATATCACCCAGAATATGGGTATTGGGGAGGCCTATGCTATGCCTTGGGAAAATTTCGTTCAACTGCTGAAGCGAGAGTACTGTCCAAGGGAAGAGGTGCAGAAGTTGGAGCACGAGGTGTGGAACCTCAAGATGTCTGGGTCCGAAATTGAAAAGTATACGGTAAGGCGTAATGAGTTGGCAGTGCTGTGTCCTGATCTGCATGTGCCAGAGTACAGGAGGATCGAACACTATATCTCGGGGCTAGTACCAGAGATCGCAGGGTTAGTGGCTGCGGGAAATCATCCTACATACTCAGAGGTGGTCCGATCGGCTCACAGAATGACAAATTTGAAGGTGAATGAGGGTATCTTGCCTGCTAAGGGTTCGACTGTCAAGTCCCCGGAGAATAACAAGCGTAAGTGGGAAAATGAGGGGAAAGGATCTGGGTCAGCACAGCAGGGTAAGAGATTTGATAGTGGGGGTTCTTCTTCTGGTAACAAACAGGGTGGTTATGCGGGGAAACTGCCTAAATGCAACAAGTGTGGGCGTCATCATCAGGGGGACTGCGATCGTAATCGTTGCCATCGCTGTCAGCGATTTGGGCATTTTGCTAAAGACTGTCGGGCGACACTTCCATCGACCCGGGCCCCAACTACTAACTCGGCTCCTACTACTCAAGGAACTACGGGAAGACAGGGATGTTACAACTGTGGTGAGACTGGGCATTACAAGAAGGATTGCCCGAAACTGAAGCAGGGCGGGAACAACGGTAACGGGAACAACGGGGGCGGTGGCAGAAATGCACGTGCCTTCGTCATTGGAGCCGCTGAGGCTAGACAGGATCCTGACACAGTTACCGGTACGTTCCTTCTCAATAATCGCTCTGTTAGTGTTTTATTTGATTCCGATGCCGATAAGAGTTTTATATCTATGGAAGTTAGTCGACTGCTAGATGTAGTACCCGTACCATTAGAGACTAAGTATATAATTGAGTTGGCTGACGGTAAAAAGATTGAAGCTACTTGTATCCTTCGGGGGTGTCAACTAGAGTTGTCGGGTTTGTCTTTTCCCATCGACCTTATGCCGGTACCTTTGGGTAGTTTCGACATTGTGGTAGGTATGGATTGGTTGTCTTTGTATCGCGCGGAGATCGTTTGTTACGACAAGATTATTCGGATTCCTCTTCCTGATGGAGAATTCCTTTCGGTGTACGGTATCAAGGGTGGTGTTCCGCTAAATATCATCTCTAGCATGAAAGCCCTTAAGTGTCTTCGGAAGGGTTACTCGGCCGTTTTGGCACTCTTATCTGTTTCCTCTAGCGATGAGAAGAAGATCGACGATATTCCTGTTGTACGCGAGTTTCCTGATGTTTTTCCCGATGATTTATCTGGTCTTCCTCCCCATCGTCAGGTTGAGTTCGGTATTGATCTTGTACCAGGGGCTGCTCCTATTGCTCGGGCCCCCTACCGTCTTGCACCTCCCGAGATGCAGGAATTGTCTAGTCAGTTACAGGAACTCTTGGACAAGGGTTTCATCAGACCAAGTTCTTCCCCTTGGGGAGCCCCGATTCTATTCGTCAAGAATAAGGATGGAAGTTTCCGATTGTGTGTGGATTACAGAGAACTGAACAAATTGACCGTCAAGAACCGTTATCCTCTTCCACGTATTGATGATCTATTCGACCAACTCCAGGGTTCTAGTTATTATTCCAAGATTGATTTGAGGTCCGGTTATCACCAGTTGCGCGTAAGGGAAGCTGACGTTGCAAAGACTGCCTTTCGTACACGTTATGGCCATTTCGAATTCTTGGTCATGCCTTTCGGTCTCACGAACGCACCGGCGGTTTTCATGGATTTGATGAACCGCGTTTGCAAACCATATCTTGATAAGTTCGTCATTGTGTTTATTGATGATATTCTGATTTACTCCAAGAACAAGACCGAACACGAGGAACACCTGCGTTTGGTTTTGGAACTCTTGCGACGGGAACAACTTTACGCTAAGTTCTCAAAGTATGACTTTTGGTTACGCGAAGTCCAATTCCTAGGACATGTGGTTAATGAACTGGGAATTCATGTCGATCCAGCTAAGATCGAAGCGATCAAGGACTGGGGAGCACCAAAGACGCCAACTGAAGTGCGGCAATTTCTAGGCCTTGCGGGCTATTATCGTCGTTTCATTATGGGGTTCTCGAAGATCGCTCAACCCCTGACCACTCTTACTCAGAAGGATAGAAAATTCGACTGGGGTGAACCACAAGAGTCGGCATTTCAAGAACTAAAGTCTAAACTTTGTTCTGCTCCTATTTTGTCTTTACCTGAAGGCCCTGATGATTTCGTTGTTTACTGTGATGCTTCTATTCATGGTCTCGGTTGCGTGTTGATGCAACGCGAAAAGGTGATTGCGTATGCTTCTCGTCAACTCAAGGTGCACGAGAAGAACTACACCACCCATGACTTGGAGTTGGGTGCAGTGGTTTTCGTGTTGAAAATCTGGAGACATTACTTGTACGGTACCAAATGCACTATCTACACCGATCACAAGAGTCTTCAACATATTTTCGACCAACAACATTTGAACATATGACAGCGTCGTTGGATTGAACTTCTGAATGACTATGATTGCGCCATTAAGTACCATCCTGGCAAGGCGAATGTGGTAGCAGACGCCTTGAGCAGGAAGGAATCGATTAAACCTCGTCGCGTTCGGGCGTTGCAACTCACCATACATTCCTCTCTACCTGACCAACTCCGTTCTGCCCAGTTAGAAGCTTTGAAGGAGGAAAACCTTAAAGCTGAGACTATGCACGGTGCCGACAAACACCTCGAGCGAAGGCCTGATGGCCTGCACTACTTTGCAGAACGCATATGGGTTCCTTTATTCGGGGACTTCGGGAGCTTGTCTTAGATGAGGCTCATAAGTCCCGGTATTCTATTCATCCTGGTTCGGATAAGATGTACCAAGATCTAAAGGTGCTTTACTGGTGGCCAAACATGAGGTCGGATATAGCCTCATACGTGAGTAAGTGCTTGACCTGTGCTAAGGTCAAGGTGGAATACCAGAAACCGTCGGGTCTCTTGCAACAACCTGAAATTCCGTAGTGGAAATGGGAACGGATTACCATGGATTTTGTCACACAACTGCCTAAGTCACCGAGCGGGAATGACAAGATATGGGTGATTGTTGATCGATTGACGAAATCAGCCCATTTTCTCGCTATTAAGGAGACCGACACCATGGATCGTTTGGCTCGTCTTTATCTGAAGGAAGTTGTTTCTAAGCACGGGGTGCCGGTTTTCTATTATCTCGGATCGTGACTCCCACTTTACTTCTCACTTCTGGAAGTCTTTGCACAAGGCTTTGGGTACCCAACTAGACATGAGTACAGCTTATCACCCACAGACTGACGGTCAGAGTGAGCGCACGATTCAAACTTTGGAAGACATGCTGCGGGCATGTGTGATCGATTTTGGCAAAAGTTGGGAAGCTCATTTACCGTTAGTAGAATTCTCTTACAACAACAGTTATCACACGAGCATCAAGGCGGCTCCGTTCGAGGCACTGTACGGGCGGAAATGCCGTTCTCCTCTTTGTTGGGCTGAGGTGGGTGAGAGTCAACTCACTGGGCCTGAACTAGTGTACGAAACTTCGGAAAAGATCGTACAGATTCGTAACCGGTTGGCAGCGGCACGGGATCGGCAAAAGAGTTATGCCGATCAGCGTCGCAAACCATTGGAATTCCAAGTTGATGACAAGGTACTTCTGAAAGTTTCACCGTGGAAGGGCGTCATACGCTTTGGGAAGCGTGGCAAACTCAACCCTCGGTATGTCGGTCCATTTACGATCCTGGAACGGATTGGACCGGTGGCATATCGTCTTGATTTACCGACGGAGCTTGGTAACGTACATAACGTCTTCCATGTGTCCAACCTGAAGAAGTGTCTGGCTGACGAGTCTCTCATTGTTCCACTGGAAGAGATCAAGGTTGACGATCATCTTCGGATTGTGGAGGAACCTGTTGAGATTCTGGATTACAAGATTCGTAGCCTACGTCATAGCAAGATTCGCATTGTGAAGGTTCGCTGGAACTCGAACCGGGGACCAGAGTACACTTGGGAACGGGAGGATTAGATGAAGTCTAAGTATCCTCATCTCTTTCCTAAAGAAGCGTTCGAATCGAGATATGTCTCTACTGCAGCTGAATGAATCTCGGGGCGAGATTCCTTTTAACGTGGGGATGATGTGACAACTCGGTAAATCTCTCTCTTGGTTTCTATCTTTTGTCTGTTTCTTTTGTTATTCCTTTTGGGTACTGTGCAATTTTCGGGACGAAAATTCTTTTAACGTGGGGATGATGTGACACCCGGCAAATTCTGGTTAACAACGTTGTCTAGATGAAAGTCTACCTTAGCGAGTCACGCGTATATTGTACTTAACTGGGTTAGTTAAGTCGTGTTATGGTTCGGGAACTATCAGTTTAGTATAAAGGATCATCGGATGTTAGTCTAGAGGTTCATTAGATGTCAGTCCTTAACCAAGTGTACAAATGGTGACGATTCGTAGAATCGTCAGGTCATACGGAACATACAAGTCTCGAGTCCCGGGAATTGGTGAACGAGTGTGAATATGTTTGTTTGCAAGTGTTATGTGTTTAAAATCATTATGTGACTTGTCGGTATGTGAAAATGTGTTAACATATGTTAAAACGGGTTTAACGCGCAAAACACACGGAACCAGCCCTTATAGGCGATTAGGGGAGCCCAATCGCCTATAGGGGATGCGATTGGGCCTTCATAGGGGCGATTGGCATGCTAAATGCATGCCTTAGGGGCGATTAGGCCCTAATTGCATGAAGTTTCATGCGATTAGGAGCCCTAATCGCGTGTAAATGCTGCGCAATCGCGTGTTACGTGCTGGACGACTAAAAACGACTATAAATACTATTCTTGACCTCCTAAACTTCATAATAACAACCCTAGTCGTCCCATAACCCGCCCCAACACACACACAACCTCTGGAACGTGATTTTGGATCAAAACACAAGGTTTCAAGCTTATTTCATCAATCTAACACAATCTAAGGTGTGATTTTCATCCATGCAATCTTTATTAACGTTTTTATTAAATCCCTAACGGTCCAGACCTGTTCTAAAACGAATAAGCTTTCTGAAAATCGTTAATAAGTGTTGTTAATCGGATTCTAACTATCATGCATGGGTTATGTGTGTTTATGATTAAAAGCTAGGGTTTCTATGATTCAAGATGGATGATTAACATGTTATTAGGTTAGTTTCAGATTAATAATGATATCATGTTAATGAAATCTGAGTAATTGTTCATTAGGGTTATAGTTATGCCTGTTAATGTGATGTTTCATGCTATGTGTATTGTGTTTGGATTACATGGTTGCATGCAGGGCTGATAAAACGAGGCTAAACGAAGGATTTTGGTTTAAACATGTTTGGTATAGTTGTTGGATTGATATTGGATGATTACACGCGTTCTGGATCTGATTTGGAGCGTTAAACGCGCGAAAAACCGGAACAGCTGGGTTACTGGCGATTAGCAACCCTAATCGCCTATGTTAGGGGCGATTAGGAGGCCAATCGCCTGTAAAGACTCCCTAATCGCCTATATTACATGCGATTGGGGGCTAAATGCCTCTATTACATGCAATTGTGATCCTAAATGCTAGTTAAGTCCTGAAATACATGTCTTATGACCTAATTGCTAGTAGATGCATGTCTTATGAGCTATTGCTAGTAAATGCATGTCTTATGACCTAATTGCCTATAGTATAGGTGTAACATCGCAAAAATTTCCCCTAATTATTCTACGTAAAAGCCTTACTACATACGCTATCCATAACACAAATTATATATATATATATATGTATAATAATAATAATAATAATAATTATAAGAATTGTTCAATTATGTCTAAGCCCACAATACAATTTAACCCACCCTTTCTTTAAACTTGGCCAGCCCAAACCCCTTAACCCCAAGCCCAGTCCATAGCAGGCCCAACAATTCAGCCCATCCCTTATCAGTTTTAAAAAAAAAAAAAAACCCTTTGCCGCTCCTAGGACTCGAACCCGGGCAGCCGGCCGGGTCACACTAACGTTGAACCATCTGAGCTACAACCTCCATCTGTTATAAAATCCAACCCCAATTCTATTTAACCTTTTTTTTATTTCTCCTCCTTCCCTTCCTAAAACAGCGAACAGCAACAGCAGCTTAACATCCATCTTTGACCAATAAATTGGCGCGATTAACGCGAGATTTATCAGGGATTGACTCAACAGCTTGATTATCGGCCTCAATCAACTTCAATTACACGCTATTAACAATCAATCATTGACCAATTTCTAATCTATACGCGTTTTACAATTAACCTTAGGTCAACTTTCCAATTAACCCAATCCATCGACCCTCTATATAAATTGAACCTTGGCATAGCATAACAACTCGCTCATGATCTCTTCTCTACCTTCAATCTCTTTCTTTTCACTCTGTGTATCATTTTACGAGCATCAGTTGACTTTTTGGCTTGACCGATCATTCTTAATCAAATCAACTTTGTAAGTACGATTACTATGATGGGTTTTGTTATTCGGAACATGCACAACATTAACCCCATGATTAATTGGGTTAATGTTGTGTGAATTGCTTGATTAAAAACCTAGGGCTCGATTGATGTTAATTTGGGGAAGAACACTAGGATGGTTTATGTTATTTATATTTCAAAAACAAGAAACAAACACAACTGATCATATAGATCAGATGGTTGTGTCTTGAACCCATCACACAAGCCACGCGGTTCGACCCGTGGCAACAGCATCCCCTTTTTCTTTTTATTTTGTTTTTCAAAATCTATATATATATATTACTTATAATTCATAAATTCATGTTAAAATACTAAAACACTTTTATAAATCCTACAAAAATTATTTTAACTTATTCTGATGAAAAAGTTTAACTTACAATTTTTAGTTTTCAAAAATTTATTTATTTAATATATATAATAAATAAATCAAGTTTATTCTATTTTATTTATAAAAATCTATAAAAATATCAAAACGATCTTATTAATTTCCACAAAAATTATCCTGAGTTTATACAATGATAAACTTTTCTGAAATGATTTTTATTTCAGAAAAATCATTTATTTAATATTTTTAATTAATTTTTGTTAGTTTTAACCATAATTAATTCATAATAAATTCAATTTTTGTTATTTTTGCACCAAAATTTTATACAAATTATTTCTGATCATTTAGAACAGAAATATGATTTTTAAAATAATAATTCTTTAATTTTAGTATTTTTGAATATTAAAGTTAAATATTGACAATTTGTAATAAATAGATTTAAAAATCTATTTTAAAGGAAATAATTTTGCAAAAATTATTTTTATACTTTAAACACATTCTTGTGACCATCCTAGATTTAACATTTATAAAAAGATTTTTAGTTATTTATTTACTAAATTTCTCTCAATTGGCGAATATTTTTAATATTAATCAAACGAGCAATTATCCCCAATTCGAAGCCCTAGAACTTATACATTTGTAGACTTGATAGACTTAGACATATTTATTACCTCATTTTAGGGTGATACTTGATACATTTGGTCAACACATTTCTCAACAGATATAACATTTTACCAAGGTGAGTTTTACATAGCCCCTTTTCTATTTATCACCGCTTTTTGGGGTGAAACATGTTACCACATCATTTATGCAATTCAATCATCAATGTGTCTATGTGTTTTCTATGTTGCATTATGTCTTGAGCATGATTAGAGTAAGCACCATTCTAGCATAATCATTAACTCCGTACAAGCCGGCGGTATACATTGATAGATCTATTGGACTGACAATCCCACCCGGATACGTGCCTCCTACAAAGGTTGCGTGGGTGTTTGTTATCGTATAACATATTGGACCATGAGCGTATGGTATGTATCATATTATAACAGTCATCAGGGTTGATTATGCACTCGATTTATTTCTAGTATGTTCTCACATATGGACTAGATTGACATGACACATGAATTGCACAACATATTTATTCAATTATCAAAAACCTATGTAATTCTCACCAACTTTTGTTGACCCAAAACATTTTCAACTTAACATGTTTCAGGTTCTATTTGCTTGAAGATTTGAATTGATGCTTGAAGATATGTGTATAGTTTTATCCAATTTGATGTACAAATTCTAGAACTATTGTATGTAATTCATTTAAATCATTTAATGGAATCTATTATTCACCATGAGCTACTGAAGAATCATCAATACGTGGCACCCCGATGTTTCCGCCATCGGTTGGGGTGTTACAATAGGCAATTAGCATTCCTAAATGCCTGTTGACCAACCTAAATGCTAGTTGACTTTTCCTAATCGCGTGTACTGCTGCTGTAAGTGTAAATTAGCATTCCGAGACCCGATTTGACATCTAGGAACATGCTAGGAACCCCGTAACATATCCAATAACTTGGTAACATATGTTCGGACTTAATTATGTGGTACTTGAACTACGTGCTATAACTTGTTGGTCGTTAACGTATGTTAAGTGTGATTGCATGATTGTATGTTTGAGAGTGTAAACATAACACGGGGAGTCTCGGGTCACCAAGGGGATGTCGAGTCTTGTACATTGGGTCAGTTAAACAGTCACGGTGTTTTCAAACGAACTTGGTTATGGTCTGGACATCTAGGGACTAACTAACCTGCGGGTTATTAGTCTAAGTACTTGTAACTGTCATATGTTAGGTCGCCGCTTTACGGGACTAGCATAGCTGCTGAGTTTATTCGTATTACGAAGTAACGCAACTTAAGGTGAGTTTACGGCCCCTCTTTTAACTGGTTTCACTTTTTGGGGGAGAAAACATGTGTTAAAACTTATGTTTGGTAACTACTGTCATACTATGGGTTTTCTATGGTTTACTATACGATCTTTGGAAGTCCCGGGGGGAACCATAAATGTGCGGGTTTGCACAACGGGGAAATGTGAATAGCGCTATTGGGAGTGACCAAACCCGCTCGTCGACTTGGAGGGTCGGCGGGTGCATATTGTCTCAAACAGGAACAACAGGTTTACTACATCGGGCACGACATCTGGTTTGCGAGTTAGTAATGGTTTTCCAATCGTGATAGTAACAAAACATACGCCTAGCTAGCGTACTTTGGTTTTCGATTTGTTATAGTATGGACAGGTTGAACTTGGTACTGTGATTACAAAACCTGTAAACTCACCAGCATTTTTGTGCTGACGTATTCTCTTACATGTTTTCTCAGGTCGCTAAGGTAGCACAATGGAACTAGGGCACACGCGTCTGCACGGCGTCTAGTTAGGATTGCATGGTTTTCAAACGTTGAACACTTGGTTTATTTTGGATTATGTTTTGAATAAGCTTCCGCTGTATTTGGGGATTTTAAACTATGTTTTTGAAATTGCATATGTTCATTTAGACTTGTTTATTGTGATCGTTGGTTTGGATCCTGGTTTGTCATGCGCCTCGCGGTAAAACTCCGCAAGTGGATTTTGAGGGTGTGACAAAGGAGTTTGAAGCTTTTAGGTTAGAAGAAAAAACTCTTATTAGCTACAATCTTTTAATGTGTAAATGACACAAATACCCATTCTATAATAAAAATAAGGAAAAATTATAGATTTCGTCATTTAGGTTTACCTCGTTTTTCAGTGGTTGTCCTTTCGCGTTTTAGTTGCTGAGATTCATCCTTAACGATCTAAAATGTTACACCCACTGTCCTAAGGCACTAACCCAGTTAAAACTTTCAGTTAACTTTGGTCATGTGCTTTGCACATGATGGTAAGTTGGTAATTTTTAACTGAAATTTTTAACTGGGTTAGTGCCTTAGGACAGTGGGTGTAACATTTTAGATTGTTAAGGATGAATCTCAGCAACTGAAACGCGAAAGGAGAACCACTGAAAAAAAGAGGTAAACCTAAAGGACGAATTCTGTAATTTTTTCAAAAAATAAATAAAAAACATGCATACAAACTTTTACTTAATGTCTATTTTAGTCATTTTATACATTTTATTAAAAGCTTCAGCTACTATGTCAAACACCAAAATATATTTAAAAAGCTACAGCTACCAGCTTCCAGTCACCAGCTTACAACTTCCAACTACCAGCCACCACCTAGTTTTGCCAAACATACCCTGTAACCTACTCATGGTAGACCATAACACGCATGAAATAATCTTACATCTTTGTAAGACCACCCGTAATGATGGGTGAATTGGGCGTTAAAGGGGCAATTGGCGCCCCGTTCACCCAGCTACACCGCCCCTTCCCTAGTTAAATGGGCGTTAAAGCCTCCCACGCCAAATATTTCGCGTGCGCCAAATTTGGATTGGGCCAATCATAGGCCGCCACGTGGCCACAATGTTTTTTTTAAAAAAAAAAGCCAATCAGAAAAATACTCCTTTCACCTACCATTGCACCCCTTGCCTATTTCAAGCCCCTTTCACCCACCAAGTAGCCCCACATTGTCACGTGTCGAAAAACGCCCATTTCACCCATTAAATTTCACCCACCATTACACATGTTCTAATAAGTCCAAGTTCATATGGCATCACACTCACATTTCGTGATTATAAATTGCTAGGTTTCATGATCATCTCATGTAATTCCTTTGGTAACACGATTTTCTTTCCACACATGAAATCAGTTTCATCTAAAATCAGAGTTATACTTGAGTTTCAGAGAATGTCAGTTTTCGTTGTCGTTTGTTTAATAATAAGGAGATAAGAGAGACTTGGTTCATAATATATTCATTTGAAAATTAGAGATAAACGTGGGCATGGCTTGCCGGAAATTGTGGCACACATAATAAAATACAATCTAGAAAATGATTTTAACACATAATGTACATTTTCTCGAAGAGACGTGAAGAAAAGGTAATACTCGATATGGTTATCAAGTTCGACGTGACTTTTATATGAGTTTGATATGATATTATAAGATGGCACATGCTTGTTAAAGTAGAATGTGATACCATCAAGTGACTTCTATAAATGTTAATTAGTTCATATATATAAATCTTTCACATGTGAAGAGATATATACCAATGTAACGAATATCTCTTTTTTAAACTCCAATTCTAACACGTAAAGAAATCACCTTCCGCCAAAGTATGCTTTTTTTAGTCACTTTTTGCCAAACCTTAAAACTGCATAATAAAAATATACCAATTATATATCATTATATGGATATCCCATTGCAGCCTTTAATATAATTAAATTTATTTGAGATTTTAATCCAATTCCATACTTAGGTATCATGCATTACCAATGAGGATAAACCAATTAAAACTAGTTGTATAAAATCACGCGCGTTGCGCATTTTACAATCGAGATTTAAATGAGGTGTTGATCAATCAATGAATTATACAATCGAGATTTCATTTTGGTTGTAAACGTTAAAAAAATAAAGAAATCTACACATAAGGTAACACATGAAATTTGTAACGAAATTACATAATATTATGTTATTTATATTAATAGTATATAATATAATAAAGTTTTTAAATAAAATAATATGAATAAAATAATAATGAAATTACATAATATTATTTGTATTAATAGTATATAATATAATAAAGTTTTTAAACAAAATAATATGAATAAAATAATATTTAGTTTAATATGAATAAAATATTATTAAGTTTACTATTCATTTAGTTTATAAATTAATAGTATATAATTTTTATTTAGATCATGAGATAATCATTTCTGTGGCTTATATACACACATGCCAGTTATATATACTGTAGGTGTGATACGTGTTATATGTATGGATTTTAAGGAGCGGTATTTGCTTTGCATAACTTCTGTTGGAATAAATATATGTAACATTTGTATATTTATCGATAGCTTTTATAATCATTTGTATAATGATGATCAATTATTAATTATCCTAAACCCAATAACAGATATGTCTTTGATGGGCAGACTTATCATTAGATAAGCCTTATAGGGTGTTCCCTGTGTTTGCATAAATAATGAGAGTTTACTAGGGATTAAGAGTTAGAGAAATCATTATCATAACACCACTTAATCTTTCGGCCCTCCCTCTCTCTAACCGATTCTTCACCAAAGAACCCTAAAGCCATCATAACTGCATATCCTAAAGGGAACCTGATCATACTGACAATCATGTTAACCTCTACTCTCTCAGCATCATTGTTAGGTCTCACGAATCTCTCAGGTATTATCATTATTATTATGTTTTCCATTATATACAATCAAAACTGATCAACAACTTCAACAATTCAACTAAATAGGATTGACAACAAGAGATGTGAAGTTGGATGCACACTATGTAACAAAGAAAGAATAATTGTGTAATCTTTTTTTTTTTTTTTTGACCAAACAAAACACTGCACATTTTTATTCACCCACAAATGATACACCCAAATTTCCAGCCAAGATTACAAACCATAAACAAACAACAAAACAAGGGAAAATCATCACCCCAAGCCCAATAAGCAAGTGGCTACATGGGGTTTTCACACCCAAAACAGAAAACCGATCTGCACAATTTAACCGTTATTGAAAGCCGTAAACGCAAACCATCTATCCATGTCCATGTCCGCTGTTTTCGCCCTTTTCACCATCCACCAATATGATTCCGTCTTCACCTCATCAATCAGTTTTTGCGTAGCAACATTCACATTATTAAAGATCTTATCGTTACGTGATAACCATAGCTTCCAAGTGACCAAAAGGACAATCGCATATATGGCTTCCATCTTTCTTTTCCCACAGTTAAGAGCCCTGCATCTTTCCATAATCAGCAGCAACGATTCATCTTTACCAGCAATGTCCGATCTGACCCATTCATTGATAGACCTCCACGCCGCCCTAGCACAAGCACTCCACAAATATATGATTAGCCGTCTCCACAGCAGCCCCACACCTTTTGCATAATCTGTCAGACACATGTAGCCCTCGAAATGCCAAAGATTCGGCCGTAGGGATTTTATTTTCCACCGCCCGCCATACGAAACAATTAATCTTCGATGTAGCAATCTTACTCCACCAAAAGTTAACGACCTGAGTACCCAAATGATGTTCTCCCCACAACGAATTCCGAACAGCCTTCATAGAGAAGTTAACTGTTTCATCCCCCAATCGCCAACGCCATTTATCACCCGACTGATTTAAATTGATAGAGCTGAGCCGATTTACAAAATCCTCCAACTGCGATGTTTCCTCCACTGATGACGACAGTCTTTTCCAGCCCGGTTGCCACCTGATGCTATTATACAGACTATTATTATTATTACAATGTATAAGATTGACAGAGCTATTATTATTATTATTACTAATATCAATACTGTTAAGAATATTATCATTATGGATACAATAGTTGATATTATTATTATTATTATTATTATTATTATTATTATTATTATTATTATCATTATAACCACAGTTTATATCATATCTATTATTATTGTTACTGCATACGCCAACAGCCAAGTCCTTGTAACATTCAGCCACCGAAATTCGCCTTCTTTTGCACAACTCAAACAACAGCGGATATTCTTCTTTTAATGAGCTCGAACCACACCAAATCTCATCCCAAAACCCAACAGATTTGCCATCCCCAACACTGCATTTAAACAAACTCGGAAGGTCCAAACCTCTTTTAATAAAACTTTTGTTCAGGTCACCAATATCAGCCCAAGTACCCTGAACTGACTTCTTAAACGGTACAAAGTTATACCTCCTGTTACCACCATGAATTGCTTTAATGACGTTACACCATAGTTGGTTCGGTGAGCTCTTGAAACGCCACCACCACTTCACAAGGAGTCCCAAATTGAGCTCTTCAATACGGGCGACCCCAAGCCCCCCCCCCCCCTCTGATTTGGTTTGATAATTCTTTCCCAAGCCACCCATCTAATTTTGTTAGAGTTCGAATTACCACCCCAAAGGAACTTCCTTCTAATACCTTCCAACACCTTGATTACACCATGTGGAGCTTTGAACAAAGACAAGTAGTAGTTTGGTAATGACCCTAGGACAGCTTTAACCAACACCAATCTTCCAGCAAAGGACAGTGAACGAGCCTTTCACGAAGCTAATTTGGCATTAAACTTATCAATAACCAACTTCTAACTCTTTAACCTTCTCATGTTATCACCCAACGGGAGACCGAGATAAATAAATGGTAAAGAATCTTTTTTACAATTGAGTAGCCTGGCCATCGATACAACCTCCTCTTCCGGAACATTAACTCCATATAAGTAGCTTTTATGGAGGTTTACCTTCAAACCTGATGCAATGGAGAATCCCCGTAATATCCGATTAAGGTTTGATATGTTGTTTTCCGACCATGACCCAATAAATAAGGCGTCATCGGAATAATTGTGTAATCAAAACTTATTATAACGTCAAATCATATGTCAAAGTAGTATGTACCGTTCGCAATGCATAGGACGCAACGTGTTAATCAATACGGTGTCAAAATTTATTTTACAAAATAAATGAAAACTGAAAAGTTCGACGTATCGTTATAATGCATTAAACGCTATTGTAGTAAAGTATTCCTATGACTATTTAAAAACATTGACAAACTATATATATATATATAACAAAATAATGTCAACTTTTTTCTAGAAATTAATCAAGTATATCAAAGATTTAAAAAATGAATGGAAACTACTTTCAGTTTTTATATAAATAAAAACTCAAACACATGTATGCATTAATCTTTTGTTGTCTCATTAGCAATATTTATCACGATCACCCTTTGCTAGCAGCTTTCTTATCTTATGATATTCATAGTATCTATTATAGAAGAGACGGAAATTGTATATTAGGATTAACCGAAATCTGTGGACGTGGACCAGCAGCAGAATTTTCAATGGATCGGGTGGGCGCCTTTAAAGTATAATATTCTGCTTTGGAGAGCGATGATGGGACATGTCGCAGCGAAGACGGAGCTGCAAGCTCGGGGGCTGCAGAGTGTTAATATTATGTGCGACAGATGCGGTTTAAGTGATGAAACTACTGACCATATGTTTGTCGGTTGCATTTTCGCCAAAAGTATTTGGTGAAACATCTTCGTTTGGCTAAGGATTCCTTGGCCACCAAATCTGGAGTCGCTCTCGGATGTGTTCAAGGCATTAAAGGAAAGTCCGGGCTGCAGAAAATGGAAGAAACTAGTATATATGGTTGCGATTGCCGCGGTAGCTAGAATTTGGAAGGCGAGAAATACCAAGGTGTTCGAAGGTAAATTTGTCCCTGTTATCAATTCTGTGGAGCTAATCAAGGAAGACGCTTATATGTGGATCGAATATAGAAGCAATTTGAAAAAAGTTTCATGGGACAAATGGGTGAAGTTTGATGTGTTGGA
Source organism: Ambrosia x helenae (assembly GCA_030844895.1). Taxonomy (NCBI): domain Eukaryota; kingdom Viridiplantae; phylum Streptophyta; class Magnoliopsida; order Asterales; family Asteraceae; genus Ambrosia; species Ambrosia x helenae. The sequence continues at coordinate 27,231,962 of CM061223.1, read as the reverse complement.
GTTATTGTAAGTCTGGGGTGTCTGTGTTTGTAGTTTTGGGGTCTGTACGCGTTATCCAGCCGCTTGCTGGGCCTTTATATTTAATATAAAGTGTTTTGGCCGTTCAAAAAAAAAAAAGGATTAACCGAAATCTGCGTGGTTATTGAATCTAACACTCGTTTTGAGAGAACTCATGTCAGCCTGTTTCTATTACCACTAAACTATAGTACACATGCAATTAATGGTTTAAAACTTTTTCTATATTTATTTCTTTTACTAAAAAAACTACTTTTATATTATTGTTATTTATATATATGTATGTGTATATATATATAATAGACACACACCTAACCTTTTATTTTGCTTCTGGATTTCCCAACGGTTTCGATTGATGGTGCTTAAAAGCATGAACAAGTTTAAACTTGTACTCAACAAATTGCTTTTTGGTTTCTGTATTTATAAATGAAATCGCCTCACCATTTCTACAAAGAATCAATGGCGTTTTTAAGATTATGTCTCATTGGCTTTCTTAGCTTTCTTTTGATAGATGGTACTCAAGCATGGAGCAAAGAGGGACACGTCATGACATGCCAAATAGCACAAGTATGTATATGCATCCATAATCCATTACTTACTTATATCTTAAGTTAATAGACTTTGTAATTTTCTATTTGATGTAATTTTCTTGATGTAATTTTCTTAGTCACGGAATGAAATTAATATGTTATTAATGAAAAAAAGATAGACTTTTAAAATTTTTTAAATAATTTTTCGCAATCCATTTAAAATATGATTTAAACTCTTAACTTTAATGTACGATGTAATTCCTTGGTGTAGGAATTACTTTCACCTGATGCAACACATGCTGTACGGATGTTATTGCCGGATTATGTGAATGGCAATTTATCGGCCTTGTGTGTGTGGCCGGACCAGATTCGACACTGGTACCGATACAGATGGACTAGTCCTCTTCACTTCATCGATACCCCTGACGACGCTTGCTCCTTTGATTATTCAAGTAACATTTTTCCTCAAGGACTTTTACTTGCATATTATTAACTATTGGTATTTTTACATAAGTGTTTGATTTGTAGTGACATAATTTTGAATTTGAAAAAAAAAAAAAAAAATAATAATAATAATAATAATAATAGGGGATTGTCATGATACACATGGAGGGAAGGATATGTGTGTTGCCGGAGCCATAAAGAATTTCACCTCTCAACTCTCACATTATAACCATGGAACTTCTGATCGTCGATGTAAGTTATTTTCTTTATTTAGATGATTACATCACCAATTATATAGTTTTACGTATATGATTTTTATATACACACACATACATGCGTCAAATTAGTTAAATTCATAATGATAAAAAAAAAAAAGTTGAGAAACAATTAAACATGATTCAATAGCGATTCATATGTAAATATTGGTGAGGTTTAACGAACAAGCAAAATCATAATAGTGAGTATTCACATGTGAACGAATAAATAAAATATGAACTAAAAGTAATTTGGTGTCATCATTAACTAAAACTCAAATGTGAATTAATTAACATATAACTTTGAAGTTACATGTATAATCATTCTATAGAACTAAAAATTTCATATATGTATCAAATTTAATTCAACGGTACAAATATTAATATACTTGATTGTGAATGCAGATAATATGACGGAAGCCTTGTTATTTGTATCACACTTCATGGGGGACATTCATCAGGTACTCCATTTTTTGTTATGTTTTTCTGGAAAATTGGTATTCTTGAAAATTAACTAAATCATTTAAATTACCAGCCAATGCATGTTGGATTCACTAGCGACGAAGGAGGAAATACCATTGATTTGCGATGGTTCAGGCATAAATCTAATCTGCACCATGTAAGTATGGAAATCGTGAATTTATTTATTAATTCAATAAACTCATATTATTTGTTTTAACCACCAAGGAGGGTTGACGGATGGACATGTGCATCGTATTGTACGTGTCTATCAGTGACTGAAGGGTAAGGAAGCATCGGTGGCAATCGGTGGCAACGGATGAACCTTGGAGTTTGGACTCTAAAGTTCATTTTTTTGGTTATTCTTAAAAAATAACTTAATAAATTTGTCCAGTCTTAATTTAATTTAGGAGAATGGTAAGATGATAAATTTGGTATTAATTTTATATAATTTTTAATTATATTTTGTGGATAATAAATTTATGAGGTTGATAAAACTGATAAATAAACAGGTATGGGACAGAGAGATAATTCTTACAACTGCATCAGAATTCTATGATAAGGATATGAAGTCTCTACAAAAGGCTATTCAAGCCAATTTCACTCATGTAAGAAATTAATTTAATGTATAGTTACATAAATATTTAACAATTTTAATAGTATAAAAATAAATTTGTATATCGTGTTAATGATCATGAAACGTTAGGGATTATGGTCCGATGATGTGACGTCTTGGAAGGATTGTGATGATATTTCCACCTGCGTCAACAAGTAAGTTTTTTCTTTACATTGTTATTTATTTATGTACTGACTACAATCATTTGTTTGACATACACGTTAGTTATAAGATTATTCGCCTGATTAAGAATTATGTAATTTAAAATACGATATAATCATTTGAACAAATTGTCATGATATATCCTGAATATATATATTATATAAAAAGTAAATTACTTTAAAGTATTGTTTTTCAATGGATTTTTTTTATCTAAATTCATATGGATTTTAGGTATGCGAAAGAAAGTATAAATTTGGCATGCAAATGGGGTTACAAAGGTGTTGAGGCTGGCGAAACTCTTTCAGGTGATCACAATACTATGTTTCAATATTTTTTATTTGTCATTAATTATACAACTTTTTTGAGATTTCAAGAAGAATTCTTAATATTTATAGTGTAGAGAGGAAATTTTAATTAATTTATAAGACATGCTATAAGTAGAGTACAATAATGAATAAACTTTTTGGATGAAATAAATTTTATCGTTATTTACATATTCACAGATGATTACTTCAAATCGAGAATGCCTATTGTGATGAAGCGAATTGCACAAGGAGGAGTCCGGTTGTCGATGATTTTAAAATCGGGCTTTTGGGGGCTCAAACTCATTGGAAGATGTATTAGTAGCTACGTGATTTAATTAATTATTATTCATTGCCTTTTCAATATACTTTTTATGTATTATGTAACATGTAAACTACTTTTCAAAAAAAAAAAATGTAACATGTAAACTAACTAGGGTACTTATTTTGTTATATTTATGATACATAACCTGTTTGATGGGATTTAATTAGTTAAGGGATTTTATATATCATCTTTTAAGTTTGAAAAAATTACATATTAGTTTAAAACACATGTTTTTTTATGCATAGTGTATAATTCTCTTCAAAAATAACACGAGGAAATAAGAAATTTTACAAGTTTAGTGTACTATAGGGTGCTAACAGATCGTGTCTGTGGGTTAGTGGGTCTAATCCGACCTGAACCCAAACACAACCCGAACCCAGAAATCGTGTGGTACATATGAACCCGAACCCGACTATTCGCGGATTGACCTTAACACGACACATTCAACCCGGATTTTTTTTTTTTAATTTGTTTCGCAAACTAATATATTAAAATTAAAATTTTATTACAAAAACACAAGCGTATATAAAACATTGGGAAAATGGATTTAAATACTCCCAACTATCGTCTGTTGGCGGATATCACTCCCAACTTTCACTTTGGCCAATAACACTCCCAACTTTCAACTTAGTTTGTTCCATCACCCCCAAACTAACGGAGGTCTAACCTGGTTAGTTTTCGTGGCCAAAATGTAAAAACCTAAACTTAATGGACAATGTACGTGGCACAAATGTAAAAACGTAAACTTAAAGGACCTTTTTGAAACTTTTTTTTTATTATTATTATAAATCCCCCACCCCCCCCCCCCCCCCCCTCCCTCACCCCTCTTTCTTCTTCTTCTTATGACAGACAAACCATCCCCACCAACCACTGCCTCCACCACCATCCCCAACCACCGCCTCCACCGCCATCCCCAACCACCGCCTCCATCCATAACCACACCCACATACACTGGTTTAATAAAGAGAGGGAGACGCAGAGAGGATCCGGTGGAGGAGCTTCGGCCACCATCTCCGTCGAAGCTCCGACCACACCCCTCCGATAATACTCCCATAACCTGTTCGTGGATAGGTGGTCAATTGGTGGTCGATTGGGGGTTATTGAGGTCGGTGGTGGTGGTTGCAGGTCGGGTGGTGGTGGTTAAGGTTCGGTGGTAGTGGTTAAAGTCGGTGGTGGTGATGGTTTGTGGAAGATGGTTTAGAGAGACAAGATGTTCAAGTTGTATGACCTGTTTTCCATTTAGCTGCTTCTTTTTTTCTTGGTTAGAAAAGATGTTCAAGATTAGGCTTTTAGTTTCCACTTCTGTATCTGTTAGAAAAGGTATTATACTATAATAATATGTCTTCGGATTTGAACAGTAAAATCAAAAAGGGGTATAATTTTAAACGCATAAGTAATAATGTTTTGTAATTCATATAAGATGCTGTTCTGATGGCCTGGTGGTTTTGTAGAAGGCTTATTATTGAGTGGCCCGGGTTCGATTCTTTATTGGGGGTTGTTAAAATTTTTTTTTTTTAAATTGTGCTGGACACGTGTCCGGTGCATGTGCTAGCCATTTGTTTTCCACTTGGTTGACTTATATTATAAATAAAAATTGCATATAAAACCCATCTGCATGTTATATGATCAAATTTGGTTGCATTGTCTTCTTAACTCTTCATCGGCGACTTTGAAGAGGTGAAGCTGTTGTTTTGTCATACTAATTATATGTAGTTTTTTGTGTCTGTTATCTTCATTTTTTGATTAAATATGCGTCTGGTTTGGTGGTTTTAAAAAAAAAAGTGATGGGTTTTTTGTTTATTTGCATGTGAGTGTTAAGTTAAATTTTGGCAGATTTTGTTATTGTTTGTTGTTATGATTAGGGGAAATGGATTTAAATACTCCCAACTATCGCCTATTGGCGGATAGCACTCCCAACTATCACTTTGGCGGATAGCACTCCCAACTTTCAACTTGTTGGCCATTATCACTCCCGAACTAACTGAGGTCTAACCCAGTTAGTGTTTGTGGCCAAAATGTAAAAAACAAAACTTAAGGGACCATTTTGAAACTTTTTATTATTATTATTATTATTATTATTATTATTATTATTATTATTATTATTATTATTATTATTATTATTATTATTAGAAATCCCAAACACCCCTCATCATCTTCTTCTTCTATCTTCCATCAGCCACTCACTACCACTGACCGACCACCACCGCCGCCCTGCACCACCATCGCCTGCACCACCCCCATCCCCCTCCCCTCTTCCCCTTCGGTTGACAGAAACCCCCTCCCATCTTCCCCTTCTATGATAATATGATCAGATGGATGCTTTTATCCTTCTGAAGTTCTCGAAACAAATCAACTATCGAAGAAATTTGCAGAATAAGAACGATAATAATTCATGTTAAAGGGTTGTTACCAGTATTGTCATAGTTAAGCAACAAGTTGTTCCTGCTCCATGTATGGCTGATCCAACAATGGCGGCGAAAAATGTTCCTCATCAAATATAACATCCGGTTCTTGATTATTGGCTATCGACAATGAATCTGGCGATCTCTGCACACCAAAAGACGCAGATTTCCTAAACTTATTGAGCTCATCTTTCTGTACACCCCAATTCAACTTCCCATCAGGAGAGCTCCAACCCGAAAGGTTGGAAGGCGCCATTAAAGATGAACCAGACTGGCGGTTGACCGCCCCACGGTCAATGAAACTCTGACTCCGATTCAACTTCTTCTTCTTCCTCCTCTGTTTTCGATGAACAACAGGAAATACATATCCATTTAGTCTAGGGTTTGGTTAGGGACGACGGAGAGTGAAGGGTTGGGTAGGGTTACCGGTGGGTCGGGTCGGGTCAGGTTAAGGTTGGGTTCAGAGGGTGGTCTGGGTCGGGTTTATAGGTGGTGGTAGGTGGATGAAGGTGAAGGGTGGTGGTAGGTGGATGAAGGTGAAGGGTGGTTTCCGGTGGTGGTGGTTTCCGGTGGAAGGTGGTTTTCCGGTGGAAGGTGGTGGTTTCCGGTGAGAGTGGTGGTGGTGGTTTAGAGAGAGAGAGAGAGAGGGGGGGGGGGGTTCTATTGCAGAATATGAGGGGGGGTTATAAGTTAAAGGTTTGATTTAAAAAATGCCCCTTAAGTTTTGTTTTTTACATTTTGGCCACAAACACTAACTGGGTTAAACCCTAGTTAGTTTGGGAGTGATAATGGCCAACAAGTTGAAAGTTGGGAGTGCTATCCGCCAATAGGCGATAGTTGGGAGTATTTAAATCCATTTCCCCTTATGATTATTATACATGGTGTTTTTAGCTCATTTTGTTTGTCACGTGTAAATTTATATCAGATTTAATGTGTTTACCAGGATTTTAAGGTGTTTTGTTAAAAGCTTTTAGGTTGTTTGTGTAGGATGTTGGTTTTTAACAATTTTTTTTTTTTGTTGTGTAGCTTAACTGATTTTATTTGCACCTGTTTTTGGGTTGTCTGGCATAACTGATTTGATTTTCACGAAAATTTGGTTTTGCTAGGCTGTATAGAGATGGTTTTAAAAGAAATAAAAAACTAGGTGTTCATTTAGGTTAAGATAAATGTTTTTGTTTGGTTTTTGTAGGTTGTATGTTATAATATACAGATGGTTTTAAAAGAAAAAAAAACTAGGTGTTCATTTAAGTTAAGATAAATGTTTTTGTTAAAATGTGTTGGCTTATGCGAACGTTTAGGCGTTTAAGCGACTAAGTGTTTAAGGCTGATGCAGGCGCGTTGGCATTAGCTCATGATCGGCGCCTAGACTTACTTAGGCAGGTGGGTGTGTGTCTGTATGCGAAAGGCGTTTAAGTGACTAAGTGGCTAACGCAGGCGCGTTGGCATTAGCTCATGATCGGCGCCTAGACTTATTTAGGCAGTCGGGTGTGTGTATGTATGCGAGTGTAAGCAAAGCGACAATTGAGTATTTGCGCGTTCAGGTGAGAGGGCGTAAATAAGTGTCGTGGTTAATTTAGCACGCAAACATGAGTTATGGTCTGTTTGAAAATTTTAGCTTGCTTATGAGATTGCACTATGCTTTAAAAACTGAAGTTAAACTGATTATTGTTATAGTCATTCAACTGATGGTCAATGTTTATTTGTTGCAGATTTTGGTCCTGATTTCATATTACTTGCTGTTTATGCCGGTATGTTGTTGTCTTTAATCTGTTTTATTTGATATGTGATATAGTTTATATTATATTTTTGTAAATGTTTTAGGCAGTTATTAAAGAGTAGGATAATAAGACATAGATTAGTTTTTAATGTGTGAAATATTTTTGGTGTATGAGTGTTTTGATACAGTTGAAAGTGAATTGTTACAACTTTAAGCATAACCCAATTCCATTCTCCCCCGATTCCATGTACGAATAAAGTGGTAAAGGGGGGAGTAAGTACTGGTACAACATGGCGAATCAAACGAGAGGCAAAAGGAAAGGGAGTTCTAATCAATTGATTGCGTAAAGCCTGTAGTAGCAGCGGAACCGGGGCGCTAAATGCAAATGCAATGTGTTTCTAACAAAATGCCTAATATGTCCTGCTGAGATGTTTAAAAAATACAGACATGGCGTTTTTGTTAAGACAGCGTTTTGTCAGAGTCTGTGCGCCTGAATTGAAGTGGCTTGCAAGAATTGATCATGTCTGCCTGTGGCTGGTGGTAGGAGGTGGGCTTGGTGGGTTTGTTTGAGTATTGGTGTGATATTGATCTCTTACGTGTGCGAGCCCAAAACCATCCAATTAAATCCTTTGCGCTTGAAAAGCACAGTGACTGTATGATTTAGGACAGAGATCAGTCGTCAAACGCAGAGATGTTTTTGTCTTGGGAGTGGCACCGTTCTGTTGCTTCTGTTCAGGAGGTTTTAGACCTGCACAGGATTTAGGGATCTGAGGTTAGCTGATGCGACTAATATTTTGAAATGGAAGGCAGATAATTGTGAGTGTTTCTCATGACATTTACTTTGAGGTGTCATATTTTTACAACCCACTCATTTCATAAGGTGTTGGTTTTTAGTGGCAAAGAGGTTATGAGGTGGTTGTTTGAATGTCATTGTGAGCACATATCATAATAGTTTAGTGTGTATAAAACAGGAAGAATTTAGTTAATAGGTTGGTAATGCGAATTTAAGCCTGTTTTATATCATCTTGGTTTAATTAATGGGATTTTCACAAGCTGATTTTAGTATGGGTATTATAGGAATCATGTGTGAAGAGTGTGCGCGTTTTGCTATGAGCGTGTGTTTATATTTAGTGTATCAGTTCATATTTTCTTAGGTGTTAAGTACGATACTTTAGCGTACGTAAGTAAAATTGAAAACAGGTGGTAAGTTAGGATAAGCGAATGGTATTTAGATTTGTTTTGGTGCTTTCTTGCCACCTGAGGATATAGTGTTTAAATGGGTTAGTGACAGTATTAAGAAAGCAAATAAGGTCGATTAAAAAATTTGTTTTAGGACTCATTGTTTATGATAGTTGAATTCTTTCTAGGTATTTTCAAAATAGTGATTTAGAATTAGGCTTAAATGGGTCTGCATACATATATGTTATAATAATACTGTTTATATATCATATATGAGGTATTTTATTGCTGCCTGTTTACTATCAGTCCTCAAGATCAAAGCGACGACGCGTTGATGTTGCGTCTACCTCAGGCGCACATTCATCACCTTTACAGTCTGATGTTGGTTCTTCTTCGACATCAGATTTACCTCTCTTGGCACCAAGTCGTCAACAAATATCATACAGAAATACGATGTTGCGACGGCGTCAACGCACTGAAACTGTTATGTCTGATTTAAATACTGACACAATTACAAATGAGAATACAATAACAGTTTCGCCTTTTTATATTGATTTTGGTGACTGCACAGAAATCTGTGAATTTTGTGGAGCGCTTTTTTGGTTAGAAGAGCGTCTAACAGGTTATCCTGTTAGCGCTCGACCACGTTATAACCGTTGTTGTCGTGGTGGAAAAGTTGAATTGCCATACCCTTCTGAACCCCCACAGGTTTTAAAAGAGTTGTTTTTAAATTCCGAGTTTATGAGCAATATACGAGCTTATAATGCAATGTTTTCTATGACCTCATTTGGCGCAAAAATAAATGAGGAAATAAATCAAGGTGGTGCACCGTATGTGTTTAAGGTTGCAGGCCAAGTGTCACACTGGCTTGGTTCTGTATGCCCTTTACCTGGTGATGTCCCACGTTTCCTACAAATGTATATTTTTGATGGACAAAATGAGGTGGCAAATCGTCTTAGATTTTTCCAGAATTTAGATACATCCGGTTTAGCCACTGATATAGTATCATCATTACACAAATGTTAGATGAGGTTAATGAATATGTCCAACTTTTTCGTATGGCTAAGGATATGTGTGGCCATACGGAGGTTCCAAATTTTCAGATTCGGCTTTACAATCATGGTTCAAACAAACGTTATGATGTACCATCTGCCAACTGTTTGGGGGCTATTTTGTGTGATACTGATCAAGTATCATCTCAATTTGATGTCATTATTAGAAGCAAAGATGGTACACCGCACAGAGTTAGTAAATTGCATTCATCTTATATGTCGTTACAATATCCTATTCTTTCCTCGTGCGGAACAAGGATGGTCACCGAGTTTGCGTTTGAAAGCCCCAGTTGCTAACGTTGAGAATCTTGAGGCTTTTGCTCCAGTTGATACTGACACAAGCGAAACAGCCACGATTACCACCATAGCTACTGATGATTCAAAATTAACACCGATAATGTCTATAGTTATCAAATACATGACCGTGAAGGTTTGTATACACATTTACTTAAGGCATCAAGACTATTACAGCAATATCTGGTAGATGCGTACATTTGTGTAGAACACTGTCGATTAGAGTACTATGGACATAATCGGGATGAATTTCGGTGTGAATTTTTGCAAGGAGTACAGGATGCGATATCCAGAGGTGATAATGATGCCAATAGTATCGGAAAAAGACTTATTTTTACCTGCGAGTTTCACGGGTGGCCGCATACATGTACAAGCATTATCAGGATGCTTTAGCTATATGTCGTGTGCATGGTAATCCTCAGTATTTTATTACCTTCACCTGTAATGTTCGTTGGCCTGAAATAAAAAGGCATTTGGATAAAGTGGTGTTTTTCTAATCCGCAAGATCGACCGATATAATTGCAAGAGTTTTTCAATTGAAAGTGCGTGCATTTATGAAACACCTTCGCAAGCCAAACCATTTGGTGATGTAACAGCAGGTAAATGTTACTTTTACAACATTTTATTGTTTTACATTCTTTTAGTTTGGTTGCATGTGTTACATGTTCTTAACATTAATTTGAACACACAGATTTGTACACCATTGAATTCCAAAAACGAGGCTTACCACATTGTCATACTTTGCTTTGGGTGTCAAATGCTTATGCTATACGTGACGCCAATCAAGTAGTCAGTATATTTCTACCGTTATTCTAAATGCTTCTACTGATCCAGCCTTGCATAGGATTGTTACAGATTTTATGCTGGCATGGACCTTGTGG
>CM061223.1:26884959-27221230 GCA_030844895.1 Ambrosia x helenae | reverse complement strand
TAATCCTTTATATATGTATGAATTTATATAGTGTGTCCAGGGCGCATCGATCACGAGTCATAGTATGAAAATTGCAATTTATGCGCCAGTGTAAATGAAGTTGGTTTACGTTTTGACGTAAAAAAATTGGGGGAAACAAGTCAAGTCAAATTTAATATTTTTTTCTTATTTTTCGTATGTTTCCAATTCTACGTTTCGACCCAGCTGCAACGCGCTAGGGTAAATTTCTTCCCTTGATATAAATATGTCTTTTGATTACACATGTTTGTTTATCCTTGATACACATTCACTTGACTAATTTTTCTTACGCTAAATTCTTTTTAGAAAAAAAGTAAATTGTCGTCATGTTTTAGAAATTTTGTATAATATCATTTTAATCGACTCGAGTTTATAAAGTTCTGAGTTTTCTCCTATCATTCCTTTATCTTAAAAATAGTTTTTACTTGCGTGTTTTTATTTATGTGTCGGTATAAATTCGAGCCCGCCTACGTTTTCGGCGTAAACTTCTTCCTTTTGTTTTTTTAAATAAGTCAGGTCAAATATAAGACATTTTGTTTTTGCTTATTTTATGAACGTTTCTAGTTTTACGTACTGACCCCGCCGTAACGGCTTCTATGAGTAAATTTTAAACCCTTTGTTGTGAATATATTTTTGGATTTACACATGTTAGTTTTCCCTTTTTACACGTCTCTTATGCTTTGTTTAGTACGTTTCTAATGTATGACGGGTCACATATAGATACGTTATGATTGCTATTTAGTTAATTTGGATACGTTAAAACTTGTGTTTCAATGTTCAACGCGTCACATAACGCTTTGACTAATCCGTTCAATGTTTGTAATATACCCTCGCTGCAACGGCGCGGGGGTCTTTATTACTAGTTATTATTTGCATGTATTTAAGAGTGCTGTTAGATATCTATAGCATATTTTGTGTTGATTAGGGATGCTAATGACAAATATTCATTTCGTGAAATTTGAAAATTATTTTATATTTGGTTGAAGTTGATTTTGGCATGTAATGTATTATGTGGAACTTATTTTGTATGTACTATTTTGAACTATTAATATTATTTTAAATTATTCAATTTGAAAGCCACTGATAAATTTGCTTTCTTAATTTGAGCCTAATTAAGCGAGGTTAAAGACCAAGCTGAACTTAAAAAAAAGATGAGCATTGTTTATAAAACATAACTTCATATTTTAAAAATGTAAAAGAGAAATAATAGATGATAAACGTTCTGTTTGGTTTTTATAGCCTGGCTTGCTATTAGAGGTAGTGTCCTCATTTTTTTGAGATAAAAACCTATAATTTTTTTATGGGGTTGGAAGTGGCTGTGAGTGAAGAAAATGGGAATCTACTATTTATCGGTAAATTTTGTGTTTTTTGGGAATCTTTTAGGGAAAACAGGAAAAACTGTATTTATTTTTTAATATTTGTTGAAAGTGGTTGTGAGTGAATGAAAGAGAAACTGTAATAATTTTTAATGTAATATGTGATTATAATTGGTTGTGAGTGAATGGGGGATGGGGAGCTATTAGAACCATGTGTAGTGGGGGCTTTATTTATTAAGCCCCTTCTTCCTGATTGGTCCACGTGGCAACTGAGTCAGCCATGGAGAGAGAAAAGTGAAAAATGGGGTGTAGTGGTAGGGGCTTTATAAATAAAGCCCCAGTTTCTGATTGATTGATTTTTTTATTATTTTTTTAATCTTTTAACTCAAAATAATTAAATAAAAGACAAATAAATATAAAAAAAAATTACAAATAATATTAAAAACACCACAATAATATTAAAAAAAAAATTACAACTATTATTAAAAAAAAGTTTACAACTAATATTAATTTTAAAACACTAGATAATCCTAAATTACTTATCTAAACATTAATAATTAATCCTAATTTTCTCCCCTATGGAGAGTAATTGTTCCAGTCCATGAGTGTGTAGTACGGCGCGGGGACACAGAGAACGATCGCTATCGCGACCGTGGACCTCGCATCCGAGGGGATGCGTAGCAGTACTCGTGAGGAGGGGAAAAAATTGTTTTCGCTTCCTCTTCTATCGCATCCCTTAAAGCTTCCAGGTCCTCCTCGGTTGGCTCGGTCTCACCGGTTGGGGAGGGGTTGGGTGGGGTTCGGTTGGGTCTCCACAAACTTGTAGACGCCCCAATCCTCTCTCAGCCATAACGTAATCTACGGCCCACACAATCTCCTCAGCAGTGAAATCAGCATCAGGGTGTGTGGGAGTGTATCCAGGGAGTGGAGGAATGACGGGGACGAGGTTGGAGACACGTGGTGGAGGAGGAGAAAAAAAACTGTTGTTGGGGAGGAGGAGGAGGAGGAAAAAAAAACTGTTGTTGGGGAGGAGGAGGTGGAGAAAAAAACACTTGTTGAGGAGGAGGATGAGAGGAGAAGAAAACACCGGTGCACGACGTCTCCGGCGAGCGTTATCGCAGAGATTCGACGGCTCGGCAAGATCATTTGGAAATCCTCCACCCATAGCTGGTTTGTAGTGTGTTTGTAGTGTAGTTTTTATAAAATTATTGTGTGTTTGTGTTGGGTGGTTTTTTAGTTTGTGGTTGTGTTGTATGTGTATATTGTATATATATATATATATATATAAATATTTAATAAAAAAAACAAAGTTCCGTATTCAAAATTAAATGTGTCCAATGGTCAAAAAAAATTTCGACCGGTGTTTTTGCCCTTGCCACAGTGTCAAGTTTTTATTGGATGGTTTCATTTGGTTTTGGCGTTATCTATAATACATTATAAAGGAGGAGTGATGGCCAACATGGTCATTTTCATCTCCGTACAACTTAACAAGCACCATGTACAACATATTTAAGCAAGAATTTAAGGGGTATTATGGGAAAACTTGTGACAATTAAGACACTTAAGGGGGTAATATAGACATTTTACCCACCTCCTCCTTTGCAATATGAAAATTTTGTTCCATGTTGTCCTCTCCTCTTTTCCCTTTCATCTTCTCCTTCCTGTAACCGAGCTATCAATTGAAGCTTGAAGGTGCAATGAAACATCATAATAAATTGTGAATTCAATGCAAAAATACTGCCTCCTTAGATGCTCGCTACGAATCACCAATAATAATCCCATTTAAATTTCAGTATTCTGCTTCTTATACTCTCGCAGAGAGAAGAAGAGAGAGATGGGGTTGTTCCTGGGGATCCTAGGTCCCTATTCTTGTTTTTGATGTTTTTGGTAATCCATTTACTCCACTTGTTATTATATTATTCATCCGATTAAGTTAGTATGATTCTAATCTGGGTTATTTATATTTTGATTCATTTGTTTTTTTTTTGATTCAAATAGTATATTTATTTTCCTAACCAATAACTATTAAAAGGGGAGGCGGGTAAAGGGCAACAACTGCGCCGCTACCCCCTTTTGAATTTTATTTTGTTGATCTTAAGTCTTAGCTGTACTGATTTTTTATATGCTGATGTGATTAATTAGCGCAATAGTAGTTGCAGTCTCGTAATTTTGTTTGTGGATTGGACATGGTTTTTATTTTTTCTTGGCGTTGCTACTGCTTCCATCATTATGATATTGATTTTTATTCTACAAGATGTATGAACACAAAGAACCTGACTACTACACTGTATATTGTTATTTTGTTGACCTAAGAATTAAACCAACTGAAAGTTTGTTATCGGCATTGTGCTAAGGATTCACCTGTTAAAATTTGCAATGATCATTGTTTGCCTAATATGCTGATTGAAAGTAGTAATCAACGTTTTTTATATATTTATTTCCGGTCTGTTGCCTCTTTCGACCTGTTCTTTATTATAAGATTGTTAAATTTGATTGTGTTTTGTTAGTGGCATGAGTATGTCTAAAGATTCTGCTGTAGTTGTTGCCTTGAGCCCTTGACAAAACAAAACGAGAGCCGATTGGTAATGTGGAGTGGGCTGAGTTGCAGGGCTGCAATAACATCGCCGGGTCTATGCTTCTTAGTTCAAATGCAGATAGCTGGCATTGGGAGGGCGCTTCGGATGGTAATTTTTCGGTCTCATCTTGTAGAACTTTTCTCTCAAAACATTCCGTTCCGTATTACCGTTTGAATGGGTCGAAGGGGTTCCAAAAAAAAGTGAGCATTTTTGTTTGGGCGGGCGGAACAAGACAGGTTAGCGACTTGAAAGGTTTACTTAGGAGGGCCATTATTCATGTGCAGCCAAGATGCAGACTGTGTGAGCAAGGAGAGGAAGATGCGGACCATGTTTTTACGGCGTGTTTAGTGTGCTCGGTAATATGGCAAAAGGTGAGTCGATCGTGCCAAACCCCACAGTTCGCGTTTACTGTTAGAGACCTTCTGGAGTGGTTTAAAAACAAAGACATTGCAGCCAAGAAAAGGAAGATTACGCGAGTTATAATTTTAGCGGCATGTTGGTTGATTTGGAAAGCGAGAGAAATGAGGTGATTTTTGAAGGCAAGCGTCTAAATATTGGCTGTATTTTTTGGCGAAATCCAGATTTTGGCGTTCATGTGGGTCAAACATCGGTTAAAACACAATAGGTTAACATGGGAGAATTGGGTGTCGTTTTAATTTATCAGAGATTGATATGTATATAGTCAATAGGGGTCCGTGCAGTTGATGATGCTAGCAACTTGCTGATTTGTTTTTCTGCACTGTTGTATATGCCTTTGGGGATATGTGATGAGATCTTTGCTGACCAAAAAAAAAAGCTGTTGCCTTGACTTTTGAACATATATGTGATGGTATAATTTATATCTAACCTGGTGGTATTCATATTAGTTTTATAGATAAGTATTTGAATTTATTTGTTTTCAAACTTATTATCTATTATTGTATTCTTAAATCATAGATAAGAAGGGCGAAACATATGGCACATGAACCCTCAATGAATGTTTGAAGATGGGTTGTACATCTAACAAAAACTATTAAAATGTTATTAAGTTAAGAGTGGCGATTCTGGTTTTGTAAGTAACAAACTTCATGCTTTAACGTCAACATTTGTAATAGACGTTATGATTGAATTTGATATCAGTCGGAACACCCGCCTCCGCAACGCCGCGGGCATTACCACTGAGTTTTTAAAAGCCCCGACATGTTTTTTTCTATAGCCCCCCCCCCCCCCCCCCGTAATGGTGTAGGGGGCGCTATTTTTCAATTTTTTGCACATATAGCGCTCGAGTACGTGGGGGTTTTAAGAATGGTCTTATCACCTCAATTTTACAACATAATTATAATTGTTAAATTTTCATGGAGCCTTTTTTCAAAATTAAGGGTCTTTCAATTCAATTAATTTATTGGTACCCAAGCAACATAACAAATTTGAAAAATTAAATGTCTTTGGAAAATTTTAAATTTGACCATTTCCTAAACTCAAGGAACATCAAAAGCCTCAAACAAATAAATCCATAACATATGACTAAACAAATCATTGCCAGAACCAAACAAAACTCTGATGTCTGCATCCAAATTCCCAAAACAACACCCAAAAAGCCAGCAGCAAGACGTTAACATTTGCCTCCCAAATGTGTAGTGGAAGTATTATGGGGTGGGCATGATTATAACGCCTCTTACACTGCCCCCTTGGACGTTATGGAGCATTATGGGGGGATGAACTTTTATATATATAACGGGCGTTGTTAATCAATTTTATATTATTTTTTTAATCAGTTTTCATACCATCTTCTTTACACCCAATCAAATAATAACAAATCCAATCAAATAATAATATTTTAATCTTCATGGAGCCACATAACGCCCCTCACCCACTACACCCTCTTTTCCCATAACGCTCCATAAAACCCTTCTATTACTTTATTAATTTTTATTTCCCATAACGCCCCTCCACTACACATGCCCTTAGACCATGTGTAATAGGCATTATGTGGGCATGAATGAGCTTGATAACGCCCTTAACGCCGTCCCCCTAGGCATTATAGGGCATGAAGAAACATGGGCATTTCTAGTATAATGCCTAAAGATGAGAAAAACAAGGAAAACAATTATTAAAAGGACATTAAAAAGAGGTTAACTATTACAAATTATTTGAAGGGACATTATGAGGATGATGTGGTGAAAAATGCCCCTTAGAGGGCTTAACCATTGCCAATGGTCTTATGAGTGATATGGATTGGAGCCCCTATGTGTTATATTGCACCACATCAGGGTTACGCAAGCAATGAGTTTCAATAAAACCCCCTTTTAACATGCAAGTAATGGTTTAAAGCCCATAATAGCGTCTCCTTTATATTTTCCATATTTTTTAAAGGAGAATTGAAATTAAATAATCCCAACTTTGTCGGGTTGGAAGAGAATAATCTCAACTTGAAAATTGAAACCTAACAGGCTTAATTTGTCTTGTTTTTTATTTTACTGGACCAAAACTAACAGGGTTTAACACAGTTAGTTTTATGCCTATGTGATATGATCTAATTACTTATTTCCTAACCAGGGGGCTCAATTATGATACATGTTATAAAATATGACGGAATGTACTTAGGCCCATCCTGAGTGGAAGGCCCATTCTTCGAAGAGAGTGCCTAAGCCCAAAATGGAGAGCCCATGACCAAGGCATGCTGAGCACGACGAGGATGGAGACAACTTAGAGCGTGAACAGTGCAAAGGCTTCTTTATCTCCAATACTTGACAAACCAAACGATATCAAACCCCTTGAACCATGCTAATAACCCGGCATGAAGGGTTTTGCCCCATGATGAAGAAAGAGAGGATATCCTCAGAGTGGTGGAGTTTATTTTTTTTAAGGGGCCGAAAGTCACAGAACCTTGAAATGGAGAGGGCCGGATACAATATGTATAAAATTTTCGAATGAAAACGCGTAAATATATTTTGTTTTGTGGTACTCGTTTAACCTAACCAACACTCACATCATCACATGTATCTGAACTTATGACACATGAATTAACATTCAATTTGGAGTTCAACGCACAACTGAGGAATTGATTATTTAAATCTTATGATTTTAAAACATCTGAACATGATATAATTTTAAATATTACTTAATAATTTAAAGTTCTCAATAGTTATTTATTTCTCTTTATAACTTTCTCTTGTGTCTCACAAAACACGTTATAATAACATGATTTTCCACAACTAGAGATTTATGTACACGCATGCATTTACCTTTTGTAAACACCCAAAAGTCAAATATTTTGGGGTTCTAGGATTCATACACCATGTGACGTCACTTTCTGGGAGTGTGACATCACATTTTGGGGTATGTGGCAGCCTCCTATTGGTATGTGATATGGGCCATGATGTATGAATCCTAAATAGGGGGTGTATGAATCCACAATCCCATATTTTGACATGTACAAACAGAATTTAATTATTAACCATGTTGATTCTTCATGCATTGCGGCGGACATTCTGTCGGTATGTTTTGAATCATCACAGTTTGGTACTATAGAAAATCATAAAAACAAATGGCATTACTATAGGTAGGAAAAAAAGTAATTAAAATTTTTATAAAGCTCAACATAACAACCAAGTCTAACATGTTATTAGATTCGGGTGGTCAAGAATAAAATTGGAAAAAAGGAAAAAAATTCACATACCAACATCACCCGAGAGTCAAATCCGTGTCTAAAAGGCACACATCCAACCACTACACCACCCGTCCTTATGTTGTTTTACCTTTAATCAAATTATATATATTATATTGAATACCCTAAGAAAAGAAAAAAAAAAAACACACCACAATCGGGACTCAAACTAATTCTTGAGATTATTATAGAAAAGGTAAGGTCGACTGATAACATGATATATTTAAACTTTAACATGCAAAAATGCATGAAAAAAATAAAGCAAAACAAAAAAATATGCATTTAAAGGAATAAAAATACCATGTAAATGTAATTTACTAGAAGATTGTGATTTGGTTAACTCATTAATCAAATATGTTGTGTTTTGATTAGTGCTTCTGATAATTTTAGACATGAACCTACACGATCTTAACAGGTTTTATGTTTGATTTTAAATGGTTTCGTGTATTAAACAGGTTGATACGATAAGGCCTTAATATGTTTCATGTCTAAACATGTTAAAGACTTGTTAACATGTTAAGAACCCGTTAATACATGTTAATATTTTTTTATTTAAAAAGCTATATATGGGGTGGTGGTATACCTTATACATATATAGACTAAGGATGAATAAATCCTAATTTTCAATTCTCAAATCACAGATCACAAACATATACAACTCTCAGTCATTCCTCCTCCTACTTCTCAACTTCATTGTCCCCGTCCACCGTTGCAATCACCCGTCCATTGTCCGTTGCCATCCATCACCCGTCCACCGTCACCCGTGCCCTTTCTCAACGACAGCGTGGCTCAGTCTCTCATTCACAGGTTTGTGGATAAGATTTCATGGTTAATATGTTTATAAACAGGTTCATGTCTTGTTGTGTCTTATCGTGTTGACATGTTATAAACATATCCTTGTTTGGAAAAAATGACATAGTAAGTTATCGTGTCGTGTTCGTGTTTACGTGTTCGTGTCTTATCATGTTCATATCGTAACAGATCGTGTCTGACACGATATACCAGCTCTAGTTTTGAGGGACCTATTTAAAAAGTTGGTCATGTTTGACCTATATTGTGTACATGCATAGGGGTGAGCATACGAAAACCGATAACCAAAAAACCCCGAAACCGAACCGATAACCGAACCGAAAATAACCGAAACCAAATTAACCATCGGTTACGGTTAACATGAGGCCAAAACCGAACCATTCGGTTATGGTTTTGGTTTTCCCTTCTTCCGTAACCGAAATAACCAAAACCGAACCGATAATTATATACTTAAGTATTTTTCATACATATATCCATGTATTTGGAACATATTTTCATGTATTTTCCGGTATATTTCATGTATCTTTCATTTATATCTACGTATTTGAAATATATCTTTTATGTAACTCATGTTTTTTCATGTACATCCATATATTTGAAGCATTTTTTATTTATTTCCTCGGTATTTCATGTATTTTTCTTGCGTTTTCATATATATATATATATATATATATATATATATAGGGGGCGGTTATTCTACAAAAATAGAAAATCGTGCGAAGCGCGCGAAGGATATTTGTACATGATAATTACGTAATGATAATTACGTAATGTTTTTTATGTTCATGAAAGCATTACGTAATTATCATTACGTAATTATCATTACGTAATTATCATGCATTTGTACATGATAATTACGTAATGTTTTTTATGTTCATGAAGGCATTACGTAATTATCATTACGTAATTATCATGTACAAAGTGATCCTTCGCACGCTTCGCACGTTTATATTACTTTGTATTTGATCCTGCCCCTATATATATATATATATATATATATATATATATAGGGTGGGGTTAGCATACAAAAGGGGTGTTTTGTAAAAAAGGTGAGAAGGAGTTTTAACCATTGGATCAATTAGATTGATGGATGAGATGATAGTAGTGGCATTTTGGTAATATGTGTTTTAAATATATTATATAAATTAATGCTTTAAGGGTATTTGGGTAATATCACCCATCAAACAAGATAAAACCCATTTAATTATCAAAATCAATAACCGTAATTGAGGCTTCATATTCGGAAATATCATAAAAGCACTCTCTCTCAAAATTTAGGCAACAACCACAACCGAAAATCCCTGAAAGAATGATAATTGATTCCCACATTAATAGGCCGATTGTATATAATCTTCAAGTGGTTGTGTTTTCGTTTCATCATTATTGTGTTTTCCACTTTTCCTACTTCTTCAAGGACTGAACATGGTTGGGAAGATGAAGTGTTCCCCGACGATTGAGAAAAAGAAGATGAAAGGAGGTCTTAATCGTGTTTTTCTGCCGGCTCGATTTGGTTTAGGTATGTTTTCTGATGTGTTTTCAAAAAAAATAGTATATTAGGGTTGGGGAAAAAGGCGATATGTGTTTTTTGGGGAAAAAAATCTGAACACAACGTTTTGTATAGGTGTTTTGCAGCCTTTTAGGATGGCTTTTTTTTGTTGGTTTTTAGAAGTGTTTAAATAATGGACTTGTTTTTAATACACTGTTTAGTTTTAACAGAGGTGTTTTGAATAATACATTGTTTTATAAACACACATGTTTAGTCTAAGGTGTTTTTGGAATTGAATTGAAAATGAGCGTTTTAATAAAGTGTGTTTTAGGATGTTTCATATAAAGGTTTTATGGATTATTTGTTTTTTAAACAATTGTGTTGTATATAAAGGTGTTCTATATTTGTGTTTCTTAAACAATTGTGTTTTATATAAAGGTGTTCTATATTTGTGTTTCTTAAACAATTGTGTTTTATATAAAGGTGTTCTATATTTGTGTTTCCACTGCTGGGACGTGTGGTGTTTTATATAATACATTGTTTTATAAACACATTGTTTAGTCTAAGGTGTTTTTAGTGATAACTGTTTCGCTGAACTAGGCCAAAAGACGGTTGGTAACTGGCTAGAGATCGCAAGTCCAGAAGATCCTGCAGTGATTGAGGTCTGAGCGTTTGCTGTTGATGAACACAACAAAGACACGAACAGTAGTTTAAAGTTTGAGAGAGTAGTCACTGGTTACATCCAAATTGTTGGTGGAATGAATTGGCGGCTAACGATTGAGGTCGAAGATGTCGCAGTAGTCAAGAACTGTGAGGTTCTTGTTTACGAACAACCTTGGCAGAAATTTAAAAAACTCATAGATTTTAAGATTGTTTAGTCAAAAACATTTTACAAATTGGGCGCTTATGTTTTGCAACTTCTTGTAGTATTGACTGATAAAAATGTCATGTGATTTAATAGTTGAATTGTTAAATTTTATGCATACTTTGGTTTCGCATCCTCCTCTTTTATGAAATTCTCAGGGTTTTCATAAAACAAAACGTTCTTTTTCTTCTCTTAGACCATCCGTTGTGGGACGCGAGTTACGAGACGCGAGCCACCGCTTTACTCTCAAGCAACCTCATCGCTTGTGCTCACTTGACCCCATTGTGGCTAGGGGTGAGCACCGGCTCGACATGTGCTCAATTTGTCCCTTTAACACACGCGAGCATCATCGCGTGTGCTCGCACCGAAGGTCTTCACGTGTGCTCGCGCCAAGGCTGTTGTGGCTAGAGGTGAGCACCGGACTAAAACCTTACTCGCACCGGTGGTCGCTCACATCTCACAACGTACCGCTTAGTATATATATTGTATTTTCACAAAAATTACGTAATATGGTTATAATAATAAATGTGAATTTTATAATTTAAATATCTTATTTTAACCTAAACATATAATTAAAAAAATATCATCGTAAATTAGTAAACATTCAATGACGAACAGATCTTTCTATAAATAAAAACAAAAGAAATCGGTAAAAAAAAAAAGAAATCAGAAGAAATAAATCAAGTTTGACCGAAAATTATAATGTTTCCTATAATTTCTCTTTTGTTAACATAATTCGAATTTTACTAAATTAATTATTAATGTATATTTACTAATTTAACCTTGACCTTGAAGACATGTGTCACTATGATATTCTTTCTCACCCTTCTCACAATAATAAGTTTTTGTATGGAAACCCTTACCTATATATATATATATATATATATATATATATATATATATATATTATATATATATATATATATATTTGTATTCTTGAAAAAGATCCAAACACTTACTAACTATTTTAAGTTTATAATTTTGCACAAGTTTTATGTTTGGATATTAACTGAATATAATCGAAACCGAACCGATAACCGACACATTAACCGAATTAACCGAACCGACGTAACCGATCGGTTTCGATTATGGTTTTTCTTAAAACCGAACTTTGGTTATCAGTTTCGGTTATATATAAAAACCGAACTGAACCGACATTTACTCACCCCTAGCATGTATGAATTTTTTTATGTGTCATTTTCACCCATTAGTCATCTTTTATTATTTTCCTCCCACTTGTTAACGAAGTACCTTGAGCTTCCCTTTGAATTTGAAAACAAACTAATTACTCAGCTATTTCTCCTATTGGCTTATGCATCACATATAATTGATATAAACATGACTTTGCTTAAGATTTAGACCAAGTCTGTTCAGTGGCGAACCTTGACCCGAAGGTTCGGGGGGTCGGAAGTCACTAGTTTCGGGGGGTCGACACCCTATATTTCTAAAATTTTCTATACGAATACTATATAATCGGAACTTTTGCGCGAAAATTCGGGGGGGGGGGGGGGGCGGCCGCTTCCACCCGCCCCAACTAAGCTACGCCACTGAGTCCGTTGACGTTTATAGTCACTGAAAGGTGTAATAACAATGAACATGCATCGAAGAAAATGTGGGGCAAAAAAAAAAAAAAAAATTCAAATCTTAGTCTATTAGATCATTTGAATAGAAACTACGATAGGCCAATTCTTAGGTGCTGTTTGTTTTTTCTGTAGGAAAAAGTCTGCAGTCTGCGGACCACATCTGCAGACATCTACTGGAGAAGAGGTGGACCAAAGGTCTGCAGTCTGCAAGAAGAAGACTGTTTGTTTGTTAACATCTGCAGGCTGCTAAAATAAACTGAAATTTAAATAAGCGGATTTTTTTACAACAGTCTGGTGGTGGACCGTGGTGGTGGTGGACGGTAGTGGTGGATGGTGGTGGTGGACCGTCGTGGGTGGTGGACAGTGGTGGTGGTGGTGGACGGTGGTGGAGCGTGGTGGTGGTAGACGGTGGTGGTGGACCGTGGTGGTGGACAGTGGAGGTGGTGGTGGCGGGTGGTGGTAGTGGTAGTGGTAGTGGTGGTGGACCGTGGTGGTGGTGGACGGTGGTGGTAGTGGACGGTGGTGGTAGTGGACCGTGGTGGTGGACCGTGGTGGTGGTGTACCGTGGTGGTAGTGGATGGTGGTGGTGGTGGTGGACGGTGGTGGTAGTGGACGGTGGTGGTGGTGGTGGACTGTGATGGTGGTGGTGGACCGTGGTGGTGGTGGTGTTGGTGGGTGGTGGTGGGTGAGGAAAAAAGAAGAGAAAAAGACTTTTGAAGACCTTAGAAGACTTTGGAACAAGTCTGCACCAAGAAGAGGTCAAGAATGCCTTTTTGAGTGAAAAGTCTTCCAGAAAATAAACAATATGCAGACCCAAAACGTCTGTGCGCGTCTGCACGGCGTAGACAAAAGATGTCAGAAGTGCTTCTAAGCAAAAAACAAACAACCCCTTAGTCTATTTAATCATTAATAGAAACTAAGATTTTATTTTAATTTCTAATCGAAATACTAAAAGTGTATACATACATACATACAAATCGTTCTCAAGCATGAGAGGATGTATACTTGAGAGAGGAAGTGATGCATTCTTGATTTATGATACACATGTTCTTGCTTGATATGCATTGAATACAATTCAAGCTGACAGATATACCTACATGAAGCATCAAAATGGCTTGATTAATGTTGGTTATGTGAAGCTTGACGTACACTAAGGGTATGTAAATTAGCTGGTGGCTGGTAGCTAGAAGCTGCAAGCTGGTAGCTGGAAACTGGTAGCTGGAAGCTTTTTAAATATATTTTGGTGTTTGGCAGATTAGCTGGAGCTTTTAATAAAATGTATAAAATGACCAAAATGGACATAATTAAAAGCTTGTAAAGAAGATTTTTATTTTATTTTTAAAATAGAATGGGTATTTGTGTCATTTATTAATCAAAAGCTTATAGCTAGTAGAGCTTTTTCTCCTAACTAAAAGCTTCCAGCTCATTCAATCAAACAAGGCTTTTGAGCTTTTTCTTAAAAGCTTGAAGCTTGAAGCTCCTATAAAAGCTCTTAAAAGCTCCTTGCTAAACAATACCTTAAGAAAAAAAGATTTTGGAGGATGTGAATGCATTTGAGAGAGTTCGCACCATGCAAGATATTATCAAAAGCACACATGACAAGTGCAATATGAAACTACCAAAGTACCAAGGCTCTACGTTCGTACCAAATGCCAAATGGTTGACTGGTTGCATCAAATCAAATGTACGTTACATGTCGTTGACAAAGCTATTGGCTTATATAATTAAAGTAAGTGCAAATGGTTCGGAAATAAAACACGACAGAGAAGTTTAATAAGAGAGATCAAGGCGTTAGACGCCTATACACAATCATGATGGTATGCTAGTAGTCACGTCTATTATGATTTTATTTTACAATGAATAATATCTTAAATATAAGTTTTATATAAACTTTTTAATCGGCTCTAAGTCCATAACATATTCCAATATGCGTTTCCACTCCGAATTCAGTTTGCTCTCAAATATGGGTGGAGGATATCTGATGGGATTGGGTACCAAATACACTAATCCGTATACTCAAACCCGGAAGTAACATCGCCACGCGAAAAGAGTTCATGCGCAGTGAACAGTCAAAGTACATTAATGACCAGTCAACGGTCATATCTCGGTCAAGACGAAAGTCATGCATAGTCAAATGCCATGCATGAATTAAGCCTTCAAGCACGTTGACTAAGCATTAAAGGCGGTATTATGTTCCACTATTCCCATTAATTATGCTTTCCATATATCAGCTCACTAACATAATTAAGGGTGATGGAGACAACCTAACCACGGTTAGGACTTGGGTAATGGTGGTATACGGACTCTCCTATAAAAGGGGTCACATCCCCAATAGGAGAGGACACTTTCTGCTAACCCGGAGAGCTATCATAGTATCCCCATTCACCCCGTTTTTGTTATAAACTGCTACCTTGTGTAGTCGTCTCCACATCCACATCAACCTTTGTTTGCAGGTTCTCTCATCCGTAGCTGCTAGTTAATGATCAACCCGGTAGTAACTCATAACCTTATTATCCCTAACCGGTGGTAAGGCTATTTGTTTCTTCATTGGCGCCATCCCTTACGGTTTTAACAATCTTTCAAACTAGCAACATGGCTTTCTCAAAGGATGCAAACAATAATAACACTGCTGAAGTAGACGCCACAATCAACGACGAAATCCAGGATGTTACACCAAACACTATCACGAAGAATGTGGCTCAGAAGCAACCGGCTTTGACATTCCAGTTCCACCCAATCAAGGGAGGATGTACTGGAGGAAAGAAGAAACAAGACAACCTATCTCCCATTAGGGGTGTTCATCGGTTCGGTTTACGGTTTATTTGGTTTATTTGATTCAGTTTATTCGGTTTTCAAAATTTTGTACCTCAAACCAAAAACCAAACCAAACCAAACCAAATTAGGAATATGAAAACCAAACCAAATTCAACCAAATTGAATTCGGTTTGGTTTCGGTTTAAAACCAAACAAACCAATTTCAACCAAATTCAACCAAATTGAAACAAAGTTTTTTTTTCTCTAACTTATCTACCTCTGTGTTCCGAAATCCGAATAGAAAGAAAACAACTAATATAAATCAAACCACGCAACCACAAACATCATAGAAATTAGAAATAGTAAATAAGTCTTTTCAAATTCCACAAATTATAAATAAACTTCAAACTTAAATCTTTCTCCAACTCTAATGAACCTACATACGAAAATAAAGAGATATTAATACTAAACATATACTTGGGCTTATATATTATATATGGGTTATTAAGTATTATTAATTTTATTTAATAATTAATAATTTTACC
Source organism: Ambrosia x helenae (assembly GCA_030844895.1). Taxonomy (NCBI): domain Eukaryota; kingdom Viridiplantae; phylum Streptophyta; class Magnoliopsida; order Asterales; family Asteraceae; genus Ambrosia; species Ambrosia x helenae. The sequence continues at coordinate 27,205,631 of CM061223.1, read as the reverse complement.
GGTTTATTCGGTTATCCAAATAAACCAAATAAACCAAATAAAAAAAATGTAGAACCAAAAACCAAACCAAAAACCAAATTAGCAATTCGGTTTCGGTTAAAACCAAACCAAACACCAAATTCGTTGTTCGGATTGGTTTTTTCGGTTACGGTTACGGTTCGGTTTTCGGTTTTCGGTTTTTATTTGGTTTGCGGTTTTTCTGAACACCCCTATCTCCCATTGATCCGGACGAATGGTTGGCTCGAAAAAATTCAAAGACAATCGCTGAATATCAGAAGATGGTAATGAATCAAGCTAAACTTAACGTCCAAAAGACGTTAAGTTTCGACACAAGAGAGGAAGATTCAGAATCGGCTCGCGAAAACAACAATGGCCGTCGTACTAAGGGACCTCGTCAGGCGGTGCGTGGTGGAGACCGCGGTTGAAATACTCACGGTCAGGACCCTGCCAACCTGCATGAGGAACCAGACGGCTATGAATCAGAGAATGAGGTGCATCATGATTCTAACAAAAAGCAGCATTCTAAATCTGTCGCCAGCAGCCTGTCACCCAAAGATGATGACCTCTACAAGCCATACAGGCCGAAGACATTTGCCGAGAGATCAAAATTCTGTGCGCGTATCGCGCTAGCACCAATGCCCCAAGAGTGCAAGCTACCAAGCACTATTGGGAAATACGACGGTTTGCGTGATCCAGACGATCACTTACATGCTTTTGATTGCGCAGGCAGCTCCAAGCTATGGCCGGTGCAAGCCTGGTGCCATCTGTTCGTGCAAACGTTAACAGGGGCAGCCAGAGTCTGGTATGAAAGTTTGCCTGTAGGAAGTCTGGTGGACTTCGATGATCTCATAAGAAAATTTAAGAATCACTTCTCTCATCTGCGCAAACACAAGAAGGACAAAGCTCACATTCTCCGTGTACACGCCATGAGAACGAATCTCTGGAAGATTACATCGTCAGATATAACAAAGAAGCCCTCCAGCTAGGTTGCGGAGAAGAACTTACCGGTGCAACATTCATACACGGGGTAAGAAATGACGACTTGATGAAGTGCCTAACGGGAAAAGATGGCGTGCCGCAAGCTTGGGATGAAGTGATTGAAGCTGCCAAAGTGTACGTGTCCTCTGAGCGATCCTTTCACCGAAACAAAAACACGCACCAAAGTAGCAGCCACCATCCATCCTCGAACAATAGAGGGAAGGGCAAACAGTCTGTCTGGTCTAGAATTTCGGGCACAGCGGAGGAAGGAAAATATTCCTCCGCGCATGATGCACAAAACATGCTTAGCTCAAGAGGGCCCCGTGATCACAAAGGACACTCAAAAAAGAATTACGAGTGGACACCACTGTCCAAAACACCATCTGAGGTGCTAAAAACTGAACAAATTCAATTCCCAAAACCGCAAGAACTCCGAGGTGACAGACAGAACATAGATAAGTCCAAGTACTGTGAGTATCATGAAGACCACGGACATATGACAGATAACTGTTATAGTCTGAAGATGGAAATCGAAAACGCCATAAAATCAGGGCAGTTAACGCACCTCGTGAAGAACATGCGGAGAAAGCAGAGGGGCAACACGGAGGGAGGCGAACCCTCTCAGAAAAGGATACGCAATCTCAATGCGCATCATGTGTATAGCACATCGCGCAATACATGCAACATGATCCATAGAAACGCAAGTCACAAACGCATCTTTGCGGAGACTAGAGATGATTCATGGAAAGAAGAACCAGTGATTATGCCAAGAGTAAAGGGATGGGCTTCGTCTACAGCTCCACTGATTATCACAGGCGTTGTTGGCCATTATCGAACAAGATATATGTTCTTGGACAACGACAGTAGCACCGACATTATGTACCAGCAATGTTTCGACCAGCTGGACGATGATGACAAAAGAAGAATAATACCAGTGATAGAGCCAATTTAAGGCTTTATTCATGAAACAATCTACCCGCTGGGAATGCTCACTTTCTCAATAACACTCTCAGACGGAAAGCACTCGCGCACTGAAACGTGCGACTTTATAGTTCTTCCTGTTAATTCCTCGTATGACATCCTACTAGGGCGAGAAGGATTGGCAAAGTTCAACTGCAACGCATCCACACCACATCAGATGGCAGGTTTCCCAACGCGAACAGGAGTCACATTTATTCGCGGAAACAAAACATGTCACACAACCGAAGCGCCGAGGCCCGCAAAACAAACAAAACCAACTGTCAGAACCGAACCGGAAAAATGGGTTATTAACCCTGCATTCCCGGAACAGACAGTTGTTATCGGCCATGTAATCTCTGACTCCATTCGCACTCATTTGAAGCAACTGCTAACAAAGAACATGGATATCTTTGCCTTTAAGCCAGCAGACATGGTTGGCATCCCACGTCACATCGCGAAACACAAGCTCAACGTCTACAAAAACGCCGAACCAATTGCCCAGAAAAAGCGCAGCATGGGCCAGAGAAAACAAAGGCGATGAATGAACAGGTGATGGAACTCTTGAAAGCCGGTATCCTCCGCAAAAGCAAATACCAAACTTGGGTGGCAAACCCAGGCATGGTGGGAAAATCCAATGGCACCTGGCGCATGTGTGTCGATTACAAAGACCTGAATAAAGCTTGTCCAAAAGATTGTTACCCGCTGCCCGAAATTGACCAGAAGGTCGATTCTTTGGCACCCTACAGGTTCAAATGCTTCCTGGACGCCTACAAGGGTTATCATCAAATTCAGATGGCCAAAGAGGACGAAGACAAGACAACATTCCGCACAGACATGGGCACCTTCTGCTACACCAAGATGCCATTTGGGTTAAAAAAACGCAGGGGCAACATATCAGCGTTTAATGGATACCGCGTTTGTAAAACAAATCGGTGTAAATTTGGAGGTGTACGTTGACGATCTGGTAATAAAAAGCAGAGAAGAAGATCGAATGCTAATTGACATTCAAAAAACATTTGATCAATTGTGCAGTGTGCTGATGAAACTTAACCCGGGCAAATGTTCCTTCGGGATAGAAGAGGGAAAATTCCTCGGAGTCGTTGTAACAAAAGATGGCTTCCGGCCAAACCCGGATAAGGTGCAAGCAATCGAGCGAATGCCATCCCCATCTTCAGTCAAAGAAGTCCAAACTTTGATGGGGCGACTTGTAGCTTTGAACAAATTTCTGTCAAACTACGCGTCTAAATCCTTCCCCTTCGTGGACACACTCAAGAATTGCTTGAAGAAATCAAACTTTAACTGGACTGCAGAGGCAGAAGCAGCGTTTCAAGAAATGAAGAAGTGTTTGAGCAATCTGCCAACACTCATTGCTCCGCTACCAAAAGAACCACTTACCCTATACATGTCGGTCACTGATAAGGCAGTAGGCGCGATGCTTATGGTCGATAGAAATGGGTAGGGGTGTGCACGGGTCGGTTCGGGTTGGTTTTTGGTCATAACCGTAACCGAAACCGACATGTTCGGTTAGTACATTTTCGAAACCGATCGGGTTTGGTTATTTCGGTTTCGGTGTTTCGGTTATTTTTCGGGTTCGGTTCGGTTTCGGTTAAATCATCGGTTTTTTTTTTTGGAATATGATGATGATTGTTTTGTTGTAGTTAACTTTGACGATTTAGGAACCGTTTTCACCGCCAATATCAATGAGTAATTACATATTCAAAGCAACTTTAGGAACAAAAGGCACGTATCTATATTATATGGAGGTGCACCATGTTTCTTATTTGCTCACATGATTAGAATGAAGAATAGAATAGCTCTAGAAAGATGTAAGGCATAGAAGTAAACAGTCTGTGTATGTATAGAAAGAAATGTTTTGTAAGGTATGTTATATATGAATGATAACAAAGTTTCACTACACCACAAATCCACAATCCATTTTTTTTAACTATTATTGTCTTGATGTGGGTTATTAGAACTGATTGTGTGATTTACGACGCAATCTGATTGCATTTGGTATGTGAGCAAACCTTTGTTCCCAAGATATGATTTATAAATTTTAAAAGATATTTCAAGGCTTGGCTCTTGTATCTTAAAATAAAAAATATGAAGTAGACTCTTAGAACTAGTCGGGTCGGGTCGGTTATTTTCGGTTATGAAAACTCACATAATCGAAACCGAACCGAAACAATCGGTTTTCAAAAATTCATAAAACCGACCCGTCGGTTTTTTCGGTTTGTCGGTTTTTTCGGTTCGGTTATGTCGGTTTTTTCGGTTACGGTTCGGTTTTTTCGGTTTCATGCTCACCCCTAGAAATGGGGTACAAACCCCGATATACTATGGCAGCCGTACGCTGCTCGACGCAGAAACCCGCTACTCAACAATGGAAAAGTTGGTTCTCACGCTAGTCCACGCTTCGAGAAGACTGCGCAGATACTTTCAAGGGCATCCGATCAATGTCCTCACAGACTTCCGCATCAACGACATCTTGCGCAAGCCAGAACTTTCTGGACGATTGGCCAAATGGGCAATAGAATTGGGTGAACACTCAATTTCATACAAAGCACGACCTTCCTTCAAGGGGCAAATCCTTGCAGATTTCATCGCGGAAGTCCCGGCAGACAAAGTTGAAGAATGTACAAAAGAGACATCATCAAAATCAACTCCGCCTGATGAGACTCAAAAATGGAAACTATTCACTGATGGCGCTTGCAATGACGAAGGAGCCGGCGCAGGTTTACGTCTGATAACTCCGGAAGGAAAAGAGTACACCTATGCAATACGGCTCGACTTCCAAACAACCAACAATGAGGCAGAATATGAAGCACTGATCGCAGGCTTACGCATTGCCAAAAAGATGGACGCTCAATACATCGAAGCCCATGTTGATTCAATGTTAGTCGCCAATCACATCGATGGCTCGTATGAAGCTAGAGAGCCATCCATGATTTTATACTTACAACACACCAAGGAGCTGATGAATAGTTTCCTCCACTGCAAAGTAATCCACGTACGCAGAAGCAAGAACAAGCCAGCAGATGCTTTAAGCAAAATGGCGTCAACCGCATTTGATCATATGGAAAAAGACGTACAAGTCGAGGTGCTGACCAAGCCGTCTGTAACACAAAAGCAAGTAAACGTGGTTCAGACAGGAAAAGAATCTTGGATCACCCCCATAACGGCCTTCCTGACTAAGGGCATCCTCCCATCAAACAAAGCGGAAGCAAGGAAGCTACAACATAAGGCCTTACATTATGAGGTCGCCGATGGTATCTTATACCGACGGTCTTATCTTGGACCATTGCTCAGATGTGTAGATTCCGCAGAAGCCACGTACTTAATAAAAGACATTCACGAAAGCACGTGTTGATTGCACGCAGGACCTCGAATGGCCGTCGCCAAACTCATGAACGCCGGATACTATTGGCCGGGAATGCACCTTGATGCATTAAGAGAGCTGCGCAAATGTGACGTCTGCCAACGGCATGCGCCTGGCACACTCAGACCAAAAAATAATTTGGTACCAGTCACCGCGGCATGGCCATTCCAAAAATGGGCCATTGATCTGGTGGGACCTTTCCCCACGGCGCCAGGCAACGTCAAATACTTAGTGGTCGCCATTGATTACTTTACTAAATGGGTGGAAGCCAAGACGTTAGCCACAATTGATGGGCGCAACATCAAGAAATTTATATGGGAATTTATCATCTGCAGATTTGGTCTGCCACTGGAAATTGTAAGCGACAATGGAACGCAGTTTGCGGACCAACACTTACAAGAATGGCTCTTTTCAATGAAAATCAAACAAATATTTACTCCAGTAGCGCATCCCCAAGGCAATGGCCAGGTTGAACGCGCAAACAGAAGTATCGTCGAAGGCATTAAAACACGCCTACGAACAAGACGTAGTGGCTGGGTAGATGAATTACCCCATGTCCTTTGGGCTCACCACACGCTTTCCAAAACAAGTACCGGGGAAACACCGTTCAGCCTAACATATGGAACTGAAGCGGTAATCCCAACAGAGGTCACGCATCCTTCCCCAAGAGTTTTGCTCGCGCAAAAAACTGACAATGATAAAGAATTGAGGATGAACCTAGACTTACTAGACGAACGCCGAGATTCGGCCTGTGTTCGAGAAGCCTCATACAAGCGACAGTTAGAAAAATATTACAATGCGCGAGTCAAAGAACAATCTTTCCGCGTTGGCGATTTCGTTTTCCGCAATAATGAAGCTTCAAATGTGGAAAAACTAGGAAAGCTTGCTCCAACTTGGGAAGGACCTTACAAAATCCAAGAGGTACTGGGAAAAGGAGCATATGCTCTAGAACGCCTAGATGGTTCGCCAATACCACGTACTTGGAATGCAGCATAGCTGCGCATATGCTACATGTAATCTGCTATTTCCTGATTTTGTAATAAGGACTTTATGTCCAACGTCATTTATATTACAAAAAGCATTTATCATACAAGCCATTGTTCGACAGTACAACCTACAAACCCAATACATAGATTGTTGCTACACATACAAAAAGGGGGTCATTACAAAAACAAAATATACCCCACATACATGATGTTCAACAGCAAGTTCAAAAGATTTTACTTATAATTTACACATAAGGATTCCATCATACTGGAAACACACATTAACCTCTTACCTTCCTGGGTTTAGCCTTGGTTACATCTCCTAACTCTGACAACTTCTTCATCTTCAATGGCTACCCATCAGAGGTCCCTTGATCATCCAGATTATCAGGCCGCATGTCTTCTTGGGACAACAAATGTTCACAATATTCGGCTAGACGATCAAGAGCATCAGTTGAAGACTGATCACGACTAGGATGCTGAGATAGCTTCATCATCCCTTGTAATGCTAATCTCTCCATGACACCAAGATTGTTGTTGGAAGAGCTAGTCGCCATTTTCCCAGAAAGAATGGTATAATTTTTTAAAAGGTAAATAATGGAGAAGATGTAAAGATACACTTACTATATATAGAGGAGAGAGGTTATGGCCATTAATTACTATTAATGGTAACCACTCGATTACCCTAGGGAAGTGTGACAGTCGCCCTGACAATCGCCGTCACAACCGTCACATCAATCATGAGCAATCGGACAGACACTTGTGTCAGGAAACGAAGATGACATCATCAAATGATTAGCACAAACGTGTAAAACAAAGGACACATTACATTAGTTTTACGATAAGAAAAGCAACATAAATTGTTCATCAGAAAGTTACAAGCAAAGATATGGAAAGGAATAAATCATTCAACCAAGATTCAAATACTGAGATACATCATCAGCATTAGAACCTTCTTCACGCTTGTCGCTGGCCGCGGACGATGTTTCGACCCCACCATCAGTAGCAACTGTTTTGGCCTTCTCTTCTCTTTGCGCCTTTCCGCAAGTTCCGCACCAAGGCGATCTGACTTTATAAAATAATTGCGCAATTCACCTGCGGGGTCATCAGTCTTCATACAAGTGCTCAAACACTTCAAATTTTAAGTGCTCATAATCATCATAGGCCTTCATCAAATCATCATCATACAACTCGTTCTCGTACGGACCGACTTCCTTCTCCTTACCATCCGCATGATGGAAAAAGCCTTCGCAAAAACCCAGCTTCAACCCCTGCTTCACGGAGGTACTGGAAATACGGGCAATCACCTCTGTTAGCGTAGGATCATTCCAGACACGCTTAAATATCTGCAAGGCCAAAGTATTACATAAAAAAAATGAAACAATTAGTAATTACTTATGTAAAAGGGATTTCTAGCTTACTCCAGCGACACCATAGCTCATCAACCAAGCAATCCTCTCATTGGCAGCAACAGCCATGTCAGTGGCTTATCCAAACAAAGCTTGCACCTTGTCCAACTCCAACTTTGCCTGAGAACAAGAAGACTCTGCCAAAGTCTTTTCTTCCTGATGCTTGGAATTCTCTAACACCAGATCCTTTATCTTGGTCTCCGCATCAGACAATGAGATGGTCGCCTTGAGGAGATCATCATGCTGAGCATTATACTTCTGGATAGTATCGGCAAGTTCTGCCTGCTTTTCTTCATAAGATTTCTGGCTTTGCTCCATTTCCTTCTTCAGACGAGCATTCTCAAGCTTCAAACTCTCAATAGTGGAACGCAAAAGCTCAATTTCTTGATTCGTTCTTTTACAAGCAGCGGACCAGGCCTTGGAAGCTTCAGCCATATCCTTCTTTACCTTGTTCATCTCTTCAACAGCATCATGAGCCACCTTCTTGTGATGCTCAATCTCCGACTGAATCTCATAACGAGCGCGTTGGAATTCTTCTTCACGCCTCAGCAAATTGGCTTCTGAATATTTCAGATTTTGATAATCTCGCTGGAATTCGTTTTCACGCCTGATAAGAGAACCAAGGCCGCTCATACCCAATGAGAGATTCATAGCCATATCAATGAACAAAGATCGCCGATCCACACTATCTTGATAATCGCGCTCGGTAGGATGAACAAACAACATGACAAACTCCTGCGCATCAAGCGCATTTGTAAATCGGGTAGTATCAAGAATGTCCCAACGCGGCTGATATGGCCTTGGCGAGTCCGCTTCACGTGAAGAATACCTTCTTCGCCGGTGACCAGATTGACCGGAATTATCATCACCACCTGTAGAGGCCTCCCTATAAACCACAGTAGAGTCTACCACCGTGCGCATAAAGTTGGAAGGGTTTTCACCAACAACCTCATCCCCTTTCCCCTTCTCAAGAGCAACTTTGGATCCTTGCGAAGAACTCGGCTCTTGAACTTGTTTCAGTGAAAGATCAGGGCAATCAACGTTCAAATTTGGGGTCGCGGACTCATCCACCTTCTTTCCCGCATCCTTATCAGCATCAATCACCAAATCATCTGGGATGGGCTCAACCTGTGGTGTCACATTCTCCTCCACAACCTCCTCAGCAACATTGACGACAGTTGTATCTTTTGTCGAACCTGCAGCCGCACCACCACTCTCAACCGGCTGGTCGGATGAAGATATCTTCTCTAGCACAGAAGTAGATTGCTTCATGCGGGATTCCGCAAAGGGATGTTGTCCTACATAAAAAGCTATAAATGATATTACATGAAATATCGCTTACAAAACGCAAAAGGAAACGTAAACAAACGTACCAGATAAGTGCCTCAACGTCTTCATAGGAAGATTCTCGCGCACTGGCGGCGGCTTCACAGGCACTTCAAGCTTATCACTTGTTGGCCAAGATAACGGCTTGAAAACATCAACCGGGACCGCTGCAATAGGCTCCGGACGCAGCATATTGACCGCTTCTCCCGACGACTGAGGGATTTGAACCTGTTTCTGCTTCAACTCTGTCATCCTTTGCTGATATAACTCTTCGGTAACACTCTCTGACTGGCGGACAGGAGACGAGCACCTAGCGCGTTTATGCTCTAACTCCGTGTCCGACTCTGTTAGTTCTTCATCTATCTCCTCAACGATAATGGGGGCAGCCGGCGGTTTGGTTTTCTTACTTGCTATGGCACGCTTCTTAGATGTACCCGTGCCTGGTGCGGAAATTACATCTGTATACATTAAACTATGCGTGAGGAATTAATAAAGGAGTTTTAAAGACTAACCAACAGGTTTCTGGCGCTCAGAAGTAACTTCCTCGACATCAATTACGGCCTTTTTGTGGAGTTGTATACCCGCACCTACACGAAGAATGCGCTAAATCAGTACGCATGATGCGTACCTACTGCGCTTCCTTCGCGCACAAAAGAAACTTATCAATAATAAAAGAAAGGGACGAGATTCATAACCTGTTCTGACATATTGCTTCGGAGGATCAATGAGATTAGGGAACAGAAAGTTCGCACTAATCCTCTCCGATAACCGCTGCGCGCCTGAAACAGGTGGAGTGTACAGCACCTTTGCCTCACCACGCTTGGCAAATAATTCAAACAGGGAAACAACTGGATACAATCGCGCAATATAAACACCAACACAAGAAAAGATATAAACAAAAAGCATGGACGACTTCATTACCTTCCGGAGGATTAGGATCATGACCTTCAGGACAGATAAGAATGAGTCCCAGCAGATTCAAAACACTTTCTGGACATTCGTCCATCATCAACGGAGTAGCATGATCACAAAGCGACTTATACCAAGCCTGCTCTTTGAATCCTGCCATTGGGAGAAATTCAGCAATTTTCTCCTTTAAACCTACCATCATCCATTGAAAAGCAGCAGGGATAACACCACGGTTGATATAGAAAAACTTATCTTTCCACTCATACATGGACTTCACCTTCTCCGAGACAAGTTGCTTCACCTTCCGGCGAATGCCTAAGCTATACCAACCGCTACCGCCACGGGCAGCTTCAAGAATATAAAACACATTCAGCCTTTCGAATGTAGCTTCAATCTCCAAAGCCCTACAGGTAGCTTCAAAGTGAAGCAAACGGCACCACCCATAAGGGGTCAATTGTGTAGGGTGAATGCCATATTTCAGCAAGGCATCCACCACAAATCTGGTAGCCGGCAGACGGAAACAACACTTAGTAAAGGCCGCTGCATACAACGTTATCATCCCAGGGGGTGCTTGTAAAGCATTTTTCCCTTCGGCCGGAAGATCTAGCTCCCATTCAGACAGAATGCCATACTGATCAAGGAAGCTTAAGTATGAGGGTTTGTCCCACTTAATAGTGGTGGCTTCCATACTTTTTGATGATTCTTTCCCAAGATCTTTGACAGAATCTGATGTCTTACTAGATTCTGGAACATTTTGTGAATCTTGAGACATTGTTAAAGAAATAACAATATTTGGGAGAAGAGACGTTAAAGAAGAATTCAAATTTTGAAACAATCGGAAATGGGAAAAGCCATAATTAAAAATCAATATATAGGCTTTGCAATTAATACAGTTGACGTCATGCTCAGTGGGCTAGCCAGATTTTTTCGTGCATGAGTCTAATAGGGAAGTGACACGTGTACACCTGAAGACAAACAAACGTCACACGCACCTACTCGCCTGACAACCGCCGCTCAACGTGACTTCACATGTCTCAACTGCAACTAGTCACGTCAGGCCCACTCGCCATATGGACCACAAGTTTTATAAATCATGGAGAACTGACAACTGTCCATAGCAAACCACTGACGTGTCCCACACCTGCGGAACTTTGACGTAAATTCCTATCACCCATTCTCCGCACGAAAATTTCCGCAACCAAAACTCATTCAGCAACCACATATGCGCGAGTTACCATGGAAGACAAGCTCTCATAAAAAAAACACACATTTTATAAGTCCAGCATCCCTCCCATCTCATCATAGCTTCTCAGATAAGAGACACACTGGACTGGGGGGGACTTGATGGGATTGGGTACCGAATACACTAATCCGCATACCCAAACTCGGAGTAACATCGCCACGCGGAAAGAGCTCATGCGCAGTGAATAGTCAAAGTACATTAATGACCAGTCAACGGTCATATCTCGGTCAAGACGGAAGTCATGCATGGTCAAACGCCATGCATGAATTAAGCCTTCAAGCACGTTGACTAAGCATTAAATGCGGTATTATGTTCCACTATTCCCATTAATTATGCTTTCCATATATCACCTCACTAACATAATTAAGGGTGATGGAGACAACCTAACCACGGTTAGGACTTGGGTAATGGTGGCATACGGACTCTCCTATAAAAGGGGTCACATCCCCAATAGGAGAGGACACTTTCTGCTAACCCGGAGAGCTATCACACTTGATAGTATCCCCATTCACCCTGTTTTTGTTATAAACTGCTACCTTGTGTAGTCGTCTCCACATCCACATCAACCTTTGTTTGTAGGTTCTCTCATCCGTAGCTGCTAGTGAAGGATCAACCCGGTAGTAACTCATAACCTTATCATCCCTAACCGGTGGTAAGGCTATTTGTTTCTTCAATATCCATATATCATTTTCACGTCAATTTGTAAACCCTCCTCACCAACTCGTGAACCCTCCTCTTTTAGTTGTTTTACCCTCCTCATCAAGCTACAAATTCTCATTGTCTAGCTGTTTACCCTCACCGTCTAGCTGCAAACCATCCTTGTCTAGTTGTTTATCCTCACCGTCCAGTTGCATTTGAGCAAGAGTTCGGCCAACTGAGAATTGGGGTGACAATTGGACGGATGAAGAATGGAACTCGGCACTTGTGTTTAGAAGAATTGGGGATGGGCACGCCACCTATTCAGGGGATGTATACATAACCAGCCCTAGAGAGGAATACATACCCTATCTAGAGGACGATGACGCTATAGAATCTGATGACGAGCGTTTGAGGAACCATGCCCCATGGGAAGACGAGTGCTCAACGGCTCTAGATTGCTCGTCCGTTTCAATCGAATGTCTCGTATCATATCTTCTTTATTCTATGTGTTTTTATTAGGTTTAATTATGTAGTTTTTTTAATTAATCTTATGTAGGTTTTTAAATAAATATAGCATGTATGTATATTTTTTAAGCTTATTGGTTAGACTTTTCTTTATTTTACTTTATTAACCATTTAAAGGGGCCCTAATATTCATTCGCTAGTTACTCCGAAATTTCAAAGGCCCCCTTCGAGCTTTTGTCTTTGGAAGGGACTCACAATGTGTGTGGACTAATAAGGCTTGAAATTTCAAACACGGGCGCGATAACACGACACAAGCCGACACGACCATAGTAGGTTTTGTGTTTAACCTTAACAGGTTTCGTGGCTAAAACATATCGACATTGTAAGGCCTTTTAATTTTATTATCTAAACATGTTAAATACATGTTAACTTGTTAAGACCCATTAATGGTCTGTTAATAATTTTAAATTAAAAACATATGGGGGTTAGGGTGGGTTGATACTGATATGCATGGCATGATTACATGAAGACCCAAAACCCTAATTTTGAATTCCCGATAGTCGCATTGCATATGTATCACTCATTCTTCGTTTTTGTTCAGCTAGCTTGAGCTACATCCGTCACCATCCACTCCACTATCACTGTCCGACGTCCAATCCACCATCCAACATTCACTCTACCATCATTCTGGCCTATCCACACTCTCCATGAACCACAGTCTTTAGCCTATCACTATCCGTGGGGTCCAACTTCCAACATCCACATTCGACACAATCCAACATTCGCATTGTTCGCGTCTTATTGTGTTAACATGTTAAGTTATTGTGTTGTGTTCGTTTCTAGCCCTCAAATCATCATGTCATATCGTGTCGTTTCTGACAATATGCGAACCCTATACAACAAATATACAAAAGCTTAATCCAATGATAAAAAAATAGAAATGATGACTAATTTTGAAACAAGCCTTATTGGACAACAAAATGAATAAAAACAAAACAATATATAATAACTAGGGTAAAGATCAAATACATGAGAAATGAAAGGGGAGTTTTTATAATTATCTATTCAAACATGCTTTCTAAATAAAACATAAATATTATGTTTTGTTTTGTTTCTCTTCTTCTTCACTCATAATTACTTTAGTAAATTAATTATATACAAATTAGATAATAATTCTACTAGAGTAATTATATAACTTTTCTAGATTTTAAGACTGAAAAACATGTTTAACTAGATGGAAAATAAAAAAATAAAAAAAAAACAAAAAAAAAAAACGTTCTTCCCTTCTCAGTTCTCACGTTAAGATTCATTTGTATTTTAGGATACATTTGTCCAGTTACCTTACCCATAATAATTAAATAAATAAAACTCCTTTTAAATCATTTAAAAAAAATACTTGATTTGATTGATGTATAAGCAAATGAAGGATAAAAAAGACTTGTATTAATGGGACTCCCATTACTCTCTATCTATCTCTAGAGAAAAATAGAAAGAATGGGTGTACCAATGTCAACACCCAAAAAATTACAAAGTAGTACATTCGGATCTTTTTAATAGAAATATCTTTGCTTAATTTTTTTTTAAACTTATACATATATTATTCTTTTGTTTAAACACAAACGGTGGTTGGTTCAGGTTGTTTGGATCCATTGGTGAATCTCGTAAAGAAAGAAATGGCTCTTTTTAGTGGTGTAGAAAGACAATGTAGAAAGAGTGGCATTTTTGTTTAAACATGTATAAAATAGTAGGATACATATTTTATTTATATATCTTGGATCGTCCTCACCTATCAAAACAACTCCAACAGTCGAAATTTTGAAGCATGAAGATCATGAAGGAGCACACGATCTCACGAACGATTCATTAGGAAAGGGAGGGGGCACGGCATTCTCGGCTCTCCCGATCCCACCTGGCATGTAACACCTCCTCGTGTCCTTTCCCGAACACCAATACGCATAGCCTAAAAATAAGTATATTTTTTTTGAACGGTGACTTTTTTTCATCTTTTTACGGGGATACGTAGTTCACACCCATTTCTTGGAAGACCCGCTACCCTACATCCGGCCAAACTATGTTTTTTTAACGGGCCCACGCCGGCATCGGTGTGCGGCTTGGCGTTCCAAGAGAACCTTACCATGTCTATTCTACCGTACTAGACAGGATGACAACCGCTGTGCCCCCATAAGAACTAAGTTCTTTAAGGTAACACTAGAGGATAAAACTCGTGTTGGCTCGGATTCGAACTTATGACTACAAGGATCTAATTCTTATCTTCATTACTCTGATCACTCCAGTCTCCAGTCTCCAATCTCCACCATGATGAAGGGTCTAATAATAAATCAGTAGATGATCTAATGTAAATCAATTAACAATAAACTAATTTTCCAAACAAGTAAAATTTTATAAAAGTCCAAATTAAATTTGGTCTAAGTGATTAAAGCATTGTTGTCACATTTAAAGCAAAAACCCGTCAATCTTGACCAAGCTTATACAACTTTTCGTGCTTTCAGTTTCGATAAACCAATCATGTAAATAATTTAAATGTATTTAGGTATCATACACCCTTTGATTAAGAATGATACACCCTAGCTCACATTACACATTAATAGGAGACTGCCACATACCCCAGAATATGTTGTCATACACTCCAAATATGATGTCACAGGGTGTATCAATCCTAGAACCCTAATTTAAATCTCTACCTGTGTCCGATAAGAATCCAACTTATCCTTGGACACACTATGTATGAATTATGATGTATCTCTTGTTTTTTTTTTTTTTTTTTTTTTTTTTATACCAAAGAAAGCCCGGTTACCCAGGTAAACTCAATATCAAAAGATCACTCACGCCTGCGAACGCAAACAACGCTAGTGACCCAGCCCAACACCATTCTAGAGGAAACTCACTGTCTGAATGCCCATTGCGGTAAAACCTTTAACTCAATATATCCCCCACTTGTGGCTCAATGGTTGTCAGCTTAAATCTCCTTTGGGAGACTTTGAGTTCGATTCCCATAAGCTCCATTTGGGGGTATTGCCAAGTGATGGTCGAAACTAGCGTACTTGTAGGTGTCAGGTTCGATTCTGATGGCCCCCGGTTTTCTACTACCGTGCATTTACTCCAGAGAGGCTTACCTCTTGTGGAGGGTGCAACATCTGTCAAGTGGCAGGTGGCGGGAAATTTTCCGGGTGGAAGCCTTAGTGCCTCTTATGCGCAACCTCGACTCGCTTGTGGGCCGGCCACTCTCGTGTCAGCGTGGGCCCGGTTAAGACAACATAGTCTGACCATTGGAGAGTGGCTAGGGGACTCCCCTTCTGGAGGTTGTGATGATCTCTGCCACAACATAGAAAATTCGCCTTCAAAAAAAAAATTGATTTATCCATTTTGGTCACCAATTAATGTATTTAGTTACATAGTGCTAGGTTATTTTCAGAAGAGTGTTTTATTGCGAGAAGAAACCTAAATATTACTTTTTATTAGTAATGGTTCATATATTTTTGAAGTTTTTACTTTTTATATATTATTGTTTATGTTATATATATAAAAACTCATTAAATTAATGTAATCAAAGTTTTTTTTAATGTTTAAAACTATTTCCTACACTTGTGTTATATTATGCGTAGGTAATGTTCCTACACAAAAGTTGTAAATGTGTAGGTTATATAAATTAATGAAATTTCTTCATATATTTTTTTTTCAAGATAGATGAATAAACAATACATTTCAACAATGTTCTTACATTCTTATTTTTTTAAAAACGAAAAAAATGAATTATTAATCTTTTTCTCGCACTAAAACCTCTTCTGAAATGAACCATCCTCGTGTTACACAATATTGAACTACTAACACCTTTATATTTGTTGTTGGTATTCGATTGTAGTAATACAATAATCACCAAACACCACCGAGCAAGGTGACATACCTTGAGATCACTTCATTGACAATAGGGGATATAGGGGATGCCACGACCCCAGATCGTGAATGCCGAAAATTGGCTCATGATCAATCATTCTTATTTGGTGGTCGACAACCTACCCAAATAAATGCTTCCAAGAATTATATCGACAAATCGATAGCACTTGGATTGCCACCATTCTGAAGCTAGAAAAAAAATCAGAAAATTTCAATCTAATACACCTTTTTTAATACTTAATTCTTCATTCAATCAAAAGAGAAAATTACATAAGGATAGCAGATAGACGAGCAACAAACTGCGCCGCCATCCCCCTCTGAATAGAAAACCCCAATCTACTAAAAACAAAGCCTCGCCTTTGAGAGGTCGAAAAGTTGATGTGGACCACACGCTGAACTCTAGCCAAAAACCGAATCGCCTCCAGTGCCAAGGAGCCGAACGTGTCAAATGCCAGGGCGAAATACATTTTAGGAACAAGAATAAGTCTTTTTGTTAATCTCATTATGTTGGGATATTTTAGATAGACTATTTTTTTTCCTGATAAATATCATCCTTTTGACCTTTTTAATGGATAGGCATATATGCAATGTGTGATTGCATACATGTATCTTGCTTATGTGTATACACACATTTGTGGGGCTACCCTTTGACTATGGGTGTTATACACATCACACATGAGTATTGTCTAGTGTTATATTATATATCTGTATTGCGTTTGACTCACATTGTGTATCATGAGTGTCTCTTTTTCTTTTCTTTCTTTTTTTTTCGTTCTTCAAAAGGTTTAAAATTTATGTGCGTTTATTGTTATTGACCCTTCGAAATCTTCAACTTTTATATTTGCTCCTTATATAATCTATATCTATATTACATTATAAAGGAGGAGAGATTGCTAAAATAGTCACTTCATGTCAATTTTAAGATAGTATACATAGAGCCGGTCCAAGGTTTTTGGAGGCCCTAAGCGAACTAGAAAGTTGAGGCCCTTTGAATTGGTATAAAAAAATCGAAATGTCACAAGGTAAACACCTATATTTTTGTCAAATACTTCCCTTTTATGCCCCTATGTGCAACATTTGATTACAATTGTACAATTGACTAATGCAAGTCATCTCTATTATTATTTGCTTCATCTTTTGATTTCTTATCTTTAATGAATTCAATTTGAGATTCAATACCTCACATTTTTTCCTTTTCTCATCTTCAATGATGAATTAAAATCAACATCACTCAAGTTAATCTCTAAAACCCCTCATACCATTGCCTTATCACACCATTTTCTTTATTTGTCTTGGAAGTTGTCATCGAATGATATTGTTCAACACTTGTAGTCTTCCACTATCGATTATTATGTTGGTAAGCCAACACTTGTAATCTTGTATATTCTTTACTAGCTTATACCCCGGGAGCGTCCCGGGTTGAGAAATCTAAGTAAAGTGAATAAAAGCGTCCCGGAGTTGAGAAATCTAATATGACATAATAAAATATCTAATATAAGAACATAATTAATGACTTGCCAATATATGATTAATGAATATTATTATTATTATTACTATTAGTATTATTATTTTAAACAAATCTCTACCATCAGTTATCATATTCTAATATAAAAAAGGGTAATTGGGTCGGGTATCACCTAATCCCAGGCCCGACCCAAACCCACAATTTTTTTTAAACTAATTCCAAACCTGACACAATACCTGTCGGGTTACAAAAAATAGTCGTTTTTTTCTCCGATTTTTATATAGCACTGCCGTTGGCGAATTTGACCGTTTGAAAACGGTCAAAATTATAAATAAATAATATTCTCTATATGTATTTTATCTTCACCCACTTCATTTTTTAAACCAAATCACTCCACATACATTCATATTATTATTCTTTTTTTATTATACTAGTAGAAATGCCCGTTTGAAGGGATATGGTATCAAAACATGACAAATACCATACCATCGCCCAACTAGAACCGGCATCGCCTAGCGTCCATCCGTCCGTTTTATGCCAGCGGAACGTCTGGCGTCTACTCATCCGTTCTACGTCGGCGATGCAGCTGGCATCCAACGGACGCCAGTAAGCAGCACTACCCGCCCGTTTTACGTCATCGATACACCCTGGCGCCCAAACGGACGCCAGGCGCTACATCGTCCGCCCCGTTTTACGTCACCGGACTCAACATGCTTCGAAGCTTCCCCAGCAAGCCAAAGGAAGCTTCGCCAACACGACTGGAAGATACCTTTTGGAACAGCCTTGGAACTCACCCATGCCTCAGACGAAATATCTCTGACACAGCAGGCGGCCCGTCAGAGTTCCTCTCCAATCAGAGACTGCTCTCAGTCTGACATGCAGAAAGGACGAAGACGTGGCGGCCTCTCAGCCAAGATATCTTCCTGACAAGCAGACTTTCTCAACCTGTCTCGAAGTCCATGAAAGGCATGACTACCCACCGCCCTCGGTCTACCAATAGGCGGGCGCCGCGTGTCCGCCGACCATCAGCGTCCACTCAACGGGCGCCACGTGTACCAACCATCAGGACGGTAACATCCCCCCTTAGCATTTCACTTTCTCCTTTTTATCAAAACCACTTACACCAAGTGGGCTTAAGGACTTGGGCCGGATTATGGAGACGTCTCTACCTGGGTCGGGCCCCATTAAGGGTAGAGGATGGGCTGAGAAAGTATGATAGCTAGGTACTATAAAAGGAGGAGCTCCTTCTCCTTTTATCGGCATCTAATATCAAATATACTTTCACTCAAGAAGCACACGAACTCTTTCGTACCTTCTTCAAACTCTTGTTTATTTTACTAACCTTTAAAGGCTCGGCTCTTCTAATTGGTAGTCTCCTAAACTCCCTGGTCTTGTCCTTAGACCCTCACGTATTTTCCAAACACACTCTCTTTGCAAAATACCGTAGAATCACATACTGGATTAGCGCTCGATTGGTAATCCAGGATTCGTGTTTCTTCATTGGCGCCATCCGTGGCCTTACCACAAATACTCTAAACAAAAACAGCTTTAACAAACATACCTATCAAACCACATTTGAAAAATGAATACCTCACCTCCAAGAGTATTCTCACCCTCTGGGTCGTCGAAGATATTACCGACGCCACCACAGGATCGCACCAAACATGTGGTGACCATGGCAATAACCAACAACATCCTGTCGTCACCTCTAGAAACCTAGAATTTCAACTCACTGATCCAGCACCTCCAACCCGAGGAGGGGATCGGCGCCCTGAACAACGCCTGGTACGAAAACCAGAAATGTATTCTGGACGCTCAGCTGGAACGCCGCCGAGGCACCGGCAAAGCAATCGCGGGTTCCTTCTCCAAACCACCCGCACGAACGACGGCTGCCGCCCGTCACGGGGAAGGTCCAGGGCAACCCCCTACGGACCAGGCCCGTGCAGAGCGCAACCAGTTCGACAACGACAAATACGACGAAAGTTCATGGAGGATGATGCCTCCAGGACTACCGCCATAGCCCATATTACAGGCGGGGACGCTTTAAATAGATACAACGATGATGCCACCACAAATCTGTCGCTCCCCTACAGGCCAACGGCCTTCGCAGACAAGTCCAAATTTACCAGGCGCATATCTCAAGCACCAATCCCGCCGCGACAACGCCTTCTGACCAACGTCAGAATATATGATGGTCTCACCGACCCTGACGACCACCTTGGCATCTTTAATCAGGCCGGGGCCGTCATCGGATGGACCCTACCCGTCTGGTGCCACATGTTCGCCCAAACACTTACTGGAGCTGCCAGGGTATGGTTTGACAACCTCCTTATCGGAAGCATCGACATCTATGAATAGCTGATCGATAAATTTTCGCTCCATTTCAGCCAGCAGCGTTGTTACAAGCGCGACAAAATCCAGATCTCTCTGTGCAAACGGAGAGACACTGAACCGCTCGAAGACTTTATCGTGCGGTTCAATAAAAAAGCACTCCAGTTAGGAACGGGGGACGAGGCAACTCGGACCTCCTTCCTGGCCAACGTCAATGACGACGGCCTCCAACACACCCTTCAAGGGAAAGATGGCGTCCCAGATTCCTGGAAAGAAGTTGTCCGCATTTCCAAGCTATATGCGGGCAACCAAAAAACAATGCGCCAACACCAACGTGGGAGCTCCAGCAACAGCCGCAGCCGCGACAACAACCGAGCATCTGTCTGGAACCGCATCTCAGGTTCCATCGATGAAGGTCGATACTCAACCTTCGGCGACGCTCGAAACTGTCACACCCTCAAAATCCACTTGCGGAGTTTTACCGCGAGGCGTATGACAAACCAGGATCCAAGTCAACGATCACAATAAACAAGTCTAAATGAACATATGCAATTTCAAAAACATAGTTTAAAACTCCAATTACAGCGGAAGCTTATTCTCAAAACATAATCCAAAAGTAAACCAAATTATTCAATGTTTGAAAACCATGCAGTCCTAACTAGACGCCGTGCAGACGCGTGCGCCCTAGTTCCATAGTGCTACCTTAGCGACCTGAGAAAACATGTAAGAGTTTACGTCAGCACAAAATGCTGGTGAGTTTACAGGTTTTGTAATCAAAGTATCAAGTTCAACCTGTCCATACTATATCAATTTGCAAACCAAAGGACGCTAGCTAGGCGTATGTTTTATTACATTTACGATTGGAAAACCATTACTAACTCGCAAACCAGATGTTGTGCCCGAATAGTAAACCTGTTCCTGTTTGAGACAATATGCACTCGCCCGGCCCTCCAAGCCGACGAGCGGGGTTGGTCATTCCCAATAGATCTATTCACATTTCCCCGTTGTGCTAACCCGCACATTCATGGTTTCCCCCGGGACTTCCAAAGATCGTATAGTAAACCATAGAAACCCATAGTATGACAGTTGTTACCAAAACATAAGTTTAACACATGTTTTCTCCCCCAAAAAGTGAAACCAGTTAAAAGAGGGGCCGTAAACTCACCTTAGGTTGCGTTACTTCGATATACGAATAATATCAGCAAGCTATGCTAGCCCCGTAAAGCGGCGACCTTAGATTTGTAATAGATTGATGTAATAGGCTTGAAATCTTGTGTTTTGATCCAAAATCGTGTTCCAGAGGTTGTGTGGGTGTTGGGGCGAGTTGTGGGACGACTAGGGTTATTAATATGAAGTTTATGAGGTCAAGTATTGTATTTATAGGCGTTTTTAGTCGTCCAGCACGTTATAGGCGATTACGCAGCAGCATCAGGCGAATAGCATGCTAATCGCCCTACTATAGGCGATTAGCATCCCTATTCGCCTATAGGGGCTGGTTCAGCGTACTTTGCGCGTTAAATCCCGTTTTAACATATGTTAACACATTTTCACATACCGACAAGTCACATAATGATTATAAACACATAATACATGTAAACAAACACCTTCACACTCGTTCACCAATTCCCGGGACTCGAGACTTGTATGTTCCCTATGTTCTGACGATTCTACGAATCGTCACCCTTTGTACACTTGGTTAAGGACCGACATCTAATGAGCCTTTAGACTAACATCTAATGATCCTCTATACCAAACTAACAGTTCCCGAACTGTAACACGACTCAACTATCCCAGTTAAGTATAATATACGCGTGACTCGCTAAGGTAGACTTTAATCTGGACAGCGTTGTTACCCAGAATTTGCCGGGTGTCACAGAAACCTAATTGGCAACAAACAAACGCGTGACCAGCGCAACAGCGGCCGCCGGAACCAAGACTGGACCCCCCTTATAAAAACACCATCCCAGGTGCTGTCACAGGTCCTCTCAACTGGAGAGGTAACCTTCAAGATCCCAAAACCTATGGGCACAAAACGAAAAAAATTGACACCACCAGATTCTGTGATTTCCAGAAAGACGTGGGTCACGACATAGACAACTGCTACAGCCACAAGATGGAAATAGAGGCGGCCTTACGCTCCAGGAAGTTGGCCAATCTAGTCAAGAATGTCCGCGTCGGTGCACGTCGGCCAGACGAGCCCGCCAAGGCCATCAAAGACATTAAAACACACCACATCCGCGGCGCACACAACCGACAGTGCAATATGATGCGCAACACCAAGCGGAAAACAAACTTCTCCGACATGGCGACCACGTCGCAACAACCAGAAGCCGCGACAGTCAGAAATTGGAGGGAGGCTCAAGTCATCCTCCCAATAATACCAGGGGGTGCAAAATCAACAACCCCACTCACCATCACAACACTGTTCGGACACTACCGAACTTACAAGATGATGTGCGACGGCGGAAGCAGCTTCGACATCATGTACCAACAGTGCTTCGATCAACTTGACGACGAAGACAAAGCACGCCTGCAACCAGATGCCCCCATTGCAGGTTTCTTCAACGAGGTAATACACTCCATTGGTAAATTTGACTTTACGGTCACACTTGACGACGGGACACACACCCGCTCAGAAGTTTGCACCTTTCACGTCATCCCAGCTACCTCCTCATACGACATACTACTGGGCAGATAAGGTCTGGCAAACTTCAACGCCACCGCATCAACTCCTCACCAAACCATGGGTTTTCCAACACCCACGGGGATCGCATACATCCGACGCAACCAAGAATGCCTCATGACAACTGAGCCGGCCGACGACACTGCGCCGCCAGCGCCACCCTCACCGAGGATGAAGAATGGGTTCTTAACCCGGCTTTCCCCGAACAAACCATTACCTTGGGGCCGACCCTGTCCCCCCAAGTGAGAATACACCTAAAGCAACTATTGGTGGCAAACAAAGACATCTTCGCCTGACAGTCATCAGATATGGTCGGCATCCCAAGACACATAGCCGAGCATCGCCTCAACACGTACAAGGACGCGCGCACAGTAGCCCAGAAAACGACCACTGTGCCCCGACAAGGTCAAAGCCATGAACGAACAAGTCGATGACCTACTCGAGGCAGGCATCATCAGAAAATGCAACCACCAAACCTGGGTAGCTAACCCTGTCATGGTTCTCAAGAATAATGGATCTTGGTGCATGTGTGTCGATTACAAAGACCTCAACAAAGCATGTCCCAAAGACCACTACCCCCTACCAGAGATTGACCTGAAGCTAGACTCGCTAGCGCCATTTAAATACAAATGCTTCCTCGACGCATATCGAGGATATCATCAAATACAAATGGCCTTCGGACTCAAGAATGCCGGCGCAACCTACCAACGCCTCATGGACCATGCCTTCATCAACCAGATCAGCGTCAACCTTGAAGTTTACGCCGATGACTTGGTAATCAAAAGCACCCAAGAAGACACCATGCTAATTGAAGGGATATGGTATTAAAACATTACAAATACCATACCATCGCCCACTTAGAACAGGCTTCGCCAGACGCTTACCCGCCCGTTCTACGTCAGCGGATCGCTTTGCGCCCATCCGCCCGTTTTACGTCAGCGGAACGTCTGGCGACCACAAACCCGTTCTACGTCAGCGATGCTCCTACCGCCCGACGCGTGCATTTATATACACGATCCACGTCGGCGGAACACCTGGCGTCCACCCGCCCGTTTTACGTCAGCGGTGTACCCGACGCCAGGCGCACGAACTCCCGCCCCTTTCACAGGGGCGGGCCAAATGTACCTCAAGGCTTCCTTGACAAGCGTCACTACAAGTGGAAGATACCTTTTGGGGCAGCCTTGGGACTCACCCCTGCCCCAAGCAAATATCTCTGACACGACAGACAGCCCGTCAGAGTTTCTCTCCAACCAGAGACTTTCCCCAGTCTGACGAGCAGAAAAGGCGATGACGTGGCAGCCTCTCAACCAAGATATCTTCCTGACAGAGCAGACTTTCTCTGTCCGTCTTGAAATCCTGGAAAAGTATAAAGTGTCTACCGCCCGGATGCACCAATGGGCGAGCACCACGTGTCAACCGCCCATCAGCGTCCACTTACTGGGCGCCACGTGTACATGCGTCAGGACGGTAACATCTCCCCTAGCTTCCCACTTTACTAAAACCCACTTGCACCAAATGGGCCTAAAGGCTTGGGCCGGATTATGGAGACTCCTCTACCTGGGCCGGGCCCCATTAAAGGTAGAGGATGGGCTGAGAAAGTAGGGTAGCTCGGTACTATAAAAGGAGGACTCTCTTCTCCTTTTATGGCATCGAATACCCAATACACTTTCACTCAAGAAGAATACGAGCTCTCGTACCTTCTTCACCCCCCCTGTTTATTATACTAACGATTAGAGGCTCGGCTCTTCTAATTGGTAGTCTCGTAAATCCCTGGTCTTGCCTACAGACCCACACGTATTTTATAATCACACTCTCTTTAGAAAATACAGTAGAATCACCGTACTGATAGTTCTCTTTTCAACTATCTTTACACTCGTGTTTCTTCATTGGCGCCATCCGTGGCCTTACCACAACCGCTCCAACCCAATAAACTTTTAGGGCCAGAATTGTAAAAATGACCTCACCCCCACGAGCGTTCACTCCATCCGGGGCCGTCGAAGATATCACCGACGCCACCCCATCCCACCCAACATCAGGGGACCATAACAACCAACTACAACCACTTATAACCCCCAGAAACCTCGAGCCCCAGCTCGTAGATATAACCCCTCCAACGGAGGAGGAAATCGAGGCACTAAACAATGACTGGTATGACCGCCAGCGACAAATCCTCGACGCACAACTAGAACGCCGTCGGCGCACCGGCAAAACAATCATGGGCTCCTCCTCTAGGCAACCTGCAAAAACAGCAGCACCCGCCCGTCACGGGGAAGGTCCAGGGCAAACCCCTGAGGACCAGGCCCGTGCAGAGCACAATCGGTTCGACGCCGAAGACTATGACGAAAGCTCGTGGGAGGATGACGCCTCCCGCGACTATCGTCATAGCCCATATTACAGGCGCGAGCGATTAAACCGCTACAACAACGACGCCACCACCGACCTATCACTCCCATATAGACCAGCCGCATTCGCGGATAGGTCCAAATTTACCAGGCGCATTTCTGAGGCACCAATCCCACCAAGACAACGCCTACCGGCCAACGTCAAAATCTACGACGGACTATCCGACCCAGATGACCACCTCGGCATATTCAATCAAGCCGGGGCCGTCATCGGTTGGACCCTACCTGTTTGGTGCCACATGTTCGCCCAGACACTCACCGGAGCCGCCAGGGTCTGGTTCGATAACCTCCCCACCGGAAGCATCGACAGCTACGACCAGCTGATCGAAAAATTTTCTCTCCACTTCAGCCAACAGCGCCGCCACAAGCGCGACAAAAGCCAAATCTCCCTTTGCAAACGCAGAGACACTGAACCTCTCGAGGACTTCATCGTACGGTTCAACAAGGAGGCCCTCCAGTTAGGAACCGGCGACGAAGCAACACGAACCTCCTTTTTATCTAACGTCAACGATGATGGCCTACAACACACGCTGCAAGGGAAAGATGGCGTCCCAGACGCTTGGGAAGAGGTTGTCCGCATCTCAAAACTCTACGCGGGCAACCAGAAAACCATGCGCCAGAACCAGAGAGGGAGTTCCAGCAACAACCGCAGCCGCGGCAATAACCGATCATCCGTCTGGAACCGCATCTCCGGCTCCACCGATGAAGGACGATACTCAACTTCTGGCGACGCCAGAAACATCATCGGCAACAAACAAAACCGCGAACAGCGGAACAGCGGCCGCCGAAACCAAGATTGGACACCCCTCACCAAAACGCCATCTCAAGTCTTATCACAAGTCCTCTCCACCGGAGAGGTAACTTTTAAAATCCCCAAGCCCATGGGGGCAAAACGAAAAAATGTTGACACCACCAGGTTCTGCGAGTTCCACAAAGACGTGGGCCACGATACCGACAACTGTTATAGCCTCAAAATGGAAATCGAAGCGGCCCTACGCTCCGGGAAGCTCGCCAACCTGGTAAAAAACGTCCGCGCAGGGGCCCGCCGACAAGACGAACCTGAAAAAGCCATCAAAGACATCAGGACACACTACATCCGCGGTACCCACAGCAGACAGATCAACATGACGAGAAGCACCAAACGAAAAACCAGCTTCCCTAATACAGCAACTACATCTGAAACCTCAAATTGGCGAGAGGCCCAAGTCCTCCTCCCGATAATCCCAGGGGGCGCTCAATCAACGACCCCCCTCACCATCACAGCATTGTTCGGACACTACCGAACTTACAAAATGATGTGCGACGGCGGCAGTAGCTTCGACATCATGTACCAACAATGCTTTGACCAGCTAGACGAAGAAGACAAGGCACGCCTACAGCCAGACGCGCCTATTGCTGGCTTCTTCAACGAGATAATCCATCCCATCGGCAAGTTCGACTTTACGGTCACACTTGACGACGGCATTCACAGCCGCTCCGAGGTATGCACCTTCCACGTCATCCCAGCCACCTCCTCATATGATATATTGCTAGGAAGACAGGGTTTGGCGAACTTCAACTCCACCGCCTCAACCCCTCACCAAACCATGGGCTTCCCAACGCCCACCGGGATCGCATACATCCGAGGCAATCAAGAATGCCTCATGACAAGCCACCCGCCAGACGACACGGCGGCGCTTCCATCAAGCCCACCAACTGACGAAAGCTGGGTCCTCAACCCAGCCTTCCCTGAACAGACCATCACCTTGGGCCGAACCCTATCCCCCCAGGTGAAAACGCACCTAAAACAGCTACTGGTGGCAAACAAAGACGTCTTCGCATGGCAATCGTCAGACATGGTCGGCGTCCCAAGACACATCGCCGAGCACCGCCTCAATACATACAAAGACTCACGCCCAGTGGCCCAAAAGAAGCGGCCACTCGGCCCCGACAGAGTCAAAGCCATGAATGAACAAGTTGACGACCTACTAGAGGCGGGCATCATCAGAAAATGCAATCACCAAACCTGGGTGGCCAACCCAGTAATGGTGCTAAAAAAGAATGGGTCCTGGCGCATGTGCGTCGACTACAAGGACCTAAACAAAGCATGCCCCAAAGATCACTACCCTCTCCCAGAGATCGATTTGAAGGTCGACTCACTCGCGCCATTCAAATACAAATGTTTCCTCGACGCATATCGAGGATACCATCAAATCCAAATGGCTTACGAAGACGAGGATCGAACGGCGTTCAGAACAGATCGAGGGGTGTACTGCTACACCAAAATGCCCTTCGGACTCAAGAACGCCGGCGCGACCTACCAACGCCTCATGGACCAGGCGTTCATCAACCAGATAGGCGTCAACCTCGAAGTCTACGTCGACGATCTAGTCATCAAAAGCACCCAGGAAGACACAATGCTCATGGACATCAAGCGCACTTTCGAACAGTTGCGCAGCATCCAAATGAAACTAAATCCAGGCAAATGCTCCTTCGGAGCAGAAGAAGGGAAATTCCTAGGCGTCATCGTCACCAATGGCGGCTTCAAACCCAACCCTGAAAAAATCCAAGCAATCCAGCGGATGCCGTCACCAAACTCGATAAAAGACGTGCAGACTCTGATGGGACGTTTGGTTGCTCTCAACCGCTTCCTATCAAACTACGCCTCCAAGTCTTTTCCTTTTGTTCACACTTTACGAAATGTACTCAAAAAAACACAGTTCCGCTGGACACCGGAGGCAGAAGTGGCATTTCGTGAAATGAAACAATGTTTAACCTACTTGCCAACTTTAACAGCGCCCCTTCCAATGGAGCCCCTTACACTATATCTATCTGCATCAGAAACGGCAATCGGCGCCGTCCTATTAGTAGAACGCAACAAAGTACAAACACCGATCTACTATATCAGCCGAACTCTAGCAGACGCAGAAACCAGATATTCGACAATGGAAAAACTTGTCCTAGCATTAGTCCACGCGTCAAGACGCCTGCGACGATACTTTCAAGGACACCCAATCAACGTCCTCACAGACTACCGAATAAATACAGTACTATCCAAACCAGAACTCTCCGGCCGCCTGGCCAAATGGGCAATCGAATTAGGCGCACACACCATCGTCTACAAACCAAGACCCGCGATAAAAGGGCAGGTCCTGGCAGACTTCATCGCAGAAATCCCCACCGATAAAATCCAAGACTGCAAAGACGAACAAGACCCCAAGCCCGTCCCAGACGACCGAATCACCTGGTCATTATACACCGACGGAGCTTCCAATGATCAAGGCTCGGGCGCCGGACTTCGCCTCGTCAGCCCCGACAAGACAGAATTCACGTACGCCGTGCGCCTAGAGTTCCCAAGCACAAACAACGAGGCCGAATATGAAGCATTCTTGGCAGGCCTACGGCTGGCGCACAAAATGGGCGCCAGGCACCTCAACGCTCATGTAGACTCCATGCTGATAGCAGGCCACATGAACGGCGTTTACGACGCCAAGGACCCCGTCATGGCCCAGTACGTCGACCAAGCCAAGCTCCTCACCAAGAAATTCGTTACTTGCACCATCCTCCATATAAACCGAAGCGGCAACAAGGAAGCTGATGCACTCAGCAAAATGGCCTCCACCGCCTGGCCACATATGGCCAAGGAGGTACGTATCGAAACCCTACCTCAACCTTCGGTACCACTCAGACAGGTCAACATAACGCAGACAGGCGCCGGGTCATGGATGACCCCTATTCAAGCCTACCTAGCAACAGGCACGTTGCCACCTCAAAAAGCGGAAGCTCGAAAAATCCAATACAAATCCCAACATTACCAATTAATGAACGGGATCCTATACCGACGCTCGTACTTGGGGCCATTATTAAAATGCATGGACGTCGCGACAGCCACCTCACTTATCAGAGAAATACACGAAGGCATATGCGGGATCCATGCAGGACCGAGAATGGTCGTCGCCAAAGTCATGAACGCTGGATATTATTGGCCGGGTATGCATCAAGACGCCGTCAAAATTCTACGCACCTGCTTCAACTGCCAACAACACGCGCCAAATACCCTGCGCCCCAAAAACGATCTGGTACCAGTTACGGCCGCCTGGCCATTTCAAAAGTGGGCCATGGACCTGGTCGGCCCGTTTCCAATGGCCCCCGGAAAGATACAGTACCTAGTCGTTGCCGTTGACTACTTCACAAAATGGGTAGAGGCCAAGCCACTCGCGTCGATAAGCGCGGAACAGATAAAAAAATTCATCTGGGAATTCATCATCTGCCGCTTTGGCTTACCCATGGAAATCGTCACCGACAACGGCACACAATTCACCGACAAAAAACTACAAGCTTGGCTAACGCAACTAGGCGTCAGCCAGATCTTCTCATCCGTTGCTCATCCACAAGGCAATGGCCAGGTGGAGCGCATCAACAGATCCCTAGTCGAAGGCATCAAGACACGCCTAGGATCAAAACGAACGGGCTGGGTGGAAGAGCTACCACACGTGCTATGGGCGCATCGCACCCTCACAAAGACCAGCACCGGCGAAACTCCGTTTAGCCTAACCTACGGATCCGAGGCCGTAATACCCGCGGAGATAACATTCCCATCACCACGGGTCCTCAATACAGACAACACGGATAATGACAAAGAGCTACGCCTCAATCTAGACCTCCTAGATGACAGGCGCGATATCGCCGCCATACGCGAAGCAAACTACAAAAAACAATTGGAACGTTACTACAATTCGAAGGTCAAGGTTTGCGAATTCGACATCGGCGACTATGTCCTTAGGGACAACTATGCCTCCCACGCAGAACGCCCGGGAAAGCTAGCACCTAACTGGGAAGGGCCTTACAAAGTCCAACAAGTACTAGGAAAAGGGGCATATGCGCTCGAAAAACTCGATGGAACACCCATACCCAGATCATGGAATGTAGCGCAATTGCGCAAGTGCTACTTGTAAAAAAGTTTCAGTTTTTTATTCTTTCCTCTAAACTTATGAAGTTAATTTACTCTTCATAAACTAATTCGGCGCACTACTCACTTGTGAAGCTAATCCACTCTTCACAAGTGGCTCGGCGCACTACACACTTGTGAAGCTAATCCACTCTTCACAAGTGGCTCGGCGCACTAATCACTTACGAAGTTAATTTACTCTTCATAACTGATTCTGCGCACTAATCACTCATGAAAACAAAACACCCCACTTACTTATTGGGCGCACTCCTCACTTGTTAATCTACTCAGCAAACGACGCACAAACACATCAGACAGATCAACAAGACGCAGAACAAAAAGAAAATTCATTTCATTTCATCAAACAATATTTACAAGAAAGAGAAAATTACAAAATGATCTACTGAGGAGGCTCATGAGCCGTCCCCGAGCTACCCGCCCCGGACCTTTCCTTCTCCGCTCGCTCTTTCTCTGCGCGCTCACGGCCTACGCGATCAGATTCCTCTACCCACCGCTTAAATTTGGCGATAGGATCGGGATCGGCCAGGCATTGCCGCACAACCTGCAGCACGGGGAACTCAATCTGCTCCAACTTCTGAAGCTGCTCCATCAGCAGCTGGTCCGTGTTAACGTCGCCAAAGGGCTGCTCCTCCACAGGCGCGCCATCCTTAGCGGCCAAGTATCCCTCCAACCAGCCGCTGTGGACGCCCGTGGTGCGAGCAGCATCAACCACTTCGGCAATCTGCTCGCCCATCTTGGGCGCATTCCAACAGCGTTCATATACCTGCACATCAAACAAAGGTTAGAACAAACAAGAAACAAAAAGCGAAGGAAAAACTTAGAAAAAGATCCGGAAACTTACTGCGGAGATCCCGTCGGACATCACCCACAGCGACTTCTCAACATACCCCCTTTGGGCATCAAGCAGAAGCGTCTTCTCCAACCCCCACGCTTCCCGCTCCCTCGCCATCGCCGCAACCTGCTCCTCCAGCTCGGACACCCGAGTGGTCATCCTCACCACATCGGCGTCCTTCGCCTTCAGATCACCAACGGCGGTGGCATACTTCGAGGACAGCTCCTCCAACTCCTTGCCCTTAGCTGCCGAGACCTTCTTCTCCTCAGCCAGGGCAACCTCGGCCTTTTGTATCAGTTGACGACGGCGCTCCAACTCCGTGTTGACAACCGCCGACGACTTGGCCCATGCCTTCTGCTTTTCAGCAGCATCAGCATCCTTCTGGCGCAAGTCGGACTCCAACTTCCGAACCTGCTCCAGAAGACGTACACGAGCCGTCTCGTATACCTCCTTCTCCCTAGCAAGACGTTCGGCCTCACCAGCAACCGACGCCCGCTCATCCAGAAATTCACCCTCTCCTCTGTGCAAGGCATAAAGATTGCCTAAGGTCTGCGTTAGGTTCATGCACATCTCAGAGAAAAGGGTGCCACGGTCCTGAGCCCGATGATGGGCACGCTCCGCCGGAGGCAGCGCATAGCTCACAAACTCCTCAGCCACGAAGGGATTGAGGAATCTGCAGCTTTCGGTTATACGCCACCCAGGCGTATAAACCGGAGAATCAAGACGGAAGGCAGGTCCGCTGGACGACGCAACCATGCCTTCGGCCCTTTGTGATTTTGGGGCCTCCATCCCACCACCAGGAAGTGGAACCTCAGCGACATCCTGCTCGCTCAGGTCCACAAACACGGGCCCGCCCCGCTGGCCCTCTCCACCCTGAGCACCCGCACCCTCGGCCTGCTCCTTCTTCATATGCACCAAATCCTCGTGCTGCTTCAGCAACACGAGGCGGCGCTCCTCCGCCTCCTTCTCCGCCGCCAGCTCGGCCAAGCGAGCCTCCTCAGCCCGCTTCCGTTCAGCCTCAGCTAAACGGGCATCTTCCGCCCGTTTACGCTCCAGCTCCAACTGGCGAGCGGCAGACTCCTCCTCCTGCTTCCTCTTCAGCTCAGCTTCGGCCACGCGCTTGTCCTCCTCCTCCTTGCGCGCAGCCTCAGACAGTTGCGCCCCCTCAGCTAGGAGGCGCTCTTCCTCGAGCTTCTTCTTCCGCTCCTCCTGATACTGTCGAACAGAAGGAGGGATGGAACCTACAAGGAAAAACGAAGACCAAAGTTAAAAAAAAAAAAAAAAAAAAAAAAAAAAGAAGAAGAAGAAGAAGGAACAGAAAAGGCATGACAGACACTCACTGCTAAGCTTCTTCAATGCCTTCATATAAAAAGGCTGACGCACCGGCGGCGGCTCAAGCTCTAGGTCACCACCAAGAGCCGCCCGCTTTGGCGACGATCCACCAGCCACGGTCTCCTCAACCGTCTCTGGCTCCTTGCGCTTGCGTGCTGCAAACAACATCAGACGTCAACAAAACAATAAATACAGAGAAAAAAGGAGGTAAGAACAAAATACTTACTGTCAACAGGCGCGTCCCCTGTCGGGCGACCTTCAGCAGTCGCAGCACCCCCTTGCGCCGTTGCCGAAGAAGACCCGTCTCCGGCACCACCTGTAGAGCGACGCGAACGATGGGCCAGATCAGATGAGGGATCACTCAGCTCATCGTCAGATAAGAACACATAATCAACCCCCTCCGCCGTCTTGACGGACAGCGGATCAGGGTTGATCAAAAAACCTACTTCAAGGTTAGAGCGCGCACCTTGAACAGGGGCGGGGAACAGGAAGTTCTCCGCCAAAGCCTCCATCTCCCAGACACCGCCCTCTGGCACGGCCACATACACGGTCTTTACAGCCCGGGCGGCAAAGTAGTCGAAGAGTAGATCACCTGCGACGACATACAAAGATATGAGACGCAAGACAACATAGCAATAATAGAAAAATAATAAAAAACTACTACTTACCCTCCACAGAAAGCGCACCACCATCACCGGCAGGCGCTACATTGTACCCCTCCCTAACGCCTAGACGGCTGAGCCCCAGCAAACGCATAATACCCTCATCCAGTTTGTCCAAGTCATCTAGACGACTTGGATGCGCAGAAAGCTCCTGGAACCACGCCTCCTCTTGGAAGTCCTTCATAACCTCAAAGGACGGCACCTTCTGCCCAGGGCGCAGTTCCAGCGTCGTCATCTCCACTGGGATGACCTCCTTCTTCACAAAGAAGAAGCACCTCTTCCACTCCCGAAGAGTTTTTGGAGAACTCTTCGGTACGATCAGGCTCACGCTCTTGGATCTCTCCACAAAAGAGACCCAGCCCGACTCCTTCACCTCCAGCTTGTAGAACACATTGAAGTGCTCAAACACCGGCTGCCTCCTCAGGGCCCGACAAGTGGCCTCGAAGTGCATCACCCTCATCACCCCAAAGGGGCTCATCTGAGAGACGTGCACTCCGTATCTCTGAAGAACAGAGATGAAGAAACGAGACACCGGCAACCGGAATAACCCCTTCTGAAAATATGCCTCATATAGGCATATTTTCCCTTCCGGGCAATCTACCGGAGTTTGCCCTTTCTCCGGCAACTCCGGGTCCCATTCACGAAGAATACCAAATCTCTTGACCAAAGACCTGAATTTGTCTTTGGACCAGGAGATTTGGGCGTCTTTCATAGACAGCTCCGCCTTCTTATCTTCAGAAGACATCTTCAAACGACGAATCAGAAAAAGCTAACTTTTTGATCGGAGAAACAGAGAGAATGAAGGGAATTTAGAAGAAAATTTCGAAAGAAGAAGAAGATGAAAGAAATCCAAAGGAGGTGGACGACTATTTATACCCATCGCATTTAATGCAGGTAATTATGATGGGCAGGCTTTCCAACATGAAGGTCCAATCACAGGCAAACACGTCACTCTGCCCATGTGCCAAAACGGCCCACGCGCCGCGCGTGTCTCACTCGCGAGACGGTCGTCCTACCCCAGCTGCCGATGACCGACACGTGTACACCCACGTCCAAAAAAGGATGACGATGACTGACACGTGTACGCCCACGTTCAAAAAACCACCACCAACAGCTGTCAACACCCATCAGATGTACAACACGTGTCCACCTAGCAACTCAACAGTCGTACTGACTGTCAGACACGATCTCCAAAGCAGGTCTACCAACCGTCAGGCACGTCTTTTCAAATTCAAAACATTCCCGCCTTTAATTTACACAAATCCCAAAGAGACAAATTCAATGCGGAGTAAATGCAGGCGCAGACCGCGACAAAAAATGACTTTTCACAACCTCCGGCCGCGCAAACAGGGCCAACGCCTATCTTGGCTC
Organism: Ambrosia x helenae; assembly: GCA_030844895.1. NCBI lineage: Eukaryota > Viridiplantae > Streptophyta > Magnoliopsida > Asterales > Asteraceae > Ambrosia > Ambrosia x helenae. The sequence continues at coordinate 27,171,402 of CM061223.1, read as the reverse complement.
AACGCCTGCGCGCCAGAACGAAAATTTTGAAAAAATCAAATTTCACAACCTTTGGCCGCGCAAACAGGCCCAACGCCTATTTCGGCTCAACGCCTGCGCGCCATAGCGAAAATTTTGAAAAAATCAAATTTCACAACCTTTGGCCGCGCAAACAGGCCCAACGCCTATTTCGGCTCAACGCCTGCGCGCCATAGCGAAAATTTTGAAAAAATCAAATTTCACAACCTTTGGCCGCGCAAACAGGCCCAACGCCTATTTCGGCTCAACGCCTGCGCGCCATAGCGAAAATTTTGAAAAAATCAAATTTCACAACTTTTGGCCGCGCAAACAGGCCCAACGCCCATCTTGGCTCAACGGCTGCGCACCAAACACAATCTATGCGCACCCCGTCATACGCCCACAGCTTGATCTCTGTGCGCGCACCAGTTGACGAAGAATAAACAAAAACACACGTCCACTTCGGTACATGAAAACCCAGTGACGACTGGATGTCACTGAAAGTACACATGTGAAATCAAGTCCAGCACTCCCCAAAGATACAGGTCAGCACTGGACTGGGGGGACTTGAAGGGATATGGTATTAAAACATTACAAATACCATACCATCGCCCACTTAGAACAGGCTTCGCCAGACGCTTACCCGCCCGTTCTACGTCAGCGGATCGCTTTGCGCCCATCCGCCCGTTTTACGTCAGCGGAACGTCTGGCGACCACAAACCCGTTCTACGTCAGCGATGCTCCTACCGCCCGACGCGTGCATTTATATTCACGATCCACGTCGGCGGAACACCTGGCGTCCACCCGCCCGTTTTACGTCAGCGGTGTACCCGACGCCAGGCGCACGAACTCCCGCCCCTTTCACAGGGGCGGGCCAAATGTACCTCAAGGCTTCCTTGACAAGCGTCACTACAAGTGGAAGATACCTTTTGGGGCAGCCTTGGGACTCACCCCTGCCCCAAGCAAATATCTCTGACACGACAGACAGCCCGTCAGAGTTTCTCTCCAACCAGAGACTTTCCCCAGTCTGACGAGCAGAAAAGGCGATGACGTGGCAGCCTCTCAACCAAGATATCTTCCTGACAGAGCAGACTTTCTCTGTCCGTCTTGAAATCCTGGAAAAGTATAAAGTGTCTACCGCCCGGATGCACCAATGGGCGAGCACCACGTGTCAACCGCCCATCAGCGTCCACTTACTGGGCGCCACGTGTACATGCGTCAGGACGGTAACATCTCCCCTAGCTTCCCACTTTACTAAAACCCACTTGCACCAAATGGGCCTAAAGGCTTGGGCCGGATTATGGAGACTCCTCTACCTGGGCCGGGCCCCATTAAAGGTAGAGGATGGGCTGAGAAAGTAGGGTAGCTCGGTACTATAAAAGGAGGACTCTCTTCTCCTTTTATGGGCATCGAATACCCAATACACTTTCACTCAAGAAGAATACGAGCTCTCGTACCTTCTTCACCCCCCCTGTTTATTATACTAACGATTAGAGGCTCGGCTCTTCTAATTGGTAGTCTCGTAAATCCCTGGTCTTGCCTACAGACCCACACGTATTTTATAATCACACTCTCTTTAGAAAATACAGTAGAATCACCGTACTGATAGTTCTCTTTTCAACTATCTTTACACTCGTGTTTCTTCACTAATGGACATCCAGCGCACCTTCGAATAGTTGCGCGATATCAAAATGAAACTCAACCCGGGAAGTGCTCCTTCGGAGCCGAAGAAGGAAAATTCCTAGGCGTCATTGTCACCAATGGCGGCTTCAAGCCAAACCCGGAAAAAGTCCAAGATATCCAACGCATGCCATCACCAAACTCAATATAGGACGTACAGACACTGATGGGACGCCTAGTTGCTCTTAACCGATTCTTATCAAACTATGCCTCCAAGTCTTTTCCTTTTGACCACACCCCACGAAATGTACTAAAGAAAACACAATTCCGCTGGACCCCAGAAGCGGAAGTAGCCTTTCGTGAAATGAAGCAATGTTTAACTTACTTGCCAACTCTAACAGCGCCCCTGCCAGAGGAACCACTTACACTGTACCTATCCGCATCTGAAACAGCGATAGGCGCGGTGCTACTGGTAGAATGCAACAAAGTTCAAACACCAATCTACTACATTAGCCGCACCCTGGCAGACGCAGAAACTAGATACTCAACGATGAAAAAACTCATTCTTGCACTCGTACACGTGTCACGACGACTGCGACGATATTTCCAAGGACACCCAATCAATGTCCTAACAGATTACAGAATCAACATCGTACTCTCCAAACCGGAACTCTCAGGCCGCCTGGCGAAATGGGCAATCGAGCTAGGTGCACACACCATCATCTACAAACCCAGACCCGCAATCAAAGGACGAGTTCTCGCGGACTTCATCGCAGAAATTCCAGCAGATAAAATCCAAGACTGCAAAGATGAGCAAGACCCCAAACCCATCCCAGACGCCCGAGTAACATGGTCGTTATATACGGATGGAGCCTCCAACGACCAGGGCGCCGGCGCAGGCCTTCGCCTCGTCAGCCCTGACAAAACAGAATTCACATACGCCGCCCGCCTTGAGTTTCCGAGCACAAACAATGAAGCAGAGTACGAGGCATTCCTGGCAGGACTACGTCTGGCCGACAAAATGGGCGCAAGACACCTTAACGCCCATGTCGACTCCATGCTCATAGCAGGTCACATGAATGGGGTCTACGACACCAAGGACCCGGTCATGGCCCAATACGTCGACCAGGCCAAGCTCCTCACCAAAAAATTTACAACCTGCACAATCGTCCACATCAACCGAAGTGGCAACAAGGAAGCTGACGCACTCAGCAAGATGGCCTCCACGGCTTGGCCGCATATGGCCAAAGAGGTACGCATCGAAACTCTAGCTCAACCTTCAGTACCACTTAGGCAGGTTAATATAACACAGACAGGCGTCGGATCATGGATGACCCCGATCCGGGAATATCTGGCAACGGGAACCTTACCACCTCAAAAGGCGGAGGCCCGAAAACTCCAATATAAATCCCAGCATTACCAACTCATGAATGGTGTCTTATACCGACGCTCCTATCTCGGCCCACTCCTGAGAAGCGTAGATACCGCGACGACTACCTCCCTCATAAAGGAGATCCACCAAGGCATATGCGGTATACACGCGGGCCCAAGAATGGTCGTCGCTAAGATTATGAACGCCGGATACCACTGGCCCAGAATGCATCAAAACGCCGTCAAAATCTTGCGAACTTGCTTCAACTGTCAGCAACACTCACCAACTACCCTGCGCCCAAAAAACGATCTGGTCCCAGTCACCGCCGCCTGGCCATTCCAGAAATGGGCTATCGATATGGTCGGCCCATTCCCAATAGCCCCTGGAAGGATACAGTACCTCATTGTTGCCGTCGACTACTTTACAAAATTGGTAAAGGCCAAGCCACTCGCGTCAATCAGCGCCGAACAGACCAAAAAATTCATCTGGGAATTCATCATCTGCCGCTTCGGCCTACCTATGGAAATCGTCACGGATAACGGAACGTAGTTTGCAGACAAAAAACTTCAAACCTGGCTAACACAACTAGGCGTCAGCCAGATCTTCACATCCGTTGCCCACCCTCAAGGCAATGGTCAGGTAGAGCGTATCAACAGGTCACTAGTCGAAGGCATAAAGACTCGCCTCGGATCCAAACGAACAGGTTGGGTGGATGAACTCCCACACGTCTTATGGGCACATCGCACCCTCACAAAGACCAGCACAGGCGAAACCCCTTTCATCCTAACTTATGGCTTTGAGGCCGTAATACCCGCAGAAGTAAGATTCCCATCGCCAAGGGTCCTCAACACCGCGCACACAGACAATGACAGAGAACTGCGCCTCAACTTGGATCTCTTAGACGAAAGGCGCGACATCGTCGCTATACGCGAGGCAAACTATAAAAACAATTGGAGCGCTATTATAACTCCAAAGTCAAAGCATGCGCATTCGACATTGGAGATTACGTCCTAAGAGACAACTACGCGTCTCACTCCGAGCGCCCAGGAAAGCTTGCACCCAACTGGGAAGGGCCATACAAAATTCAACAAGTACTAGGAAAAGGGGCATACGCGCTAGAAAGTCTTGATGGCACACCCATACCTAGATCGTGGAATGTAGCGAAGTTGCGCCCATGCTACTTATAAATATCTCAGTTTTCGAATAATCCGCCACGCCACCTTACACTTTGTGTATAAGCGCAAAAACCAATTACTTTACCTCTAACTTATGAAGCTAATTCACTCTTCATAAGACTTGACGTCAAAGATTTGCCACGTTCCTAACTTATGAAGTTAATTTACCCTTCATAACTTAGAAACAACAAACTTTTAGCCCTACAAATTGTGTAGCTAATTTATCCTACTCAATGGACACTAAGGTTACTTGTAACCTATGAAGCCAATCCACCCTTCATACACACAGCAACCTATCGCATGAAAATATACAGAACAGACAAAAGTAAAACCAAATCATCATACTTCATTTCAGTAAAAGGTCAGATTTACAAATGAAAAGGAAAGCTACAACAAAAACAACCTACTGAGGAGGCTCATGGGCCATCCCCGAACTACCCGCACCACCAGTTTTCTCTTTCCCTTTCTCCGCGCGCTCGCGCTCGGCACGCTCGGATTCCTCGACCCAACGCTTAAACTGGGCAATAGGGTCAGGATCCGCTAGGCACTGCCTTACAACCTGAAGTACCGGAAACTCCATCCTTTCGAGCTTCTCAAGCTCCTCCATCAGCAACTGGTCGGTGTTCACATCTTGGAAGGGCTGCTCCTCAACCGGTGCCCCATCCTTGGCAGCCAGATACCCTTCCAACCAGCCACTGTGCACACCTATTGTACGCGCAACATCGACCACCTCCGCAACCTGCTCACCCATCTTCGGCTCATTCCAGTAGCGATCAAAAACCTACATCAACAAAATCAGCTACGTAAGTCAAAACAAAGGATGAAACAAAGACACAACAAAATAAAGAAAACAACTTACGGCGGAGATTCCATCAGACATAATCCACAGCGACTTCTCACAGTACGCCTTCTGCGCATCAAGCATTAAAGTCCTTTCAAGCTGCCACGCCTCCTTCTCCTTAATAAGATCATTAACCTGACCTTCCAGCTCAGATACCCGAGTGGTCATTTTCACCACATCGGCATCCTTCGCCTTCAGATCACCTACCACGGTGGCATACTTAGAGGACAACTCCTCCATCTCCTTGTCCTTCGCTGCCGCTACCTTCTTCTGCTCCGCCATCGCACTCTCAGCCCTCTACACAAGATGACGACGACGCTCTAATTCCGTATTCACGGTCGCCGTCGACTTGGCCCAGTTCTTTTGCTTCTCCGCCGCATCAGCATCCTTTTGGCGCAGCTCAGACTCTAGCTTCCGAACCTGCTCCAAAAGTCGCTTCCGCGCGGACTCATATACCTCCTTCTCCTGAGCCAGGCAGTCGGCTTCACCTGCAACCGCCGCCTGTTCATCCAGAAACTCCCCTTCTCCCGGTGAAGGGCGTACAGATTTCCCAGAGTCTGTGTTAGATTCATACACATCTCTGAGAAGAGCGTACCCCGGTTTTGAGAACGATGATGCGCACGCTCAGCTGGAGGCAGCACATAGCTAACGAATTCCTCAGCCACGAACGGGTTGAGGAAACGACAACTTTCGGTTATACGCCACCCGGGCGTATAAACCGGAGCGTCCAACCTAAAGGCAGGAGCACTCAAAGACGCTGCAACGCCTTCAACTTTCTTCAATTTGGGATCATCAATCCCAACCCCTTGAGGCGACGTTTCCAGTACGTCCTTCTCACCTAAGTCAACAAAGGCGGGCTCGGTCCTCGAGCCTTCGCCACCCTGAACGCCCATCCCTTGGGCCTGTTCCTGTTTGATCTTCACCAGATCTTCATGCTGTTTCAGCAACGCCAACCGACGCTCTTCATCCTCCTTCTCAGCTAAGCTAGCCAAACGAGCATCTTCGGCCCGCTTACGCTCCGCCTCAACCTGGAGAGCCCGGGCTTCTTCCTCCTTCTTCAAAGCGGCCTCAGCGGCGCGCTTCTCCTCCTCTTCTCTGCGCGTCACCTCAGATTGACGCGCAGCCTCAGCCCGGGACCGCTCCTCCTCCAACTTCTTCTTTCGCTCCTCTTGATATTGCTTTACAGACGGAGGAATAGAACCTACGAACAAACAAGAAAGATGTATTAAAAACTCCACAGAATTCATCAAAACGAAAGGACGCATTATAAAGTACTTACTGCTGAGCTTCTTTAAAGCCTTCTTGTAAAAAGGCTCACGCACTGGTGGGGATCCAACTCCAAACCCTGCAGCGGATCAATATCACCACCACCTAGCGCCGCCCGCTTGGGAGACGGACCACCGGCCACATCCGCCTCAACAGTCTCCGGCTGTTTACGCTTGTGACCTAAAAACAACGAAAATAAGGATCAACTTACAGAACACAAACTGCAAAAAACCCCAACACAAGGTCAGAATACTTACTCTCAGTAGCACTGGATTCACCATCCTTCCCACCACCTTGCGCCCCGGCCGCAGACGCACTGGCTCCGCCGCCACCTGCAGAGCGACGTGCACGGTGAATTAAACCAGACGACGAACCACTCGACTCGTCGTCAGACAAAAATACATAATCAATCCCGGCCGCCGTTTTCACGGACAACGGGTCAGGATTGATAAAAAAACCCACTGCAAGGTTAGAAGGCGCACCTTCCATCGGACCGGGGAACAGGAAATTCTCCACCTTCAGCTCCAGCTCAGAAACCCCCCCCCCCCCCCCGGGTACCGCCAAGTAAGTGGTCTTCACGGTACAGGCGGCAAACACCTCAAATAACAACTCGCCTGTCAAACAACGCAAAAAGGCGTCAAAAACCAAAGGAATACAGAAAACATTAACAAAAACAAGATACTCACCTTCAACAGACAATGGCCCAGCCTCGCCAACGGGAGCCACATTATAGCCCTCCCTAACGCCCAGACGGCTCAATCCCAACAGACGAAGGATATCCTCCTCCAACTTATCCAAGTCATCCAGACGACTAGGATGCGCAGAGAGCTCTTGGAACCACGCCTCATCTTGAAAATCCTTCACAACTTCGAAGGAAGGCACCTTCTGCCCAGCGCGAAGCTCCAGCTTCGACATCTCTACCGGGATGACCTCCTTCTTCACAAAGAAGAAACACTTCTTCCACTCACGAAGAGTCTTAGGCGAGCTCTTCGGCACGATCAGAGTCACACTCTTCGATCTCTCCATAAAGGACACCCAGCCGGACTCCTTCACCTCAAGTTTGTAGAAAACGTTGAAGTGCTCGAATTTCGGCTCCCTCCTCAAAGACCGGCAGGTGGCCTCTAAGTGCATAACCCTCATCACCCCAAAAGGGCTCATCTGAGAAATATGCACCCAATACTTCTGCAACACAGAGATGAGAAACCGGGACACCGGCAGCCGGAACAAAGCTTTCTGAAAATACGCCTCGTAGAAGCATATCTTCCCCTCCGGGCAGTCTACCGGAGTCTGCCCTTTCTCCGGCAACTCCGGTTCCCACTCTCGTAAAATATTATATTTCTTGACCAAAGACCGGAATTTGTCTTTGGACCAAGAAATCTGGGCGTCCTTCATCGCCAGTTCGGCCTTCTTATCTTTAGACGACATCTTCAACAACGAAAAAGAAGAAAGAAAACTTTTTTCGACAGATGACCGGAGAATATAACTAACTCGCCGGAGGAAAAAAATTTTAGAATGAGAGAATGAAATGAAGAAAGGCATGGAGGGAACATATTTATACCCATCGCATTTAATGCAATGGCAGAAAGAGAAATCATCACGAACAGGCTTTTCGCGCAAGGGTCCAATAGCAGGCAGACACATCAGACAGCCCACGTGACCAAACGGCACACGCGCAGCGCGTGGCCCACTCGCCTGACGGTCGTTCTACCCCAGCTGGCAAACAATGCCAATGCTCGACACGTGTACGCCCACGTTTAAACCCACCACTAACAGCTGTCCCCATGCATCAGATGCACGACACGTGGCGGCCTAGCAACTCAACATTCACAGTAACTGTCAGACACGATCTCCAAGGCAGGTGTACCAACCGTCAGCCACGTCTTTTCAACTTCAAACATTCCCGCCTTGAATTCACACAAATTCCAAAGAGACAAATTCAAAGCGGAGTCAATGCAGGCGCCGACTGCGACAAAATTTTGAAAATTTTAACTTTCACAAGTTCTGACCGCGCAAACAGGCCCGACGCCTATCCAGGCTCCACGCCTGCGCGCCAGAACCAAAATTTCGAAAATTTTTAATTTTCACAAGTTCTGACCGCACAAACAGGCCCAAATCCTATCAAGGCTCCACGCCAGCGCGCCAGAACCAAAATTTTGAAAATCTTAATTTTCACAAGTTTTGACCGCCCATACACGCTCGGCGCCTTTACGGGCTTGACGCCTGCGCCCCAGAACGAAAATCAGGAACATTTTTTAACAGCGGAAGAAATAACCGCCCTACCACTGCGCAGACCTAATCATAAAGTCCCGCAAACGCTCATTCCATCATACGCCCGCAGCTTGATCACTGTGCGCGCACCAGTTGACGAAGGTCACAAAAAAAAACACAAGTCCACTTTGTTACACGAAAACCCAGTGACGACTGGATGTAACTCAAAGTACACTTGTGACATCAAGTCCAGCACTCCCCTACCAAAGTCGCATGAAAGCACTGGACTGGGGGGACTTGAAGGGATATGATATCAAAACATGACAAATACCATACCATCGCCCAAATAGAACCGGTATCGCCTAGCGTCCATCCGTCCGTTTTACGTCAGCGGATCGTTTAGCGTCCATCCGCCCGTTTTACGTCAGCGGAACGTCTGGCGTCTACTCACCGTTCTACGTCGGCGATGCAGCTAGCATCCAACGGACGCCAGTAAGCAGCATTACCCGCTCATTTTACGTCGGCGATACACCCTGGCGCCCAAACGGACGCCAGGCGCTACATCGTCCGCCCGTTTTACGTCAGCGGACTCAACATGCTCCGAAGCTTCCCCAGCAAGCCAAAGGAAGCTTCGCCAACACGACTGGAAGATACCTTTTGGGGCAGCCTTGGGACTCACCCCTGCCCCAGACGAAATATCTCTGACACAGCAGGCGGCCCGTCAGAGCGGTACTTAGCGTAGTGAAGTGGCGTTGTATGTCTTAATGACCATAAGATTGTAGTGGAAATGATGTAATTACTAAAATGCAGTTTGTAGTGTGAAACATATTTCTATTATTTTAGGGCATCCGTGAGATGCAGCGGAGTCAATGATTTGCATAGATACTCTCGTTTTATGTTAGTTTGACAAGCGCCGTAACAAATATATTGGACCTAAAAGTAGGGGAGACTGTAACATTTCGCATTTAATAATTGTACGTTACGTATAATTTGAATGAAACGTCAAGTTTCTCATCATTATTGTCCTTTAAAAATTATTATTGTGGCATTTTTGGAACCCTTATACTATTATAATTATACATAATATATATATACATTTAGATTAAATGTAAAAAAAATACATGCTTGGGCCGGGACTCGAACCCGCGCCCCAAGCCGGATCCTTAACACAAACTGTTTAACCATCTGGGCTACACACACTTTTGGAATAATTCCCAACATGTAATAATTATATCACGTGCCTTGTTCTTCACAGTTGACTTGGAAAGTCAACTGTGACAACAATCTTCCAAAATTAATCTGTTTGAACGCGTTTTTAACCTCAATTTGGTATGATTGCTTGATGTCCGGCCTTATACGCGTTAAACCCACGATCAATCATCCTCAATTCATTCCAATTAAAGCCAATTATACGCGTATACATTCAAACCGAGGTCAAACATTCCAATTCTACGATCCAGACATCATCACTATAAATTGAACATCACTGGACATTCACAACTCGCCGATAATTCTCTCACAACCTCTTATTTCTGTTATTAATCATTCAATCGAAGTATTTTTGATCGTGTTTGACTTCGAGCATTGACTGACCAATTCTTATCCAAATCGTGTTTGTAAGTTATATTTTTCATATGGGTTTTGATCTTCGGCATGTACACAACAATAACCCTAAGGTTAATTGGGTTATTGTTGTGTAATCTGAACAATTGGAAGTCTAGGGCTCGTACGTTTGTAATTTGGGGAAGAACATGATTTTTCATTGGTTTTATAATTATAAAGAACTGGAATCAAACACAACCCCTGATCTAGATCAGGTGGTTGTGTCTGATGTTGTTTAACCAAACCACGCGGGTTCGAGTCCCGTGTAAAACGTTTTTGTGATCATTTCTTTTAAAACAAATATAAATCAAATTCACATATATTATATAATTATTATAATCTGAAACAAATCGTTCTCAGGGTCCAGACCAGTTGGTCTGGGCTTGTGATTTAAAACCAACGAACCGGCCAAGGGCCGGGTTCGAACCACGGCATCAACAACATTTTTTTTTATTAAACATATATATATATATATATTCCGTATTATTTTTAAAAATTCATTTTAAATACTTAAGCTCTTTTAAAAATTCTACAAAAATTATTTTGTGTTAATCTGGTGAAAAAGTTTAACATACAATTTTTAGTTTTCAAAAATTTATTTATTTAATATATATAATAAATAAATCAAGTTTATTCTATTTTATTTATAAAATTCTATAAAAATATCAAAACGATCTTATAAATTTCCACAAAAATAGATCTGAGTTTTTATAACAATAAACTTTTCTGAAATGATTTTTATTTCTGAAAAATCATTTATTTAATATTTTTAATCAATTTTTGTTAGTTTTAACCATAAATAAATCATAATAAATTCATTTTTCAATATTTTTGTACCAAAATTTTTTATAAATTATTTCTGATTATTTGGAACAGAAATATAATTTTTAATCTAATAATTCTTTAATTTTAGTATTTTTTTATATTAAAGTTAAATTTTGACAATTTGAAATAAATAAGATTTAATATTCTATTTTAAAGAAAATAATTTTATAAAATTTATTTTTATACTTTAAACTCATTATTGTGACCATCTTTGATTCAAATTTTATTAAAAGACTTTTGTTTATTTATTTATTAAATTTCTCTTTTTATTCAAGCACTTTATTTATTAATCAAACGAGCATTTATCCCCAATTCGAAGCCCTAGAATATATTTGTAGACTAGATAGACTTAGACATATTTATTACCTTGATTATAGGGTAATACTTGGCATATTTGGGCAACACACTATTCTATTTTTCAAGAGATATAACATTTTGCTAAGGTGAGTTTTACATAGCCCCTTTTCTATTTATCACCATTTTGGGGGTGAAACATGTTACAACATTCTATATGCAATTCAATCATCAAAGTGTCTATGTGTTTTTCTATGTTGCATTATGTCTTGAACATGACTAGGGTAAGCACAATTCTAGCATAATCATTAACATTGATCAGCCGACGGTATACAATGATAGATCTATTGGACTGACAATCCCACCCGGATACGTGCCTCCTACAAAGGTAGCGTGGGTGTTTGTTATCGCATAACATATTCGAGTGAACCATGAGCGTATGGGATGTACCACATTATAACAGTCACAAGGGTTGATTATGCACTCGATTTACTTCTAGTATGTTTTCACATATGGACTAGACTTGCCATGACACTTGAATTGTACAACATTTTTTCGATTATCAAAACCTATGTAATTCTCACCAACTTTTGTTGACCCAAAATATTTTCAACTTAACATGTTTCAGGTTCTACTTGCTTGAAGATTTGAATTAATGCGTGAAGATGTGTGCATAGTATTATTCATTTTGATGTACAAATTTTTGTAGAACAATTGTATGTAATTTATTTAAATCATTTAATGAAATTTATTATTCACCATGAGCTACTGAACAATCATCAATACGTGACACCTCGATGTTTCCGCCATCGGTTGGGGTGTTACAGATTGGTATCAGAGCCATGGTTATAGGGAATTAGGTTATTAGAAAAATAATCTAGTCTATAACCATAGGATTTAACCAGTACTTGCTTCTTTTACTTACTATTCTCTATCTCCCTCCTACTTCTTATCCCTACAGGAAGATTGCTCTCCATCACAAGATCTACTCTTAGACTAGTAGGACAAATCCTCAGGCTTAGCCTGAACCACCTTGAGATCTCGTCAAAGTTCTAGATTTTAATAACGAACACGTGCAATCTGGAAGGGTGAACGCCTGTATTCTGAGTCTTCTGTCTAGGCTGCCATTGCGCATATATCCCAATCAGACGAGGGACCCGGATGCTTACCTGAGAATTCTCGGGATGAGTGTTCACTTATAGGCTAAAGCAAGTCTTCATATGTTATTAGAATCAAGAATCTTTGATAAGTCAACGTTTTCGTTTATTCGTTTTAATTAATGAATAAATAATTACATTCCTTATATTACCTCATTCATTTCATTGTGTCTCTTACAGATCATGCCTCCACGTCGCAGCACTCGCAATAACAATGGTGGTAATCATGAGGAAGGAAATAGCAACAATAAAAACCACGACGCTAACCACAACAACAACAATAACAACAATAACAATGGTGTCGATGCTCAACTGGCTGCGATCATTTCTCAACAAATGGCACAGCAAATCGCGACTCTGGTCCCTAACTTACTAGCTCAAGTCATCCAGATGAACGGAAACGGCAATGGAAACGGCCATGGAAACGGGAACGGTAATGGAAACCACAACGGAAACGGGAATGGTCTCCCAGCTTGCACTCTTAAGCACTTTAATTCCTGTAATCCCCCTAAGTTCAGTGGAGAAGAAGGAGCTACGGGACTTCTACAATGGTTCGAGGGCATTGAGAATACTTTCATTAACAGTGAGTGTCCCGATAACTTAAAGGTCCATTATGCCATGAGTGTTCTTCACAAACGAGCTCTCACTTGGTGGAATGAGGAAAAGCGCACCTGCGGAGCTGAAGCTGCACTGGCCTTAACTTAGGATCAAGCTAAAGACATTATGAAGGCGGAGTTCTGCCCTCGTAATGAAATCAAGAAGCTGGAAGATGAGTTTCATGATCTTGCTCAAGATAGTGGAGAAAACCTTGCCTACAACACTCGTTTTCACGAACTTAGTCTACTGCTACCACACAAGGTCACACCCTTGCCTATCGCAATCGAAAAGTACATTGGTGGATTACCCATGCAGATTCAAGACACGGTGTGGGGAAGGAACCCTGCTACTCTGGAGGAAGCAAAGCGTTTGGCGGCCACCCTAACAGATAACCATGTGAAGGCAGGAACCCTGACCCGGAAAGGGGAAAAGAAAACTGTTGCAAAGGATACTCCCCAACCTGCCGTTGAAATTAAAACTGAGGCCTCGACCAACGGAAAATGCAAGGTCAGGAATTTTGCAATAGACACCACTGTCCCACCCAACAAGAAACGATACAACGGGAACCAACCTAAGTGTGACACCTGCCAGTATCACCACCCAACCCAAGTGCCCTGCCGTCAGTGTACCAATTGTCAAAGGTATGGGCATCTTGCGGATGCTTGTCGAATTCCTGCTACAAACGCCCTTGCTGCTCCAAATAACCCCGCTAGAGATCCTCCAGCTACTTAACAGCAAGCCCCACCATTTGAATGATGTCTACTTTTTAATTCTATGTATTGACACTTTTGATTCAAGAAATAAATTCTAGTATTATCATAACACTTGGATACATGCTTGTTTGTGAACTAATTGCTATATACTTACTTACTTGTACAACAGTTAGTTGGCTACCAAATAACCTACTCAAACGATTGGTAGAGGTCATCATGTCTTTCCAACAGCCGGGAGAGGCCCTACAACCTACTCAACGACTGGTGGAGGCTATCGAACCTGCTCAACAATCGGTAGAGTCATAGAAGGACACAAAACCCTAATGTAAGGTAAATTGGTGATTGCGGTCCGGAACGTAATCATGAATTTACAGGTACGTTAAGGTAGTGTGAAATTTTATCAAGGTTTTCGGTAGTTGACCAATTGTAAACCTGGTGTTTTTCTTTTAACTTCGGGACGAAGTTCCTAAAAGTAGGGGAGACTGTAACATTTCGCATTTAATAATTGTACGTTACGTATAATTTGAATGAAACGTCAAGTTTCTCATCATTATTGTCCTTTAAAAATTATTATTGTGGCATTTTTGGAACCCTTATACTATTATAATTATACATAATATATATATACATTTAGATTAAATGTAAAAAAAATACATGCTTGGGCCGGGACTCGAACCCGCGCCCCAAGCCGGATCCTTAACACAAACTGTTTAACCATCTGGGCTACACACACTTTTGGAATAATTCCCAACATGTAATAATTATATCACGTGCCTTGTTCTTCACAGTTGACTTGGAAAGTCAACTGTGACAACAATCTTCCAAAATTAATCTGTTTGAACGCGTTTTTAACCTCAATTTGGTATGATTGCTTGATGTCCGGCCTTATACGCGTTAAACCCACGATCAATCATCCTCAATTCATTCCAATTAAAGCCAATTATACGCGTATACATTCAAACCGAGGTCAAACATTCCAATTCTACGATCCAGACATCATCACTATAAATTGAACATCACTGGACATTCACAACTCGCCGATAATTCTCTCACAACCTCTTATTTCTGTTATTAATCATTCAATCGAAGTATTTTTGATCGTGTTTGACTTCGAGCATTGACTGACCAATTCTTATCCAAATCGTGTTTGTAAGTTATATTTTTCATATGGGTTTTGATCTTCGGCATGTACACAACAATAACCCTAAGGTTAATTGGGTTATTGTTGTGTAATCTGAACAATTGGAAGTCTAGGGCTCGTACGTTTGTAATTTGGGGAAGAACATGATTTTTCATTGGTTTTATAATTATAAAGAACTGGAATCAAACACAACCCCTGATCTAGATCAGGTGGTTGTGTCTGATGTTGTTTAACCAAACCACGCGGGTTCGAGTCCCGTGTAAAACGTTTTTGTGATCATTTCTTTTAAAACAAATATAAATCAAATTCACATATATTATATAATTATTATTATCTGAAACAAATCGTTCTCAGGGTCCAGACCAGTTGGTCTGGGCTTGTGATTTAAAACCAACAAACCGGCCAAGGGCCCGGGTTCGAACCACGGCATCAACAGCATTTTTTTTATTAAACATATATATATATATATATATATTCCTTATTATTTTTAAAAATTCATTTTAAATACTTAAGCTCTTTTAAAAATTCTACAAAAATTATTTTGTGTTAATCTGGTGAAAAAGTTTAACATACAATTTTTAGTTTTCAAAAATTTATTTATTTAATATATATAATAAATAAATCAAGTTTATTCTATTTTATTTATAAAATTCTATAAAAATATCAAAACGATCTTATAAATTTCCACAAAAATAGATCTGAGTTTTTATAACAATAAACTTTTCTGAAATGATTTTTATTTCTGAAAAATCATTTATTTAATATTTTTAATCAATTTTTGTTAGTTTTAACCATAAATAAATCATAATAAATTCATTTTTCAATATTTTTGTACCAAAATTTTTTATAAATTATTTCTGATTATTTGGAACAGAAATATAATTTTTAATCTAATAATTCTTTAATTTTAGTATTTTTTTTATATTAAAGTTAAATTTTGACAATTTGAAATAAATAAGATTTAATATTCTATTTTAAAGAAAATAATTTTATAAAATTTATTTTTATACTTTAAACTCATTATTGTGACCATCTTTGATTCAAATTTTATTAAAAGACTTTTGTTTATTTATTTATTAAATTTCTCTTTTTATTCAAGCACTTTATTTATTAATCAAACGAGCATTTATCCCCAATTCGAAGCCCTAGAATATATTTGTAGACTAGATAGACTTAGACATATTTATTACCTTGATTATAGGGTAATACTTGGCATATTTGGGCAACACACTATTCTATTTTTCAAGAGATATAACATTTTGCTAAGGTGAGTTTTACATAGCCCCTTTTCTATTTATCACCATTTTTGGGGTGAAACATGTTACAACATTCTATATGCAATTCAATCATCAAAGTGTCTATGTGTTTTTCTATGTTGCATTATGTCTTGAACATGACTAGGGTAAGCACAATTCTAGCATAATCATTAACATTGATCAGCCGACGGTATACAATGATAGATCTATTGGACTGACAATCCCACCCGGATACGTGCCTCCTACAAAGGTAGCGTGGGTGTTTGTTATCGCATAACATATTCGAGTGAACCATGAGCGTATGGGATGTACCACATTATAACAGTCGCAAGGGTTGATTATGCACTCGATTTACTTCTAGTATGTTTTCACATATGGACTAGACTTGCCATGACACTTGAATTGTACAACATTTTTTCGATTATCAAAACCTATGTAATTCTCACCAACTTTTGTTGACCCAAAATATTTTCAACTTAACATGTTTCAGGTTCTACTTGCTTGAAGATTTGAATTAATGCATGAAGATGTGTGCATAGTATTATTCATTTTGATGTACGAATTTTTGTAGAACAATTGTATGTAATTTATTTAAATCATTTAATGAAATTTATTATTCACCATGAGCTACTGAACAATCATCAATACGTGACACCTCGATGTTTCCGCCATCGGTTGGGGTGTTACATTATGAATGTAAAGAGTCACCACATTATTGTTAATTTCCTCATTAATTTTATAATTATGTTTAACTTAATTTCTTCAACAATTTAATATTTAGGTAGAAAGACAATTTTACCCCCTAAATGACTTCAATAAGCATTGTACTATAAGCAATAAAGGTTGTATTTACTTAAATTTTGCGGGTATCTTTCACTGATGCTTTATAATATAGTACATAAGATACAGATTCAGGTTGATTCATTAGTGTGAGTGTGAATTTATGGCTTTTCAATTTATTATTTCTTAACACAAATAACATAAGTAATTAACACATAGTTATGTTTTTGTTTTCTCTTTATGCCAGTGTTTAATTTATTTTATTAATTAGAATTAGAACTTAAACATTATACAATTGCAGAAAGCAAAATAATATTGTGAACCACACTTCATACAACGTTTGACAAGAACATTAAATAGATCAACAAATACCTTAAAAGTCTTAAAACGAATATAGTTTAAGTATAAAGTTATATTTAAGCATGCATATATAGATTTATAGAGTTAACTATTTCATGGCGTTCAAAGAGACCATGTTGATTGAAATTGAGGAAAGTCTCCATACCCTTCTCCAACCATGCTATCCATCATCTGTCCTTCATGTCCATTTGTTCCCTGCAACATCAGTTTTCATCCCATGCAGTAAGTGGAAGTAATATTTATAATATATTAGATACGTATTAGCAAATCTAGAATGTTATATTTATAATTTTGTCCGTTTTATTTAGTTAACAATATATATGATTCAAGATACACAACTTCTTAACAAGGATAGTTAGGAAAGCCATCTGTCACCTTCATAGGGGCCATATCATCCAATTCAGTAGAGTTGAGGTTAATAGGTCATAGAACATGCTGGCTTCTAAAAGCTTCATGGAGAGAAACTAAAAATGCCTAAAGAAGAGAAAAAACTGTACTAATTAATTTTGAAAAATATTTCTCATTAATAATTCTGAATATTGTTTGTTAATTGTTTTAATTGTTAGTTGCACAATTAAATTACCTCAATTTGATTCTGCAACAATCCAACATAGTTGATTATTACACCCAACATCACTGGCATTCTCATTGTCTATAGCAAATAACTAAATTTAAATGGAGAAAAACAATGATATATTATGAAATTTTTGTAATTGTCAAAGAACATATGAACAAGTAGAAAAAAATGTATATATTTATATAAAGATTAACTCATATCTTTATACCTTGTAGCATCCGGGAACCGTGTCTTGCAAGCGTCTTAACTTCCCATTAATTTTTTTTCTCTTCTCATCTAATGAAGACATAAATTTTTTGGACAAAACAATGTTTCAAAGCATGAAATTAAGGGTTGAACCTTAATCAAGGGTTGAGTCATAATCACATTCGGGTAAGTCATGAATCTTGGGATTAATGACCTAAAACAGCGGTCTTGGGCCGTGACAAATCAGTAAATCATTCAACCCTCGGGTTAAGGATGAAAAAGTGTAAACTGCAATAATATTAGATTGTGTCGTTGGTACAATTTAATGCAAATTATAATAACGGTTGGATTGTATAGTTATTACAATCGGATGCAAACCGTGATAACAGGAGATTAGTCGATACAATGAGTTGTAATGACCGATCTACACCGTGTTTTATGAAAAGAAAACCGACCTCAATTTATAGTGAGATCGGTAATCATCAAAAGGACTTTTAGAAACTAAGCGTTCTATATATATAAACGATTTGAAGTCTAAAACTCAAAAGTCTTTAAACGGGTCGGTTGGGGCAATGACCACCAATCGAGTTAGCAAAACGGGAACTTGGGTAAACCAAATAAATGGCAAATTCTTAAAGTAAGGATTAGCCAAAGAAAGGAAAATGTTAGTGTAAAGCAAGGTTTGTTTATAATGTTATAGCAAACCAAAAAGAAACGAGGATTGGATTCGGGGGTGAATCCAAGAAGCTAGACAACGGTTATGTTAAAAAGTCGGGTTAGTCTTGGAAACCAAGACAAATTACTTGATAGAAATAGACGCATAGACATGTATGCATACGCATGCTACAATCGAGTATTACAGTAGATGCCCTAAGGTGCATGATAGAATGGCCCCTTAAACAATTACATCATTCGGGATAATGGTAGACGGGGATAGTCTACGGATCTAAGAAAGACCTATGGAGAACATAAGTAGCTTAAATGTCGGGTAGGGGGTAAGTATGTAGATATTGCCCTAGTTAACCGAAATAATAGAGTGACTCAAGTCATGTTATGAAAGCTAAGGCTTCCATATAATAAAAGTTAGAAAGCCGGGTAAAGGGATACAAACAATAAGTATATAGTACTACTCGTTAGACAATAGAGTGTCAAGGGATTGAGCGGTGCTCAAGATTGATTAGAGACACTAAGGTCCTTTGGTGTGACCAAAGCAACAACACAAGAAAGGTTTCGAGGACGAAACCTCTTTAAGGGGGGTAGACTTGTAACACCCCAAAACCATTCGTTCGCCTAACTACGCCATTAGGCGTGATTAGCAAAATATTAACACAAGACTTAGAGAATATAATATGGGTTATATTCTAATATGGAAATAACCTAGTTAATAATATTATGTTTATAAAAAAAAAGAGGTGTTTGAAACTAGCTTATGAGTTAGTTTTTATACAAAAATGACAGTGGGATAACTTGAGGGGCTATAGTTGCCATCTAGCCAAACAAGAAATATGTAAATGGTAAATAAGTATAAACACACACACAAGTGTGTGTGTGTGTGTCGACTTCAACATCAGGAGATTATATCTCCTTCACCAACCCAAACCATAACTTAATAATATGCTTGAATCCAAGCCAAATCAAGGGGTTTTTCAATGCATTAGCAAGAAAGGGATCATCTAAGGCCTAATGAACATCAAGGTACCTTTAATTCGTGTTTAATTTGATGTTAAACTAGTTTTTAATTTGGGTCAAAATCTAGGGTTTTGACAAAAAACGTGAATTTATGAGTTGTTAGAGGTTTCTCTAGCTTTAGGGAGCCTCAACTAGGTAATTCGGGTATGAATCACATTCTACATGTGCATTTGATTTTGACCATATGATTATATGAATATGTAAGAGTTGGGGTTTAACTTCTAGGTTGAAACCCCACATGATTAGTAGTTTTGGGTGACTCTTAGGAGTTGACATAATGATCAAATTAGATGAAATGTCTAAATATCATGTTATGCTGATAATTAGATACGTGGGTATATTTTGGTTAAAGTTAGATTCTTGAAATCAAGTATTTTGGGTGGACGCACACCAAGTGTTTGATGAAATGCCTCAATAGTCTTGTTTGCAAATTGAGGTGATAACTTGATTTGGGTAATCATGGAATTACCCGTATATAAAACGTGAAACACATGTTTAAAATATGAATCACACCATACATGAAAAGTTTAGCCAAATGATAATTGGGAAAACGAAATAATGGTGTGAATAAACTCATGAGATGTGTTAGTTATTGGATATGATGACTAACTTAACTAATCTTATGAGTATAGTGAAGGTTGATCTTGTCAAGCTAGGTGCAAGCTTGAATGGAATGGATCAAAGAACAAGACGGGTCGAGCGGATATGAGCCTAAAGTGCAAGTAAATGGGAATGAATACAAGTAAGTTTTACTTACACCAATATACTATAACATAGCTTAAATTGTTATAAACATTAGTTTTAAATCTTGAGTGTGAGACGAAGATAAACCCTAAGGGGTAGAATCTATTAAGTGGGTCGCCTTATGTGCACTCAATACAAAATGTGGTTTATGACCTTAATCGAGATAATGAGTTATGACCAAATGGAGAAACCATCAAACGGGTCAACTAATAAAGATATGTGAGAAATGATGTTTTAATCCAATTAAATCAATTGAATGAAGTTGTTAAGCATGTTGTTAAATGGGTCAAGTTTGTGACACTTGAACCATATATATAAAAAACTTGGATAACTTAGTATTATGAACTACGAGTCTAAACGGGTCAAATGGTGATATCCTCACCATGTGAGTCCAATACTTGATGCTTGTATTTCAAGCATTAAGATTCATGAGGTTAAACGGATCAAATGGCAAGGTATTACCATTTGAGTTCCGAGGAATTAATGTGTATATTTAGAAAGCACGCAGGTAAATGCACTTGCGCATGCACGCTTGATGCTAAGAATCATGGAGGATACGCACAAGGTATGAGAATGGGTCAGCACCACCCGGTAAGTGCGTAGCTAATTAAACACCTTCGGGCGAAGCAACATGGGTACTAAAACTACCCACATGAAGTGTGGGTGCAAATCAAGTAAGTTATTTCTATAACTATGTCTAATGCGCGCTAATGCGCTTAGAATCTACTAAACAAGTGAAAACCTGATAAAGGAAGAAAATCTAAGTCCGGAAGGACTTAGAGGCTTTTAAACAAGTCAATGAGTTAAAAACATTGAAATTGGAACAAGAGGTTTCGCCACGAATGGCTAAATTGAAATATTTGACCATGAAGGGCATTTTGGGGGATTTAAAAGATTTCTAAAGGTTGAATCTAAGAAACTAAATCATAATGAAACAAATCGGATAAACGCTTTTGTTGATCAAGTGTCTAATGACTTGACAACTTAATCGGTAGGCATTTTGTGTGGTCAAAAAGTGCCTTGTTTGATTCAAGGCCTTCACGGGTCAATATTGGTAAAATCAACATAAACACTTAAAATTTTGAATCGGGTCATAGCATTATGAACCGGACTATAATTTCAGTCAAACAAAGGTTTATTTAGTCGGCAAGTCAATACTTAGGCTTTGGGAATCATCAAATGCGGTTGCGACATGATTCCCACACTTAAAAACCACCAAAATTACATCAGAAGCTTTGCGCGGCCGCTCACAGAGACCGCGCGGCCGCGCGCAGAGAACAGCATGATGACACGATCTTTAAAATTGCATATAAAATCGTAGAAAAATCGTTAGGAGGCGTTCTTTATATGCCTGAAAAGCTCTCGGAGCGTAGAACAATTCTTCTTTGAAAGTCAAAGTCGGATTTTGGGTTTTAGAAGGGGTAAAAGCGATCCGAACAGCTGCTGCGCAAAAGTTGCAGCAGTTTGTTCTCCTGATAAAGGGCCGTTTGGCCTGGTTCGTTCCGTTTCGACGTGTAACGACTATCGTACTAGTTTAAATGTATCATTGACAACCCACTAACCATTCCTTGTGTAATGGTGCTAGGTAAACATGTGATGGAAGTCCCGGAGCAAGGATCAAGCCGCGATAAGAGCCGAACACGCCCGAACACTCATCAAGCTTCCGCACTAGAATTCAAGGAACTCCCGTTAAAACGTTAAATGTTAGAGTATGTTTTAACTACTAAAATGTAAAAATTTGTGGGAATCAAACATGTATTTGATCTTAATGGTTTGAGTTTATAATAAATATCAAAGTTTTAATCGGGAGTGGTTTAAGTAAGGTCAGAACCCGTAAGATTAGACGTTAATCACGTGATTACGGGTTATGGTCTTATAATACACACTACATCTGCACACACACATAGATCTCACCTCTCTCTCTCTCTCTCTCTTTCTTACTTCTCTCTCTCTCTCTCTCTAAGTACCAAATCCACCACCACCATACATCATCAGCAACCACCACCACCACCATCAATCTCCACCGATGGTTGAACCACCATCAACACAACCACAACTCGACATCACCCTAACCCGAACCATAACCAGACCTGACAAGATCCGAACTCGAGCCACCAACGACCAGACCTAACCACCACCCGACAGTAACCACCTAACCCAGACGAGCCACCAACGACCAGACCTAACCACTACTGCAGACCAAAACACCAACACCAACACCCTTACCCCCAACCAGCCACATCCACCTGCCCACCCTTACCCTTACCCCCAACCAGCCACCTCCACCTGCCCACTTGAACCCTAACCCATCCACCTCCACCTGCACACCTGAACCCATCCACCTCTTCCGTCCACCTGAACCCTAACCCGTTCCCCTCCACCTGCACACCTTTTGTCTTTTGCTTGTGCAGATTGATGACCAAAGGGTTGGACCAAAGGGTTGTGCATATTAAGAGAGAGAGAGAGAGAGAGAGAGAGAGAGAAAGGTGAGATCTCTGTGTGTGTGTGTGTGTGTGCAGGGTTCAGGTTGAAGATGGTTGGTGGTTTGATGATGGTGGAACGATGATGGTGGTTTGATGAGGGTCGAGTCTGATGGGGCCTAGGGTTCAGGTTGAAGATGGTTGAAGTGGGGATGCGGTGGTGAGGTGGTGGATGGTTAAACAGGGAAGACGATGATGGGTTTTGCAGGTGAGGTGTGAGGTTTTTAGTGGTGGTGAGGGTGGTTCGGAGGTGGAGGTGGAAGTGCGGTGGGGGTGGATTGTGGTGGTGAGGCAATGGTGGAGGTGCAGGTGTGTTTGTGTGTGAGAGGGAGAGAGAGTGTGAGAAAGCTTTATGTGTGTGTGTATATATATATATACTTATTTATATATTATTAAAAACTTCATGCATTAAAGACTTGTTCCTTATACATTATGCATTAGAAAGTTGTACCTAGGTGTTAAATGACTGAATACCCCTATACTTAACTGATTTGATTAACGTTGTTAGAAAATTGGACTCAAAGGGTTACAAAATTAAAACTTAGGCACTCAGAATGTTAAAAATGAAAATGTTGGACTCAAGTAGTTAAAATCAAGAAAACTCAGGGACTCAAAAAGGAATTTACTCTATATAATAATATAGATGAGGGGTTGAAAGGTCTCACATTTAAGATGCATCATATGTTTGGTTGTATTTTGTGTTTTAAAAGTTGGACATAAGGGTATAGTTGGGATAAGATTTTAGGATGTGAGAATTGGATTATGTTAAATTTACTAATCTACCCTTCTAAGTGTCTTAATTGTCACAACTATGCCAATAATACCTTTAATTTTTTTGCTTAAATATGTTGTAAATGTTGCTTGTTAAGTTGTATAGAAATGCAAATTACCATGTTGTACATCACTCCTCCTTAATAAGATAATATAGATATAGATATAGATTAATCACCAAATGGCAAACCAAAACCCAAATCCAAACCCAATTCCGCCCCCATAAAATCCAATCCTTGTCCGATGTTGGATTGTGGAGGAAGAAGTCACATTGGTCAATAGTTATATTACCACATTTCAGGAAGGTGGACATGAGACTACGAAAAGTTTTTGGAACACGGTTCTGTCAACAAACGGGTGACAACCATCATACCAGAGAAGTCTTGACAGAAAAATTTATGGCTTTGAAGAAAAAGTGCACAGTATTTGAGGGGTTATTCAAGAGCATTGAACCACAATGCAGGTTAAAACGAGGACAGGGCGATTGAGGCAGCATGTAGCGATTACCGTTCCATGCACAACGATAACTATCCGAACTCTGTAATTTGGAGAGCTATAAGACCCCACTTTGAACAATAGTCGTGTCTTTAATATTTATTTGTGGTTTTTAATATTTATGTGATGTTATTTTATTTTTAATTATTACCTTTAATGTATTAAGTCTTATTTATTTAATTTGTCTTTTAAGTTATGTAAAATAACACTTTTAAACAATAAAAATTAAAAAAAAATGGATAAAACCATTGCTCAAGGTGAGCCACAACAAGGTCAAGTAATTTGAGCAGAAGCTTTATTCAGTGACACATTAGCGTCCAGTTGACTCAATATGAAACTATAAAATTTATGTTAAAGGTGAGCCACAACAGGGTCAAGTGATTTAAGCAGAAGCTTTATTCAGTGAAATGTTAGCGTCGAGTTAAGCCAATATGAAACTATAAAATTTGTGTTAAAAGTGAGCCACTAACATACACTCTTATACATTTCTTATTACATGAATACACCTAAAATTGGCTTTTTGTTTGCTATAGTTAATGACATGATCAAATTTGAGCATTATTTTTAAGTTAATTCATCTCTAGAAATGTGAAAGTCTTTTCTATGTCGCATAGGCACTAGTAAACAAATCAAATTTGAATATCTGCTTTTTATACTCCCATAATTTATGTAATATTTCGAACTAAATTTATAATATGTGTACTCTTAAAAATAGATATGCGACTACGAAATCACGAATCTCATAACTATATCTGTGAATTTGTTTATGAAATTATTGTAGTATAACACCCTTGAAAAATTTGCACAATATGATTTTAATGTTTTCCCTTCTTTTTTCTTTTCGTCTAGTTTGAAAATCCTCGATATCACAATCTCAAGTACAAAGGAAATCTTATTGAATTTGTCAAAAATGGGACTCCAATTGAGCTACACCATTAAACTAAGGAAAACCATGCAATAGAAATTAGTAGCAATTAAGATCAAGTCTATTTTAAGATCGTTAATCATACCAAGTCCAATGATGTCCAGCCCAGCTGGTCGGAGGTGGGAGGGTTTACTCCTTAGGGAGGTTCCTGCCCGGGCTTGGTCTCAGGTTCGAGTCCCCCCACTTGCACTAAGGGGTGAGAAATTCAACACCCGCGTTTAGCCAGGATTCGAACTGAGGTTGAGGGGTTATGCATCGTTTGTATTCTCCGCTGAAACACACCTTCCAAAAAAAAATCATACCAAGTCCAATTCATGAATTATTATGATCAATATAGAAGATATATTCAATATCAATACTCGATAAGAGATAAATATATGATCAATACATAAGGGGAGATAAATTCAAAATAAAAATGATTTACAACATGTAAATAAGTCAAGAAGATGATAATTTGTTAAGATTAGTTAGGCTATACGGTTTAGGCAATGTTTTAAAAATCGGTACGTACCGGCCGGTTGTACCGGTAATACCGTTTTTCCGAGGGTAGCCCGGTACGAAACACCTCGGTATAAAGGCGAAACGGTATCAAGTTCGTACCGCCGATAAAATACGGCATACCGGTTTGAACCTTTATACCGGTACCGGCACAAGGTAAATTTTTGGGTTTTGAACTATTGATTTGTTTGTGGTTTAAGAAAAGCAAGAAGGAGAACTTCATAATAATGATATAGATAACATGTTTGGTGAGAAAGAGCACGAACCGGCTCCTCAAACACACTGTTACTTGCTATATATGTTACTTATCTTTTGTAATTTAAATATATTATGATTGTTATTTCTACTAAAACATCTTATGTAATAATATAGGAGATGAAAATAGTTATGCTCTAATTTTTGAGGAAGGCGATGGTAGGGAAATTCATCTTTTAAGCAATTTTGAACTTAATGTATTCAATACTCCAATGGCTTATACATCGCCTACACTTTAATTTAAAACAACATTGTTAAAATAATTGAATACTTTTAGATGATTTTTTTATATGGAATAACTTTTGGATTATGTTTAATATGTAATCATTCACTTTTAGATTATATTTTGAGTTCATGTTGTAATTTATGGATTCGTAGAGTTAACAAGTCAATCCGGTTGAACCACCTGATACAATCCGGTTCAACCGGTTGAACCATTTTTAAGCCAAATCCGGTATGATTTAAAAACCGGTTTTTAAAACATTGGGTTTAGGGCGTCATTGGCCCTCCACTTTAGCTTTAAACAAAGAATGGCGTCTATCCCCTATTTCCTGGGCGTCATTTGGGGGGGGGGGGGATTGAACAATTGTGAATGCAATAATGACGGCTAACGGGGTGGTCTGGTGAGCCACTTTTGATTCAACCAATCATTTTTTTTTTAAATTAGAAGACGTTATTCTTTTTCTAGGTGTTAATGGAAGGATAAAGCCCAACTTAACTTATATTATTCTACAAAAATTAGTTTTCTGTTATTGTCATAACAAGAAAGTGTTCGTGAAAGTACTGCCACATTTAAAGCAAAAACCATCATTTTTGACCAAGTTTATAAAATTAAGATTAAATATTCATTTTTTTTTTGTTGCTTTCAATCCTTGATAACCAAACATCTAAATCATAAAAACCAAAAGATCATTGGACACGCTGACGTCTTTCATTTTTATGTTTTATTTGTATTTAACTAATCCGACCTTTGGCTCCTTGCATTTATGTGTTTCTTCTACATCGTTTTCTTGATCCGGAATACACTCATGAAATAATAATTGAAGTTGACTTGCTTCGTTTTTATATATAATACTTGTTCAAACAATCAAACATATCAATCATTGACCTGTTATAAACTCATGAAAAAATTTTGTGTACCCGCTAACCCGTTTCAAATGTAACCAGTTGAACACGCTAACCCGTTCAGATTATATACGTTTGCCCGTTGGCCTTTGTTATCAATCCACAAAGTATTTTTAGATTTTGCCCCTAGTTTAGTCTATTTTTTTTTTCTATTCAAGTGGTATCCAAACACTAGCAATTTTGCTTTTAGTTATGCTGATTTTTTTTCTATTCAAGTGGTAACCCATTATCATGGCAGTCCATATGTTTAATGGTGCACATTTAGCATACATGTTATGTACCAATGAAGTTGTCATAATGGTAAAGTGTTCAAGTGTTAGAGAAACATTCAATTGGGACATGTTTAGTATTAGCACTAAAATTCTCCACAAATTAACAATTTTTTAACACATGTTACAATAGTAGATCATCAAATATTCACTTTGATATGTTTCAGTATCAAATCAATAACTGAACATAAAGTAAACAAACGACCATGAACAAACGTAAATGAACATATTACCGAACGTTCATGAATACAATTGAACAAACACGACCTTTTCGTGTTTGTTCATTTAAATAATCGAACAAAAATACTTGTTCATGTTTGTTCATTTATTTAATTATCGAATGCGTGTAAAGAACTTTCCACCGAACGGTTCGCTTAACGTTAAAATCATTTACATCCCTACTTATAGTTAACCAATAGAAAATGTTGATATGTTTTTTGGAACAACGACCTGTTGAGTTGTTTAATGTTTACATTTCTAATATTATAAACATCTAAAACAACTTAGAGATGTAAAACCATAAGTAATAATTTGGACATTTGGTTATATATCTGATTTTACATCAAAACTAACGAGCTACATGGTCGAGAGTTACATGTACCATAAATCCATATGTAATGGCAAAACTATCTTAGACAATCATTTCCATCACACCCGAATTCCATCATCTAAAACCCGATACCATCGTCACAGTTTTCCTCAATCTTAGTAATTTTAAGTGTTTTTTTTTTTTTCATCACAAAAACTAAAAACAAAGTCAATAAGTTTGTATTTATGTCACTTTCAAATCGTCAAATCAAACTTTAATAACTTATAAAAAGACGGTTTGAATGTTATTAAACGAAAAAAAAAATGTCATACCGAATTTTCCTCGAATATTATTTTCTGAATAAAAAATTAAAAAAATTCAAATCCCATAACTAATTTCACTACATATCCGTACAAGTCATCACTAGCTGGTACGGTATCATGACTTTGTGTTATAATGTTTTTTTTTTATGGGCGAACGAATGTGTATCAACCATCCTTGCGGGGCGTCGTACCCAAAAATCGACTACTCGATCTCAAAATTTGTGTTATAATGTTGGGAATATTTCATAGAATAGTAACCAAGTTTCAAAAGTGTTCCAATTAGGTCACTCATCCTTTTTTTGGCCCAATTAAATGACTAAACATTCAAATCGAGTCTTGTAAAATTTTGTATGTGTCAAGAATGACATGGAGGAGAAGATGTTGGAGTCAGGATTTTAAATATATGTAGATGTATTAAAAAAAGAAAATAACATGTTAATTATATTAAATAATTAAAAAAATATATGCTAAATCCACATCATCACTTAACGTCGGCATTAATAGATAGGAAAAAAAATAAACAAAAAGCCACATTACCATAGTTACCTACAAAATAGATGAAAAAACCTCTAATTTACATACTAAGTGAATGTTGAGTGACCTAATTGAGACAAAAAAAATTGTTGAGTGACCTAATTAGAACACTTTTGAAAGTTGGTTACTATTTTACAAAGTTACCCCTATAATGTTAATGGTTAATGTTCATCATTAGCTGTATATATATGGGCGTTTTTTATCCAAGCCGGCGAGGCCATCCAGCTTGTGCCTATTTTTATCGAAGGCACAATTTCTTTTTTAATATATTCCTATATGTGTGTGTTTAAATAAAAACTCATTTAACAATTAAAAGTTGGACCCAATAATAATCAATTTAAAATTTAAATATTATTAACTTAAAGTTAATAACATTTATAAGCCCAATACCTATTTAACATAGCAAATAAAAAATAATGCTATTTTTGCTATTTAGAGTTGAAGTTATTTGACCCATCACAAAAAAATTAGCGACCATATAGATGTTTTGGAGCATATGAAAGAAGAACGTTATTTCCCAAATGCAAGCATTGCATATAGAATATTATTGACCATTCTAGAAAGAAGTTTTTCAAAACTAAAGTTGTTAAAATCATACTTTCGATCCGCAATGTCCCAAGAAAAACTTAGCGGTTAGCAATGATAACTATCAACAAAGA
Source organism: Ambrosia x helenae (assembly GCA_030844895.1). Classification (NCBI taxonomy): domain Eukaryota; kingdom Viridiplantae; phylum Streptophyta; class Magnoliopsida; order Asterales; family Asteraceae; genus Ambrosia; species Ambrosia x helenae. The sequence goes on along the minus strand of CM061223.1, from coordinate 27,142,139 downwards.
AATCTTAGATTGTATAAATTGCGAAGAGTTGATCCACCAATTTGCTAGCAAGAATGCTAAGAGAGCTTCACGAATCGTCGGTTAGATACTAACCTATTACAGTATATAACAATGAATTTATTGTTATACTATTGATCATATATAACAACGAATCTATATTATTTAATTTATTAAAGCCTAGAGGGCATATTTTATAGAGGCTTGGATAGGGCACGTAAATTTTCGAGAATGTCTCTTGCATATATAGGGTCATATATAGCGTATGAGTCTGACAAATAACGTACAAAAGACCATAATATTATCATTGTCAGACCTCTATACACCACGTATAACGCTATACGTGACGTACGTGGGAAAGGATGTGAAAATGAAAGTTAGGTGTGCGAATAAATTGAGCCTTTATAATAAGCAACCCAAAAACAATCTACACCTTTATTTACAAGTCAACCAATTCACCAATCCATCATTACAATAATCTATTACTCCACCTTCATGATCACCACCATCTGCTTAACATCACCACCATGATCACCCACCACCTCATCCTCATCACCACCGTCCTCCTCCTCCTTTCACCACCGTCTTCCGCCGTAGACTTCCTCTTCAACTCCTTCAACTCCACCTCCCTCTCCTTATACGGCAACGCCACCATCCAATCCAACATCCTCACCTTAACCAACTCAACTCCAAGCCAAACAGGTCGTGCTCTCTACCCACACAAAATACCAACAAAAAACTCATCTTTTCTCCTACCCTTTTCCTCTTCCTTCATCTTCTCCATGGCCCCATCAAAAAACACTCTTCCTGGACACGGGTTTGTCTTTATCTTCACACCCGTTACAGGGATCGCCAACACTAGCTCAGCTCAAAACCTCGGTCTTTTTAGCCGAAATGTTGACGGGTTGGTCTCAAATCACGTGTTTGGCATAGAGTTCGATGTGTTTAGGAACGAGGAGTTTAGGGATATTAATGAAAACCATGTTGGCATTGATGTCAACTCGTTGACTTCTGTTAATAGTTCTAATGCTGGATATTATGATGATGTGGATGGAGAGTTTAGGGTTTTGAAGCTTAATGATGGAAGGAATTATCAAGTGTGGGTAGATTATAAAGATTTTGTTATTAATGTTACTATAGCTCCTGTTGGTGTTAAGAAGCCTAAAAGGAGTTTAATGAATGTGTTATTAAATGTTTCTGATGTTTTTGAGGATAATATGTATGTAGGGTTTACTGCTTCTACTGGGACTTTGACTCAAAATCATAGGATTTTGAGTTGGAGTTTTAGTAACTCGAATTTTTCGATGAGTGAGGGTTTGGTTACTGAGGGATTGCCTTCATTTGTGTTGCCTGGTGAGAGTGTGTATAAGTCAACAGGGTTTGTTGTTGGGGTGAGTTTAGGGGTTTTGTTTGTGGTGGTGGGGTGTGGTGTGGTTGGGTTTGTTTGGGTTAGGAGAAAGAGGCGGTTAGCGAAAGAGCGAGCGAATATGGAGGATTGGGAGTTGGAGTTTTGGCCTCATAGGATTCCATTTCAAGAGATTGAATTGGGGACAAATAGTTTTAGTGATGAGAATGTGATTGGGATTGGTGGGAATGGGAAGGTTTACAAAGGGGTTGTTGGGGGGATGGAAATCGCGGTGAAGCGAATTAGTCATGATAATAATGATGGTGTTCGCGAGTTTTTGGCTGAGGTTTCGAGTCTTGGGAGATTGAAACATAAGAACTTGGTTGGGTTAAGAGGGTGGTGTAAGAAAGAAAAGGGTAGTTTGATCTTGGTTTATGATTATATGGAAAATGGGAGTTTGGACAAAATGTTGTTTGATGGTGACAAAATCTTGAATTTCGACGATAGGATGAAAATCTTGAAAGATGTAGCGAATGGGATTTTGTATCTACACGAAGGGTGGGAGGCGAAGGTATTGCATAGAGACATCAAGTCGAGTAATGTGTTACTTGACAAACAAATGAATGCAAAGTTAGGCGATTTTGGGTTAGCCCGGATGCACCAACATGGTCAAGTGGCTACCACAACTCGTGTGGTAGGAACCGCAGGGTACCTAGCACCTGAGGTGATCAAGACAGGCCGAGCCTCAACACAAACAGATATTTTCAGTTTTGGGATTCTAATTCTTGAAGTTATATGCGGAAAACGACCAATAAAGGAAGGCGACATTCCTTTGGTCAATTGGATAACCGAACTAATGCAAAATGACAAACTTTTTGACGCTATAGACGAGAGGCTAAAGGCTAAGGGTGCCCTCGACCATGAGGAGGTCGAATGGGTGCTACATTTGGGACTATTGTGCGCGCACCCGGATGCAAAAATGAGGCCAACAATGAGACAAGTTGTTAAGGCTTTAGAAGGCAAGAACAAAAATGAAGTGGATGAAGGAGAAGATGAAGGGGATGATATGAAAGTTTACTTGTTAGAAAGGATGAAATCTCAAAACCTATGGTCAAAATATGCTCAAATGTTGAGTTCAGGATCAGCATCATTCTATTCACATCCAACATTTGGGGAGATGAGAACTGGTATTTCTTCTTCTATGTCATATTCATCATCTGATATTGTAGAGGGTAGATGAATTAATTAATTGTATAGATATACAAACACTTGAAAAAAAAAAAATCAATGATTTTGTGATATGGGTTATTTATTTATTACTTTTTTTTATAGATTTGTTTGTTTAGACAAGAAAGTGATGTATAACAATATGTTGCGGTTTATTTGTAAATATGAATATGCAATTGTTTTCTGTTTTGTCGAAGATGGGTTCGTTTTCTTATAGGTAAAGATGCACAACAACACACACTTTGATATACATTTGTTGATAATCGACATCAACCGATAACCTCTTGATTATTATATCATCTTGATACACCAAAAATGTGCTACGCATGCGACTTCAAAAGGAACATGTATCAATCAATCTCTTGAACTTAATAGGTCTAAGTGATGCAGGGTAGAAACACAGAGTAGAAAAAACTTCTAAGAAAGAATGATTTTATTTTAAATGATGAAACTATTACAAGACCTCTTTTGGAGGTAAGCCGAAATTTGTTGGATTAAGCCCCGAGCCGAAATTAAAAAATGAAATTGACTACTTAGGGCATGTTTGGATAAACTTATTTGAGGCAAAAAGGACTTTTTGTCAAAAGGACTTATTAACTTATGACTTTTTAAAAAGGAGTTTTTAGAAAAGTGTTTGGATTAGCTTATGTGGTGGGAAAAAACAATAAGTTGATAAGTTAGTTTGTAAAAAAATGTTTGGTTTAACTTATTTAGGTAAAATGACAAAAAAAGGTATAAGGAGGGAAGGTGTAAGGATATAATAAGGGCATGTAGGTAAATAACCATCAAATAAGTTATAAGGAGGTTCAAAAAGTCACTCCTCCCTTACTTTTCCAAAACAACTTATCATAGGCAAATAAAAAGTTAAAACAAAAAGTCCTTTTCCTTTTGCCAAACACTTTTTGCAACTTATTAACTTTTTGGAAAAGTTATAAGTTATAAGAAGGTGGAAATAAGGAGAGCCAAACATGCTCTTAAATAAACCTTTCGATTACTCAAATCAAATATTCACACGTTTTTACAACTAAAAGAACGTATTTTTTTTTTTTGAACTGTTATATAACTTTATTGAACACATAACCGTGAAAAATTACATCAAGATAGCGGGCAGGCGGGCAACATAATTTAAAATTTTTAAAATTTTCTGGAAACTGTTGACTATTGAGTTAGTAATAAGACCTTTGAATGATAAAATTGGGACATGAAGTTTGGGTATGACGGTTTGTCACATAATCCGGGTTGTTGAGAAGTTCTCATTCATTACGTAAGAACCTGTAAATCGAAATGTAGTTAAAAACGTTCTGTTTTTAGCTTATGTGCTTTTGTATAGTGGTCAAAGTATAATTGTGTTAACTTTGAATCCTATTTGCTGTATCACAAATGAAGTGTTCAATTTTGCTATGATAAGATCATCTATTATCTATTAATCTATTAATCTATTAATATATATAAAAGAATTGAACATTGCTGACGTGGCGTGCAATGGTGCTTTCAACCTCTCCATGAAATTGACACGTGGCATCATAATTGAAAGATTTTAGTATTTTTGAATTATTTCCTTTTTTAATTAAATTGAGTTATTTTAGGAAAAAAGAATTTAAAAATAAATTTAAAATTTTCTCTCTCATATTTCCTCCCATAATTTTTAAACGTTTATATCTTTTATATACGAGATTTTTTAAAGAAAAAAATTACACCAAATTAACGAGCGTTTTATTATCTTTACAACGAGTACCATAGTGCTATATAAAAAACGGAGAAAAAATCGACTATTTTTTGTGGGGTTTCGTTCATACAGGAAAAAAACACACAAAGTGTTCATGTTATTCATTAATCATGTTTTTTCTTTTAAACCAGGTTCTTATCTACGATGTTGAAAATCAGCCCAATCACCATGTTATCATTGGAATTTTACTAGATATACTTCATCAAGAGAAGCTATGAGAAAGAATCGCGCAACACTGCAACACATGGTGTCAGCTTATAGCAAGGTTATTTTTTTATTTATTTAATTACAAGAGTAATAATTATTACTATTAGTATTAGTATTATTAGATAGGTTATATTTTTCAACCCCCGGAAGAATTGATAGTTGCTGACGTGACATTTAATGGTGGCCTCAACCATCTCTTGATTATGCCACGTGGCATAATGAGATGCAATGGTTGCAACTTCCAACTTAAGTGTTTGTTTAGTTGATTAGGTTAGGAATTATAAGAGCCATTAGAATGTGAGAAATTAGAGAGATGTGATTAGTTTTTGAATAGTTGCAGCTTACATAAGTGATTCTTTAGATGATTACTGATTAGGTTTTAGATTAGGGAATATGAGTTATTATTGATTAGAATACTATGAATATACAATGATTGAGAGATTTTGTGGTTAGTTAACTTGAGCTATTTGCAATAGGTTATCACGTAAAATTAAATTTTTCAACCCCAGGACCCTCCCGGAGTAATCAGCTAGTGTAAGAATAAATAAATAAATAATTGGAGATGTTAGTAAACTCAGAAAGATTTTCGAAATTGCCTAGAAAGAAAATTTATCGACAAAATAATTACCTTAAAAGATATAAATAAAATATGAAAAATGAGGATATGTACGTATGTTTAGTCAAACATTTGATGCTAGCTAAAACCAGTTATAGTTTGAACAAATATAAAGATGGTTTGGATTTTTTTCTTTGGAACCTTTTTCTTTTGTTGGAAGGCCACGAACGGAAGAAAAATCAAACCGTGTTAGGCTAAGTATTCATTGTGTTGGATATATTAAATTATTAAAGAGATTTTGTATTTTATTAATAAACTTTGGCTGCAATAAACTTTGACGAATTGGCTGGCAATAATCCGAACTAAGAAACTCCATCTGTCAGATTTTAACTTTTCAGCTATTTTTCTTCATTGAGCTTTTACTTTTTTCTTTGTACGGCGAATTTCAACTTTAGCAGTGCTTAATCACCCCCCCCCTTTCCGGGGAGCCAACTGCCCCAACTCCGCCCGGATTATGTTGTCTTAACCAGGCATACACTGACATCAAAGTTTGGCCTGACGTACACTCGAAAAACTCCACAGAGACCAGCCCCACACAAGGGTAGGGCATGCGACTTGCTCCTCATGGGAGTCAAACCCGGGTCTTGTAAGTAAAACCAGGATGCCTCAACCATGTTGCCATTGCATCATTGACACCGAGCCTTTACTAACTGGACGCCTACATGTAAAATAACCAGGTAGTTCATGGGGATATGACAACTGACGTAGATGCCTACATATAAAAACACCAACCAGGCTTCTTATGTGTTTGATTAGTGGAAGATGATATGAAATTTAAAAAACAAAAACTAAATCCATGTGGGCCCAATATCCAACCCCCTCTTCTTCATTAACCGCCACCACTATCACCTCATCTCCATCACAACCCATTTCTACCCCCTACTACATAGAACCAATCACCACCCTAAGCAGTTAATGCGATAAAATATTAGTGATTTTTATATCATGCAAATTCCATATGTATAGCAATTTACACTAATAATTCAATATATTATCCTATCATTAACAAATTAACCTCTTGCAACTTGCAAAACATGTTGTAACAAGTGGGAACATATTAATGTGTATTAAGATTTGAGGTAAATTACAATGATGCCCTCTTCTAGTAAAGTTAAATTACCTTGTTGCCCATCCATAATACATTATATAGTAGTATAGATTTACGAGTCTATATATTGTAATAGGAAGCAACATTATTGTTGATGATGTATGACGGTGTGTGTATGTTGTCATACTATGTGCTATGAAAAGGGACGTGAGTGGCCCTAGTCGAGTAGGATCACGGGCTTGGAACACCAACCCTCTATCTGGAGGTCTCATGAGAGGAGCGACGGATGTAGGGCGATCTTTTTGACTTTTGGGCGCGATAATCATGACCAAAAGAGGCGTTGGCTCACAAACAAATAAAAAAAAATTAAAATTTAATTCTATAAATATCAAACAACATTTTACTCTAATCACTCTCCATTTTTTTAGGTATTTTTAATTAAAATACTAAATAATTAAAGAAAATGATTAGCTAATAATTATAAATTGGTTGATATATACTCACATGATCATAAGACACCTTATAGTGAGTGTGAATAATGAAACCAATCCTACCTATATGACACAATTTTTTTTTCCAAACTCACATGACCATAAAAATAACCTTAAAAAATAATTTTCTAAAAACAATAAAAGTTATTTAAGTTTTGAAAACAATATATTATTACCTTATTCTAATAGTGCACTCTTTAGTCTCAGTGTACTTTTTCCATGTCTTGGACTACCTGGGTGAAAAATACTGAAATTTTTATATCATAATAAAGCTTATTAAACTCGAAATCATTAGGTTGGAGGAACACTAAACTTTCTTGAGGTTGTGTATATATATCTTGATAGGGTGTGAACATATATAAAACAATAACTTGTATTAAATTGGCAATGGTTCATGGGTCAACATTCTCATGATCAAGTCAAATCATTTATGAGTTATGGTATGAAAGGACCAAGGATGAAAGAGGACATACGATAACAAGCCTTTTAAGGGTTTTCTTGCTTCTTCATCTAACCAAGGCATGAGTGAGAGCCATGTTAGGGATCACCCATCAATTCTTTGTACACATGACACCCTTACTTTTATAGCAAACATAGCTTTTGAAGTCATGTCGTATTTGTGAATCGGTTATGTGACAACGGAATAGTTATGTTGGAGTAATTCGGGAAACTTGGTTGTTCCTAGCTCCACACCCTAATTACTAAATATATGTGTTATACACTTATACTATATTAATATTGAAGAGGTATAAAACCTCCCGTCCGAACCTCAACCTCCCTGGACGCGGCATAATGACAATATGACGCGACTCACAAAGACACGTGCTCACCACTAACAACCGGAGGTCACTAGGACGAAGGTTAGTACACCTGGACGAAGGATAGTACAACAAATTCTGACTAGTATAAATACCCCCTCATAAGTACAAGTAAGACACGTTCTGACACACTCCGAACCTCTCTCTCTCTCTCTCTATCTCTATCTTCTTTTCTTCTCCAAACAAATACTTATCCTCACGCCGGAGGGTGGTCACAGAGAGGCCCTCCCTGCCCCCTTGTGACGAGCCTAACGGTTTGTCTAGTTTTGCAGGTTGATTATTCAAAGGTCTTATCAAGCTAGTCGTCTTCTACCCCTTCTCTGAGGTGCGACCAGCTTTTGGATCTTCATTGGCGCCATCCTATTGCAGATCTACTCTCTCCACTCAGATCTGGAATGGCTATGGAAAATTTAAATATCGTTGACATCACCAACAAAGAAGGTGACGACATCACCGTTTCTGAACAACACACCGCTGGCTATTCCAGGGTATTGTCAGATCTTGTATCAGTTGCTGCCACTGAAACAGTCACTGCACCCAGCGGGATGCAAACTGTATCAGCAGAGTTTGACGAAACTTTTTTACAACGAAATCGTGATTTCTTGCTAAAGTTAAAAGAGCAACAGGATAAAGATGAAAAACTTCGCAGTGTACAGGTTAATTTGTTCCCTTCCGAAGGAACAACGTCCGCAGTGATGTCCACCCCTGCTAGTCTCCAAACATACTCCACTGTGGTTACGTCCGTCCCATTGCAAACACCGTACGGCTTCCTGATGCCCTACGGATATACCGGACCATTGCCAACTGGACTCACTTCCACAGGGCCAATGGCTTCCGCATCAGTGAAATCAGCCAAGCAACAAACCAGCTCCGATACCATTGACGAAGAACTTACAGCTCCATATAGACCAGCGTACATGACTCAATACTCAAAGTTTGCAACTCGAATTGCCAGTGCTCCGTTGCCAGCAAAACTTAAAATGCCAACAACAATAAAAAGATACGAGGGCACTTCGGATCCGGACGATCACATTCATGACTTCGGGGGGGCCGCGAAAATTGAGATGTGGCCCATGCCCGCCTGGTGTCACATGTTCGCCCAAACCCTTACAGGTGCAGCTAGAGTATGGTTCGACGGTCTACCAGCAGGGGAGATAGCAAATTGGACCGAACTTCGCCGTGCTTTTCTACAAAACTTCTCCCAACAACGGCGATGTTCAAAAGATATCACCGAAATACACAACATCCGTAGAAAAGACGGAGAATCACTTGAAAGGTTCATCGACAGGTTCAACAAAGAAAGCATGCAGATACCCGGAGCCGTTGATCAGCTGCGGATATCTGGTTTCTGTCACGGGGTTAGAAACAATCAACTAGTTGAAAAACTGCATGAAGACTTACCAAAAACCATGGAGATGCTAATGGAACGAGCACGTGCTTTTGCAAGAGGAAAAAGTGCTTGTGGCCAATCAGCAGAAAGTGACCACAAAGGCAGCTCCAGAGGCAATTCCTGGAAAAAAGGAGCCTCGGCTCCAGTAGAAAGAAACAGCTCATGGTCGAAGCACAGATCACAACCATACGGGAGAAGCGACAGAAATGAGAGGTCCAGCTCCGGACACTCTGCACGAAGTACCAGTTACCACGACCTTAATAAAACCCCAAGCGAAATCTTAAGCACTGAACAAATACGTTTCCCAACCCCACCGAAACAGAAACCCACCTCCGACCGAAATACCAAAAAGTACTGTGAATATCACCAAGCAAGAGGCCACAACACGGATGATTGTTGGTCGCTAAAGCAAGAAATAGACAAAGCATGCAAAGCAGGGAAATTGTCCCACCTGATTCGAGAACTGAAAGAAGGAAAACCAGCCACGCCACAAATCTCCAATCCGAACAATCAAGCAGGAATCCACATGGTGCGGTCCATCCATGAACATGGGACCAAGCGAAGTAACGAACATATAGCACCATTGATGGAGAAATTGTTGTTCTTCCCACCGATCGACCCGAGAGATGCGAAAGAAGCTCCAATCATCGTCTCCGGGGTCGTGGCAGGACACAAAGTCCGACGGTTTACATAGAAAATGGTAGTGCATCCGAAATCATGTACTACCAATGTTATCAACAACTAGCTCCGGCCACCAAGGACAAGTTAGTCGCAGTCCAAATGCCGTTGATCAGTTTCTCCGGAGAAGTCATACACCCCTTGGGACAGTTAACTCTTCCAATCACTCTTGGGACGGAAGAGCACCAAAGAACAGTTGTGCTTACTTTCTTAGTGGTTGGGGCACCCTCAGTTCATAATATCATACTGGGAAGACCAGGTATGAAGGCTTTCAGCATGGTAACTTCCACAATTCACGGAGCTATCAAATTTCCTACTAAAACAGGAGTGGCAACGATGCACACCGAATCAGAGGTATATGTAGCTGAAGTACGACAGGCTTCAAGCTCTTCTCCCCCAGAAAACAAAGACTCCGAAGTCAATACGACAGAAGATTGGTCCATCAATCCGGCATTTCCAGAACAAAAAATAACCATCGGTACACAATTACCTGACGCCATAAAGAGGTCCTTATGGAGACTGTTATCAACGTCCCTCGACGTATTTGCTTGGCAACAATCAGACATGACTGGAGTACCAAGAATCTTAGCCGAACATAGGCTTAACATTCGTCCGGACAAAAGGCCAGTGGCTCAGAAGAAGCGAAGTATGGCCCCGGATCGCATCAAGGAAATAGCACATGACGTGAATGTCCTGCTAGACGCAGACATTATCAGAGAAGTAAAATACCACACCTGGGTCTCAAACCCGGTGATGGTTCGGAAGCATGATGGGTCATGGAGGATGTGCATCGATTTTAAAGATCTGAATGATGCATGCCCTAAAGATTGTTACCCCTTACCAGAGATAGACTTAAAAGTCGATGCCGTGGCAAACTTCAAATTGAAATGTTTTCTAGATGCTTACAAGGGATATCACCAGATCCAAATGGCCGAAGCTGACGAAGACAAAACAACCTTCGTCACCAGTCAAGGGTTGTATTGTTACAAGAAAATGCCATTTGGGTTAAAGAATGCCGGAGCCACATATCAGTGAGTCATGGACCAAGCTTTCAAGGGGCAAATAGGTCGGAACTTAGAGGTGTATGTGGATGACCTAGTAATCAAAAGCTCAGATGAAGAAGTTTTACTTAAAGACATCAAAGAAACATTTGACAAGCTTCGAGAGATAAACATGAAGCTCAATCCAAAGAAATGTTCGTTCGGATTAGAAGAAGGAAAGTTCCTAGGCTTTCTAATGTCCAAGGAAGGCATTCGAGCCAATCCTGAGAAAGTGGAAGCTGTTACAAACATGAAGCCCCCGTCCAACTTAAAAGAGGTCCAAACACTCAATGGGCGGCTGGTCGCTCTACATAGGTTCTTGTCCAAGGCTGCAGAGAGAACGCTGCCCTTTATGGCGGTTCTAAAAAAGTATTTGAGCACAAAAGAATTCCGATGGACAGATGAAGCAGACGCGGCTTTCAGTGATCTCAAAAAATGTTTGGCAGAACTACCAACATTAACCGCACCAAAACCTGGGGAAACTCTCACCATATACTTGTCAGCCTCGGAGGCATCTATTAGCTCCGTATTAATGGTCACCAGGGGTAAAGCACAAGTACCCATCTTTTACGTGAGCCGCGCCCTCCGAGATTATGAGACGCGATACCCTGCTATGGAAAAACTCGCCCTCTCTCTTGTACATGCTTCACGAAGATTACGCCGATACTTCCAAGCTTTTGAAATTGAGGTACAAACTGACCAGCCGATATTGGGCGTACTAAGAAAACCAGAAGTCTCCGGAAGACTCGCCAAATGGGCAATTGAGCTCGGAGCATTCGACATAACCTACAAGAGAAGAGGCCCGGTTAAGGGACAAGTAGTCGCAGACTTCCTCACCGAACTAACAATGAGTCCAGACGAAGTTGTTACACCAACAGAATCAAATGAATGGAGTATTTTCACCGATGGAGCATCCAGCTCCGAAGGTTCTGGAGCCGGAGTAGTCCTGAAAGACCCTAATGGACAAGAACTTGTATACTCGATCCGTCTAAACTTCAAAAGCTCCAATAATGAAGCCGAGTACGAAGCTTTTTTGGCTGGACTTCGACTGGCAAAAAAGATCGGAGCTCGAAAGGTATACACCTCGGCAAAACGAGGATGATCCTTTCTTAAAAACATTCGGGAAAGAATGCAATAATCTAATGCTCAAAATACCATGTTTTTGCAAACAGGTTGTAGCACACGTAGATTCAATGTTGGTTGCACGCCAGATCAGTGGGGAATACGAAGCAAAAGAGGCAAACATGGTTCAATACCTCCAAAAGGTGCGAACCTTACCTCTCAAAAAATACTTCATCTCCCACAAAAAGGCATAGCTTCTAACTTTTATTTTCATTTGATACAGGCAAAAAGTTTGATCACAGAATATGAAAAATGTGAGGTAAAACACGTGCGAGGATCAAAAAACAAACAGGCCGATGCTTTGAGCAAGCTCGCAGCCAACACACCGGACCATATGTCACAAGAAGTGAAGCTCGAGATATTGAATGCCCCATCTACAGCCGAGGTAGAAGTGTGTGCAGTAAGCACAAACACAGAGTCATGGATGACTCCCATCATGGACTACATCATGAATGATGCATTACCATCAGATAAGGCACAAGCCCGGAAGATTAAAGTCAAATCTTTGCAATACCAAGTGATTGATGGCATATTATACCGAAAGACCTTCTTAGGCCCCCTACTCCGATGCCTAGAAGCAGAACAAGCAAAGTACGTCATAGAAGAAATTCATTGGGGGATCTGTGGTATTCATGCTGGGCCACGAATGGTAGTTACGAAGACCATGAACGCAGGGTATTTCTGGCCAGGCATGCATCAAGATGCAGTACATGAATTGCAGAAGTGTGACAACTGTCAGCGGCACGCACCAATCAGTCTCCGAGCAAAGAACAAACTGGTCCCGGTAACCGCAGCTTGGCCCTTCCAAAAGTGGGGCATTGACATAGTAGGTCCCTTCCCGGTGTCCTCCGGACAAGCAAAATTCCTACTAGTCGCAGTAGATTATTTCACCAAATGGGTGGAGGCCAAGTCCCTTGCAAAAATTTCAGGGGCTGAAGTAAAAAAGTTTGTCTGGGAAAACATTGTATGTAGGTTCGGCCTGCCCATGGTTATCATCAGCGATAATGGCAAGCAATTCGCCCACAACCCCTTCAAAAGATGGTGCACCAGTCTCGGTATAGAACAAGCCTTTTCTTCCGTTGCCCATCCCCAAGCAAACGGGCAAGTTGAACGAGTGAACCGCAGCCTAGTAGAAGGAATTAAGAAACGTCTGGGAAAGAAAAGAAGCGGGTGGGTAGATGAACTACCGAACGTCCTTTGGGCATACCGAACGATGAACAAGACAAGCACTGGTGAAACACCTTTTAGCTTGACATATGGGACCGAAGCAATGATTCCGGTCGAAATAGGCATGCCAACCCATAGGGTGGCTAACCCACAAGAAAATGAGAAAGAGCTCCGGTGCAACCTCGATCTCCTGGACGAACGACGAGAGGCCGCAACCATCCAGGAGGCAAAATACAAACGGACCTTGGAAAGATATTACAATTCAAGGGTCCGAGAACAAAAATTCAGAGTAGGGGAATATGTGATGCGGAGTAATGAAGCAAGTGGTTCGGAAAAGCCGGGCAAAATGAGTCCTAAATGGGAAGGACCGTATGTCATTACTTCGGTGGGAGAAAAAGGAGCCTATAGGCTCACCACTCTCAGGGGGAAGAAATCCCCCGAACATGGAACGGAGTACATCTCAAGAAATGCTACATCTGAAGAAAGCATCGGAATAATAAAATATTTTGTTCTTTTTTCCTTTTCTATGTAAAAGTGGGATGTGAATGCCCCACAAATTTTCAATTTCCAACAATGTACCGCGGAAGGAGAAATTCTCCGCACACATATATGTATATATGATAAATGTGATATGAGACATACCTCATTTCACAAAAAGTGATCTTTACAAAATCATTCCATGTTAAATACTTATTTACATAAATACACAAGCTTCGATAGCCGAGGTAAAAGTATCTTGGCCTATAAAGGGGATAAGAATTAGGGCATGGGGGTATCGAATGCCCTTTCGTCCGGACTTCTTGGTCAAACAGGCTCGGGGAACCAAAAATACCGAACCTAAAAGACACCCCATAAAGACTACGTAGCATCTTTGTTTATTAAAAAACTAATTCGCGAAAAATGAACGTTCTACTTCGAATGTTATAGGCTGTTAAGGATAAAAAATTCTGAAACACTTAAAACATAATTTATTGCTGAGGCTCAAAAATCATGGACGCATGATAGAGTCTCCATACATACAAGCTGAAGCTATTAAAACTTCAGTAAAGCATACAACTAACTTCTACTTAAAAGTAAGTAAGAAAAAGAGTATCCAAAGCATGAAAGTAAAGGCATTCCCATTTATATATATTGCCAAAACACAACTGTTCATGTCCGTCCCTAGGACAGACTTAACAAGGAATTGTTACAAGCCAAACATGGCTGCATCCCTAAAAGGGTTTCCTACCAACTAGAACGCTGAACCTATGCTAAGGTACGGATGGAACAAGTGTTAAGAAAGCTTCACAAAAGTAAACTAAAAACCCCGAACCTATGTGGAGGAACGGGTGGTACTAAAACATCCAACGAAAGGTTACTTCGGCAAACCCTGGGACGCATCTTCCATAATTGATAAATCTTGAAAAGCCTTGATAACTATGTTCACAGGCTCGGAAGAGAGATCTTGCATCTTGGAGAGTGAAGGAAAGGAGACTTCATCATAAACTTTGACGGCGTCCATTAGCTGCTGTTTTGCATTGGGCACAAGCTTCGGCACAGCATTTACGGCCACTCCCTTAAGAGCCACCCCATGCCCAGCTCGAACTCCAGTATTATAGCCTATCCCATGCATAGCGTTATTTACTCCAGCTACCGCAGCTTTCATGGATGAACAGCTCCGAACATACTTTGATACCAGCTCCACTCCCTTAGATAGCATGAACTGTTTGAAGCCAAACAATCCTTCAATCTCCTTCAGCAAATCCAGCCTCTCCGACTCTTTCTTCTCAAACTCCGTCTTCAAACTCGACACAAGCTTCAGAGCCTCCTTCTCCCGAGCCACGGCTTCATCCTTATCTGAAAAAAGAAACAAAATAAAACTCACCAAGTACAAAAGAGGCATGAAGAAAATGAAAAGGAAAAGAAGAACGAACCTTTCACAAGTTGGTCTGCAGCAGTCTTGGTTTTCTCCATTACCTGCTCAAGCTCTTCAATAGAGTGGATATACTTCTTTTTTGAAGCCTCATGAGCTTGCTCGGAAGCCTGTAGCTTCTTCTTCAAATCCTCCATCTCCCCCTGAAGAGCATCCCTTTCTTCTCCAGCCGCGGCTAGAGAAGCCTGCACAGACCTGACTTGTTCTTGACTTGTCTTCAAAGACTCCAGCACATTCCCATGATTACACACACCCCTCTTCTCCAACTTGCCACGCTGAAACTCCGAATCAACCCACCGTCTATATACCTCCGACACCAAAAAGTTAGACTGAGCCTGGTTGATCATCAAAGCATCACCTAAGTCGGTATCCTTCAACTTCCGGTAGTGAGCATGGTCAGCCGGAGTATGCAAATTGAAAAGCATCATCTTCGATGACAAGGCATCGACCACACGAGAACCATTCTTTAAATCCCAATCAGGGATGAATACATCTTCGGCTGTAGCCGGATCAACTTCCATCGCATCATCCAGAGGGTCTACAACATTAAACAGGATCAATGTCTCAGTCTCGAACCAATAAGGAGAATAGGACGCACCAAACTCATTCTCCTCACTAGCATGAAAGTTAGATACACGACCAGTTGACTTACCCGGGGAAGCTATGGAAAAACCACCAGAAGCTTGGGCCACCGAAGTCCGGGGCGGACTATTGGCAATATCCCTAAACACATCATCATCCTCCTTCTCACCTTCACCACCTAATTTATCCCCCGGAACATGCATATAAATCAAATCACCATCTCGAGGAGATTTCCCACCAGAAATGTGCAAATCAAATACATCTAATATGTTACCTTGAGTTGATTCGGAAACAGTAAGAGCCGGTGCTACAAACTTCACCTTTTTAGGACTATTCTTAACCTTAGACGGTTCAGCCTTCCTCTTCCGGGCTTCCACATTTAAGTCTAAGGAAGCGTCTTCGGTAAGGTCATCCTCCGAAACATGAACACTTGAAGAACTCACAGACTGAAGAGGAGCAGGGTTAGGAAAAATCTTGCCCACAGTCACATCATCGGCACCCCCCTCCGGAGCAAGTGCTCGCTCCTTCTCACCACCATCATCACCTCCATCCTTCCCACTACCTTCGCCCACTACTTCTCCTTCCCCCAAAGGTTTCTCAGCATGCTCCGTCTCCTCTCCTCCGGTCAAATAGGTGCCTGTAGCTTAGTCACCTGCTCCAAGATTGGTTTGCTGGATCCAAGGGGCTCGCTAGAAAAGGAAAGATTGTCATCATCAAAGTCGTCGAACTTTAAGGCTACAAGCAGCGACATCTCTGCAAAAAAGATAAAAGTTAAAAATAAAATTCACAAGACAAAAAATTTTAAGGGTAAAGAACACAACTCACCTTTCTTCCTATACCGGATAACAGGCCATCGGTCAGGTTCATCCCAAATCCTACTAACCCCAGCTAACACCAGGATATGCTCCGGGTATTTCTTAATATTTGACTTATGAGTCACAAGCTTATTATACAAGGTTGAGTCACACTCAAAGTTACCCGGAAGCTCCCACTCAGATGACACGTAGTCCTTCCTCCATATACTTAACATCTCCTTAGGAAGACACCGATCGTCCAACCAAAAGAACTGCGTCTTCCAGTTCTTCAGGCTGGAGGTATCCTTTAAATGACATTCAGGCTTCTTCCTCCTCTTCTCAAAGGTAAACCAATCACCAGCCTGGCTCAGCTTCTAAAAAGCCCTAAATACCTCTAGGTCGGCCCTGGACTTTAAAGCCCGACACTTCAATTCAAAGTGACAGATTCGTCCCAAACCAAAAGGGTTCACTTGGGAAAAGTGAACCCCATGGAACAGAAGAACCTTAAACAAAAACTTTGTTAAAGGAACCCTACAATTGGCAAAATCACATACTTGCGTGTAGAACGCGAACTTGCCAGAAAGGTGGGGGTAAATGGCTCGATCAGGGGCAGGGAGTTCAGGGTGAAGGTCTAAAGGAATCCTATAATCGGCTAGAAATTTGTCTAATTTCTTTTTGGTGAGGGTTGAGAAACTAACATTCATGTTATCCTTCCCCATGACAAACCAACAAATGAGAAAAAGAAATACTCTGGAAAGAAACAAGATGAAGGGACGAACCTGAGTAAGAAGAAGCGAGTCGAAAATCATAGTAGCAAGGAAGGGTATTAGGGAAGCAAGAGATCGATTTATGAGGAAAAAGTAAAAAAGAAATGGAAAAAGCTGGTTTAAATAACCGAGAAAAGAGGAATTCAAAACGGTGACACGTGTCGCAATCACTCACCAAAACAACCAAACGTCAACGGCTGAGATCGCCTGGGAATAACCGCCACAATACATGGCCTGGGGAACTGCCACGTGCCGCGTCCGTCAAAACAGCTGGAAAGCATTACCTGGAAAACGATCAATTCCACTAAGTTATAAATTAACTTATGGACTTGAGGGGACATGAAGAGGTATAAAACCTCCCGTCCGAACCTCAACCTCCCCGGACGCGGCATAATGACAATATGACGCGACTCACAAAGACACGTGCTCACCACTAACAACCGGAGGTCACTAGGACGAAGGTTAGTACACCTGGACGAAGGATAGTACAACAAATTCTGACTAGTATAAATACCCCCTCATAAGTACAAGTAAGACACGTTCTGACACACTCCGAACCTCTCTCTCTCTCTATCTCTATCTTCTTTTCTTCTCCAAACGAATACTTATCCTCACGCCGGAGGGTGGTCACAGAGAGGCCCTCCCTGCCCCCTTATGACGAGCCTAACGGTTTGTCTAGTTTTGCAGGTTGATTATTCAAAGGTCTTATCAAGCTAGTCGTCTTCTACCTCTTCTCTGAGGTGCGACCAGCTTTTGGATCTTCAAATATGTTGCCCTCCTGCTTCGTTTGAATGAGTGGCTACAAAAAGGGCCTTATGTCAATAAATTTTTTAGGCATACCAGATAGGATAGGCCTTATGTTAGTGGGTGTATACGAGTTTCACCTCAATGTCGTATGCAACTGTCACGGACACTTTTCTTCGAGAAGAAATTGCGATTTTACAAGTCTTAACCCAAATTCCATTCGTAAGACGCCATGTTTTGAAATGTAGGTATTACGTCAATGGGTGTAGATAGAAAGCCAAGGCATTCACCTAAGTTAGATGTCTAATATAAAGCGAAACATTGCTAGTAAGGTGTTTGTCCTCTAGACAAGTGGTGTGGGTTCAAATTCTTACACGCACAAGTGTAAGGTTATGTGGTAATTTAGTGTAAAGGGTTATTGAATTTTAATAATCTCAACTTTCACTTATTGCCTGGTCTTAATCCCAACTCAGGAATTGTCTACAAAGAATCCTAACTTTGCACTTATTTCCCCAGCAATCTCATCCTAACTAAAATTTAACCTCGTTACTTGTTTGACAACATAAAATGATTATGTGGCAAAAAATAAATAATGAGTAACACAATGGTTGATAAACAGTCCACACCATCAAACAACTAACATGCTTAACTTTTAGTTACAATTGAATTGTTGGAGAAAAATTAGTTCAAAATTAGGATTGACTGATAACATCTAGTCCTGACCACCATTTCCCATCATTGTGGTGTGGTGGTAAAGGTGTTGGGGTTTCAAAGGTGAGATTGAGAGTTGAAATCTCATAAGAGTAAAAGAAAAGAGTATATTTAAAAGGTGATATAAAAATAAGTGTAAAAAAAATAGAGGAAGAAATTAGTCGTTAAAAAACATCTAGTCCCGACCAAGAAATGAAAGTTGGAATAATTAAAATAGCATAAATCAAGTGTAAATAAGTGGCTTTATCTATTGGAAAGATGGTTATGGTTTTGCGGATTTGGTTGCGTTGCTTTTTCCCGATAAAGGGGGAAGGGTCCTCCCTGCAAGGGCAGCGTCAACGGAGGGATCCGATGAGGTCAACCCCAACGTCACGCACTCTCTTAGGAAGGTTAGTGATGGTCACTTCACTGCAGCGGTTAAAGTGTTGTGTTCCAATGGGGTTGCCCCTAGGGGAATCTACCATGCAAGCTCTAATTGACAAGCACCCCATTCTGCCGCCTCCCAATCTCCCCTCCCTACCCCTAACCCAACCGGCCTTAATTGTGGAAGATGAGTGTGTTTACCGGTGTGTGAAATCGTTTTCGAAAGGGACATCTTGTGGGCGTGATGGCCTGCGGGCTCAACACTTAATGGACAGCCTTGGTGGCGAAGGGACAGCTACGACATCTGGGTTGCTAGCTGCCATCATTGAGTTAGTTAATCTGTGGCTGGGGATTGTGCCCCAAGGTGCTCGCATAATATATTGCTTCGGCTCCCCTCACTCCGTTTCCTAAGCCTGACAATGGAATCCGCCCAATTGCCGTAGGGGCCATATGGAGGAGACTGGTCTCTAAGGTGGCCATGAAGAAAGTGAAGAAAGAAGTTGTTAAATATTTAGGGAACTTTCAGTTTTGGGTTGGAATTCCAAATGGGGCGGAGGCTGTGCTTCATAGTGCCAATAGATTTCTCGATTCGTTCCATGATGATGGCTCGCTTGCTATGCTTACGGGTTGATTTTTCTAACGCTATTGATCGCACTGCTCTGTTACGGGAAGTTCTGTGATACCCCACAATTTCAGGTTCTCACTTTAACTAAACTCTAGTTACTTATACTTACATTCCTTGCATTCTACTTAACTAGGGTTAGCTAGATGAGTCACATGTGGCACAGTTATAAGTTAATAACTGCATGAATTGGTAATTCGGGGAATTACCAAACTACTTACACAAATAGTGAACCCCGGACGTTGGTGAATTGTGAAAATATGTAATTGGGGATTAATTTATTGATGTTGATTGCAATTACGTGTTTCTGTGAAATTATGTGCAAACTGTATGTGATTACGTGAACATAAACCGAACACATTATTTAAAAAAAAACCATAATCGATGAACCGTTAGGATGGTCGGGGTCTAAATACATGGGGTTACGCTTGATATGGTCCAAAATAGCGAAAACATCGAAGAAAACACGCAATACACTGGACTGGGACACCCGGAATGAGCCGAGGCCAAGTGAGCGGCCGCTCACTTGGACCGAGCGGGCCGCTCGGCGGCTGCTGGCGTGTTAAACCGACCTAAAACTTCTATTTAAGCAATCTTAAGCCCCAAGTATCCCATAAGCTTAACTCTAATCGTCCCCTACTGCCTATTTACGAAAATATCAAACCCCAACACTTGCTAAGGCTCAAGAACACCATTCGGGAAGCTTGGAGAGCATTCAGTTTGTGGTTTTGAAGTGCTTTCAGTATAATACTCAACCTTACATGTTTTAGTTATCTTTAATGTATTTTAAAACATCATAACCGAGTTTGTACAGGTCTGAAACACTTGTATAAAGATTAAAACTTGTTTTTCATAAAGATTAATGGGGTTAAACATCATGTTATGCGATGATTATTATATGTATTGCATGAGTGTGCATGTTCTTGATGTTTTAGACTACTAGGGTTTATGATTGATGATGTTTAACATGTATCTTGCAAGGTTTTGATCAGGTTATGTGTTATTGATGTTGTATGATGGTTGTTGGGTATTGTTGATCGTTAATATGCAAAGATAATGTTTAAAACTAGGGTTTATGCATGATTTAAAATCTGGACAGAATGTTTAAATCGACTTGCAGGGTCTGTAACGTGATGATAAAGTGTTTGTTTTGATGATTTCTTTGCATGAAAATATTGTACATGGTCTTAGATTTTCATAATGGGCAAAATCATCTGTTTTGGACGTCGTTTGATAGGTTTTGGAATTTTCTTTGATTAAAGGTCATATCAGATTTTCGGATTAGTATTTTGGGTCAACTTTAAACGACCATAACTTTAGTTTAAAAAGAGTTAGGTTACGAAATTTGGACAGTAGGTCAACATTGGCAAAACTTAGCTTTTCCAAGTGGATTCATCCGTTTGGATGAATACACAACTTTTGGAAATTTTCCTACTAATCTGATCTGTTGTGAGTATTTTCTGGACCTAGCTGTATTGTATGATTTTTCATAATTTTCGTGCATGGCTTTATCACGAAATAAAAATATGGACATGACCATAGACTTTCTGGAATATTTAGTAAAATTTTGGGAGTCTAATTCATTGAATAAGTATTTTTAATAAATTGGTTTTCATAGCACATAATCTGACCTAAAAACGCAGATTATGTTGTGTACGCTTATGTGTCTATTTGGAGTCTTGTATGACTTGATATTAACATGAACTTGTATGAGCACTTATATGTGATGTATATGAAGTGTATGACTGATGTTAATTATAATGTTCACCAACGGGTTCGTAGGGTTTACTTGTGCATATAGAAACACTAGGTGTAACTCACACGGTTTTGTATTTTAAAACGTCTTGGACAAACGGGTTATATGGTGTATTGATTATACACATATACTCACTTAGTGACTCATGTAATAGGGAGTCGGTAGCACATCCTATTTGTGAAGTTTGGATTATTTGCTTGCAACCTAAGGTGAGTTTTACTACTTTTTTCTCAAAAGCATGCGTCTCGGGTTTCAGACAACTTATTTAACTTTTTCTAGTCCGGTTTGGGACTACCTTACATCCCGGGTTTTGGGGTGCTTTGATTCCTTGTGCGGGTTGGGTTTTGACTCCTTGTGTGGGTTGGGTTTTTGTTAGTTCGCAAACTTTGTCCTTGATGAACTAAACTAACACTATCATTGTAAGACCTTCACGTACCAAATGAGTTGTCGGGTTGGCAAGCGGGTTACTAGTTTATAGCGCCATTAGGTGTGACAAACCTCACACCGGCTCAGGGGAGTGCGGGAGTGAACTGTGACTTAACATATTATCATTGTTGACAGGCAATGATGCAAGGCAATCTGCTCACATTTGTGACAACACGTACATTAGCAGTTCGGTATATCGGTGTTAGTTATCATGAATGGGTTAGCTACCCTTGGAATGCAATGAACTAGTGGTTACACGGTTTTTGAAACCTACTCATTTACTTACTCGCTTACTCTACTATGTGAACTCACCAACTTTATGTTGACACACGATAACATGCTTTTGCAGGTCACTAGTTTCGGAGCACGAATAGGTCATGCATCATATGTGTCATGGGATATGAACACTTACACTATTTTTGGATATTTACTTATTTATGTTTGGTTTTGGGCACGTTTTTTGCGCATACTATTACTTAACTGCTTTCAATTTCACTTCCGCAATTACTTAAATGTTTTGGTTAACTTTTAAAACTTGGTTTTCCAATAACGAACTAAATGGTTTGGGCATTTAGAGTCGTTCATGTGACTTATGGCTATGGGATCTTGGTATGTCATACACCTCGCGGTATAAACCCCTTTGAGGGTGTGACAAGTTCACTGTCACTGCCCTTCCATTTTCCCATGGGTTCAGTTCCTGTATGCTCAGCTAACTAGGTTGTATATGGGGAATGGGCGCCTTGGGGCCTACGCTGGGGTTCAGCAAGGGGACCCTTTGGGGACCTTGCTCTTTGCTCTAGCTTTACACCCCCTCGTGCTAAAGGTACAAGATAACTGCGACCTTCCCTTCCATGCTTGGTACTTAGATGACAGGACAATTATCGGGGATTCCGTTCAGGTGGCTAAATCACTTGACATTATTAGCTTTGAGGGGCCATCTCTAGGGCTCCATCTCAATATTAGAAAAACTAAGGTTTTCTGGCCATCGTGTGATGGGGGGAAGATCCGGTCAGGTCTGTCTCCTAGTGACATTGGCAGACTGGAATGGGGGGTCAAACTGCGCGGTGGGGCAGTCAGTCGCGACGCCGGTTTCATAAGTGATCTATTTGCTAAAAGGGCGGCGAGGGCTGTTGACCTCATGGGACTCCTCCCTAGATTGCGGGATTCCCAAAGCGAGCTTCTATTGCTTAGATCATGTATGGGTGTGGCCAGGTTGCTCTTCGGTTTGCGTACCTAACAGCCTTCCTTTGTGGAAAATGTTGTTTCCTGTTTCGACAAAGGCCTTCGGGAGGCCATAGAAGAAATTGTTGTCTGTGGGGGGGGGCGTTTTTTGGGGACCTCCAATGACGGGTTGCGATTTTTCCGCTTCGACTTGGTTGGTTAGGCCTCTCCTCAGCCCGGGACGTGGCTGCCTATGCTTTTGTGGCTTCCGGATCCCAGTCCTAGGGGCTGCAAGACCACATATTACGTAACAGTGAGGTTGCTCATGTTGACACGGATTATTCTGGTGCTATTGACCTTTTACAACAATCCATTCCTGACTTTGATATTGGCGATTTTTACAATAAGGATACCGCCTCCAAGAAGCCATAGAAAACTCTGGCGAATGCTCTTTATAGCCGAATCGCACAAAGTTTGGAGAACGATTTCCGTCTATCCGCCCGTCAGAAGGCCGTCTTGGAATGCCTGCAAAAGCCTCACGCCTAGGACTTCCTTACTGTGTTACCTATAGAAGGCTT
Source organism: Ambrosia x helenae (assembly GCA_030844895.1). Lineage (NCBI taxonomy): Eukaryota > Viridiplantae > Streptophyta > Magnoliopsida > Asterales > Asteraceae > Ambrosia > Ambrosia x helenae. The sequence goes on along the minus strand of CM061223.1, from coordinate 27,118,851 downwards.
AGGGCAACGAATGTCGATAGTAGAGTATATGGCAATCCTTAAATACCGGCCGATGATACCCATTTTCCCCGATGATGAAAGTTGCCCGGTCTGCCACAAAGCATGCCTTGATAAGTATGGGGAACATGCGTTACATTGTAAGGAATTGTCAGGGTTTAAATATTGGCAGAAATTTGTCCGGGATGCATTGGCAGACATCCTTAGTAGAGCGGGGATCTCCGCAAGAAAAGATGCGTCGGTTAATTTTCTCACAGACCCCGTGGAGGAGAGATCCAACTTGCACCCAACAGACGTCTTAATTTTTGGTTGAGAATGTGGGAAACATGCGTGTGTTAATCTTACCGGGGTGTCCCCCCTAGTTGAGCTTCGGGATAGTGGGTTTGTGGCCAGGTAAACGGTCATGAGAGCTGAATCCAAGAAAGTGGAAAAGCACGCTAAATCATGTGAGGATAATCAACATGCTTTCGTTCCCTTGACATTCGACACGTTCGGTTCCTTGGCACCGGAGGCGGTGCGGTTTTTGACTTGGGTTCAACGAGTAGTGAAGAACAACTTTTCCACCCCCAAGGGCGGGGTTTTGTTTTTAGCAGATTGAGATTTTCTATTTAGATAGGGGTGGCAGCGCAGCTTGTTACCCGCTTACCTACCATCCTTATTTGATTTACCCTTTATGATACGTATAAAAAAATTGCAATTTCTAGAAAAAAAAATCTTTTTAAAAAAAAAAAAAATAAGGGGAAGTTGGTCAGATTAAACGTCCCTGTCTCCACAATTGACAATCTCAAAAGCAAGATGGATAAAACTTTACAAATAATTGAAACTAATTAGCTTCTATTTTCCGCAAGTCGTCATTTCCATTCTTAGTGGGAATTAATTTTCTTTGTTTTGCATTTCTTCACCTCTTGGAGGCTATCCCCACATCCATCATGGCTTTTCATACGTGATCGAACCCACTAATCCGACCGAACCTTTTAGATGGGCCGACTTGAATTTGGAATTAACAATGAATTATTATGTATTTTTTTTTTTTTTTGAATGTTTGATTTTAACAATTCAAATTTTGAATAATTGACTGGTAATAATCTCAACTCAAAGATTCTTCCCGTTAATCCTAACTTTCAAGCTATTTTCCCTCACACATCCTTTACTAGTTGTGGTGCAACCCGGTTAGTGTTTTTTTTGCTAAAAGATGATGTGAATGCTGATGTGTAAAAACTCATGATGTTGATGTACACCTAGACAATGATATGAAAAAAAAATGTTTCTATAATTATATATATACCACCATCTCACTACCACCATTCCACCACCTCACCGCCACCATCGCTATTAGTCGCCACCACCACCACACTAATATCCACCAAAATTCCCTTCTCACTAGCAACCATGGTAGTCCACGACAACCCATATAGCCTTAAAATCCCACCACCAACATTGTTAACCAACAACAACCAACCTCATCACCGGAAATATAACATTATGAAATGGTTCTCAATGTGTTGCTCGTGAAGCACAATGTAGTCTTGCCCCCAAAGTACATCTGATCTTAGTATACCTGCTAATCGGCCAATTAGGGTGTGCGGGGTGGTCTATGATGGCTACTCCGTGATGGCCGTGACCATCATGACCACCACCCCAACCATTTAATCACGGGCGCGATCAATAAATATTCTGACAACCATCACAGAGAAAAAGTGAACATTGCCAACGGTCATGTGATCGTTGTTTGGGGTGAATTTTTTTTTTTTTACCAATTATTATATATATCAATCATTTTTAACCAAAATTAATACTACCAACAATCAAACAATACCTCAAACAACTAAACAACCAAAATAATTATCAAATGGAAGGCCCTTCGTTTTCACTCGACTCGTCTAGTTCTTCCCACTCGCCGGGTTCGACAATGGAATTTTTTGCAATGGTTTGTGAAGCCACGCACCTTGAAGATACGGGACGCTTAAAGAAAAAATTGCGCAACGTGATCGGTGGGGGGCAAATGAAGTTTTGATGAAGGATTACTTTGTTAAAAACGCAAAGTACAATGACGTGATATTTAAAAATCGATTCTGTTTATCAAAGGAATTATGTTTAAAGATTGTTGGAGACATCAACTAAGTTCGAATGGTTTCAAGAAGTTGCGATGCTAAGGGGGAAAAGAGTTTTACGGCGATACAAAAAAACACATCCACAATCGTCAACTTGCAACCGGTAACATTTCTGAAGAATTTGATGAATATTTAAATATGTCAAGTAAAATTTCAAGCGAGTCTTTTCACTATTTTTGCAATGCTATTATTTATTTATATGGTAAAGAGTATTTACGAATACCGACTAGACACGACATAATACGTTTGTACGCGGCAGATGAAGCTAGATAGCATTTTCCCGGGATGGTCGGTAGCATCGCCTGTTGTCACACCCTCAAATTCCACGTGCGGGGTTTTACCGCGAGGCGCGTGACACACCAAGATCCAAGTCGACGGTCACAATAAACGACATCTATATGATATGAAAACGACGTAAACCATTCATTAAGTTCTCAAAACGTAACTATAATAGCGGAAGCATTAAAACATCTTTACAACTCGAAAAGTAAAAGTTATATAAGTCCGATAATGTTCAAAACCATGCAAATGAAATCCTAGACGCCGTGCGACACCGTGCGCCTATCAGTAGCTGCTACCTTAGCGACCTGAGAAAACATGCTAAAAACGTCTGCACAAAATGTTGGTGAGTTCACAGGTTTTTAAGTAAAACGTTTCCAAAAGTTTGAAAGTTCCATCATGTTACCGTTATGCTAAACCAGGATGCCAACCCAGGCATATGAAACCGCTAATACGATACCAAGTGCATAATACCGGCATGTAACCGAACTACCAACCTAGGCATAACTGAACTACCGATCCACGGTGAACTGAACGCCCGAGCCCAGCCAACCGAACTACCGAACCACGGCTAACTGAACTACCGCCCAACGGTATAACTGAACTATCGTACAGTAAGAACACGAAGTAACACTAGCATAACATGATCAGTATGAAAACAAGTACGTAGCATGTTTCTCCCCCGAAAACAAAAACACTGAAAAAGGGGCCGTAAAACTCACCTTAGGTTGCATCTTCAAGTTAATAAGGATCCCGACATGAACTGATAGTCCCAACTACCGGCGACCTATCATAATGTTTACATAAGTGTTCCGACTATTAACCCATAGGTTAACTAGTCCCCGATTGTCCAGATCGTGACCACATATGTTTAAAATGTGTTTTACTGTTAACCCGACACGCCAGACCGACCCAACATCCCGTTGGTGACCCGCTACACTAATTGATCAAGTATATATAGTTAACACACAAGAATCATGCATAAAACACTTAGTTTGCATCAAAAATCGAACGTATAAAGTCGTAAGGTTGAATTAGCAAATTACCAGACTGGTTCAACCCATTTATAGGTCCATTTGACCCATAAGTAAGTTGGTTAGACCCTATACATGTTCATTCAACCAAAACACAAGTTCATTTGACCTAACACATGTTAATTCGACCCTAACACGTGTTTATTCGACCTAAATCATGTTAGTTCAACCTAACTGAAGCTCATTAGACCATTTTATAGTTCATTCGACCCTTTGAGGTTTCCATTCGACCCCACGTGGGTCGAATGAGTTCCATGTTCGACCCTAAGCTGTTCAATCACACCAAAACGCATCTAAACAGTCCGAAAACGTCACGAAACGCCACAAATCACAGCAGTCCACTACCATTAATCTATCCCCACAAAGCCGTACAAATTTTACCTCGAAATCAGTCCGTTTATCAAGTTACCCAAAATAGAAAATATAGAAACGTAAAATCATACGCATGCATTCTTTACCCGATATGGAAACTTGTCAAAATCATCTATCTATTAGCTCAAAATGCTCAGAGTATCATGTGTAAGAAAACCCTTAATCATTTCATTATCAATAACATCATGAACAAGCCCTAGATCTAACACAAAATCCCCAAAATGAGCAAAACATCATCAATAACCAATTGTAACCCATATCAATCATAAATCATCATCAATAACAGCCCTAGATCATTGTTATAACATCTACACAGCAATCAATCATCAAACAATTCCATACAAGTTCATAACACATCATTTAACATCATAACACATGTATTTTGCATGAAAACTCATTGTTAATGAAAAGGTTTTGTTTAGGAAGATGTTAGAAAGGTTTTTATCCATAAAAACATGTTTAAATCAGACCTGGACACTTAGGGTTTGATAAAAACGAATCAAAATGAATGAAAATGGTTTTAGATCAAGAACACACCTTGAATCTTCTCTTGTTTGTGATATAGAGGATATGTTTGTGTTAGGATTTGAAAACCAAGATCAAAAACTCCTTTCTACAGGTTTGGGATTGAGAGAGATCACTTAGAGGCGTTTAGGGTTTGTGAAATGATGAAAAGTTGCAAGGTATGGTATTTATACTCACTCCATTACTCCATGTTCGTTCGACCCTTGGAGGGGTCGAATGAAGATGATTGTTGGTCGAATGAATGCATCAGTAATTGGTTCGAACCCCCTATGGGTCGAACCAGTTTTCCCATTTTCCCAAATTTCCAGTTATGTCGTTTAAACGCGTTTTAACACATCCTAACACATGAACATGCAATCCTAACATATGTTAAGTATATACAATCATGTATAATCATATAAACATCACATAAACACGTATTCACACGTTACAAATCATATATGAAGCGGTTCAAGTTCATCATATAATCCAATTATGTAAGTTCACCAACAACGGGACTCAAGACTCGTGTGTGTGCATAAGATGACCCCAATGATCCTCCGAATCATTGAACCCTGGACAATACGTAACGTAACGTAACCCGACTTAACTGACCCAGTAAGCACATCGAATAGAGAAGTTGTCCGACGAATTTGCTAGGCCAGTTTATGAGAGGTAGACTTATATGTTAAATAAATGTTTTCGCTAAGGTAGACTTATATGTTTGAAAAATGTTACCCTGAGTTAGCCGGGTGTCACACCTGTAAGCACATCGAATAGAGAAGTTGTCCGACGGATTTGCTAGGCCAGTTTATGAGAGGCAACCATAAAAAACTGACGATCATGCTTAAAGCCGTTGTGTCGAACGATTTATGGATTTGGCATGCGTACTTTGGTCCCCATGGCTCAAAGAACGATGTCAACGTTCTACATCAGTCACTGTTATTCGATACAGAGATACAAGGAACCACCCCGATGTGTCTGTTTACGATGAACGAGAGACAATATAGACGTGGGTTCTATCTTGTTGATGGCATCTATCCTGCATGGTTATATTTTATGAAAGCTTATTTGTTTCCAACATTTAACAATGAAATATTGTTTAAGAATCTACATGAATCTGGGAGAAAAGACGTTGAACGTACGTTTGGTCTATTGAAAAGTAAATGGCACATAATGGATCGCCCGGTGCGTTTGGTTGATCAAGCGAAAATAAAGAGTCTTTTGTACGCGTGTATCATATTGCACAATAGGATCATAAAGGAAGAGGGGCGCGTAATATCTCCAGATTATGTTATGGACCCTCTGACACTAGCAAACGTTAGCGCTGATATTCTTTTGCAGTTGAAGAATGAACAAACCCACTTTCAACTTCGATAAGATCTAACGGAACACGTTGGTAATTTAGATATCGAGCTCGAGGAGTCGCACCCACCGGTCACTTAATTTTCTTATTTCATTTTTATTTTAAGTTGTATTTTTTTTTTTGTAATTTTTAATTAATGTGTTGTATTTGTTATTTAAAGTAAAAAAATGTTGGTACTGTGTGTTTAACTATTGTTTATTATTAAAAAGAATTTGTGATGGGTGTGATAACCACCCATGTATTTAATGATGGAATGTGATGGAGTATGATGGAATGAGGTGGCACATGGGGATTGGGTATGATAGTGTGATGGGTGTGATGGAACGTAGACCACCCCATCCACCCTTAATGGTGCAATAATGATTGCACATCGACCATGGTCCCAACACCAATACTCTTGATTCTCATTGTCTGACTCATCAACTAGTAAGCTTAAACTTGGTTACAGCCCTGGGTCATAGATGAAGCGAATTTCAGAGGAAAATCATAAGTTTTGAGACTTGTATGAGATCGAAGTGGACAAAGGAGGCTCTAGTTCTACTATGCATAGGGCTTATCCGGGTTCTGAGAGTGGTGAAGCAGCCATGGATGGTCTCTTTGTCACAACCATTGGAAATGGTATTGCTTTGGCTACCCGAACGGATGTCAATCTAGGTATTACGATTCCAAATCTATCGGATCTACACAAGTTTAGTTAGGTTTCCCCTAGTATTGCTGAGATAGGCATGGGTGTCGAACGGTTTACATGTGGGGGATGCGAATGGTTGTGGTTGTGATGGCTGGGATGGAAAAGAGTAGAAAGAGATAGAGTGGAGTGGGCTGGTCGTGGTAGTGATGGAGGTAGAGGTGGAAGGGGATGAGAGAGACAAATTTTATATACACATATCCACATCATCATCCATGTCAACAGAAACATCCAAGTCAACGAGAAGCTAATTGGGTTAGACCCGACCCGAGTTAGTAAAGGATTGATGGAGGAAAATAACTTGAAAGTTAGGACTGGTAGAGGGAATTTCCAAAGTTAGGATTTTTGTTGGCAAATTGGTCAAAGTTAGAATTATTAAAATCCAATATTTCTTTCTCTTTTAGCTAGACCATCTCCCAGTGGCGAAGCTTGACCCGAAACTTCGAGGGGTCGGAAGTTACAAGTTTCGGGGGTCGAAACCTTATATACAAAAAAATTTCTATACGAATACTATATAATCAGAACTTCTGCGCGAAAATTCGGGGGGGGGGGGGTCGGCCGCCCCTCCCCGCCCTTTAAAAGCTACGCCCTTGCCATCTCCAATGCAACTTTTGGTAGGATGTCCTTACAAATACTTACCATTGTGAAAATTTATCCTTAAAGGCCCTTAACAACTAAGCCCTTGTGAAAGGGCTTTGTTTTTATTGGTTTTTACAAATGAGTGGGTTCAAAGTAAAAGAAGAAAATGTTTTATTTGAATGTTGTGTGTGGTGAGTAGTTTTTTTTTTGAACGACCAACGAAATTCACCAAGAACTCTCTTCGGAGTCCATACTCAGTCAAATCAGGACCCATTCCAGCCGGCATAGCGAGAAATGTAAGGGAGCTCCTGGCTTCAACAAGTTCACCAATTTCGAGGAAAACCCGACTATCCACCCGCTTGAAATCACGACAATGGAATAATCGGTAAAACCCAACGCTCTCAAGAATCGAACCCATGACATTTCAGCCATGGGTCTTCTATCATTGAGCCTCCATACCATTCCACCATAAGGTGGTTGGTTGTGGTGAGTTAGGATATATGTGTGGTGAGTAGTAACGGGGTGGAAATTAAGAAGAGTAAGGATATATGTAGGGTTGGAGATGAAATAAGAGCTTTTAATGATTTGTAAGGATATTATGTGACACATAACGTGAAAACTAATGACGTCTAAGGACACACGTACATTAAATGAGACCTCTCGGATAGAGGGACACACACCTAACTAGCCAAGGTCAATCCTTTAAGCATGAGTTATATGCAATATTAGATTATACCCCGGGAGCGTTCCTAGGTTGAGAAATCTAATATGACATATCAATTTTACATATGAAATATACTGATGCGCTTTATAGTTACATGCAGAAAAGTTTCGGGTAGCACCTACTCTAAAACAATTAACAATGTACCTCTAATGTTAACGCCTAATCTTAAACAATGTATAACTATAATGTTAACATCTAACCTAAAACAATGTATAACTCTAATATTAATACCTAACCTAAAACAATGTACAACTCCAATGCTAACACCTGTTGAAAATACAATTCATATTTACTGGTTTGGACATAATTAGTGACTTGCCTATACATGATTAATGAATTACCTGAACACTTTGTGTTTTCTCCTGTATGAACAAAATCCCACAAAAAATAGTCGTTTTTTCTCTGTTTTTATACAACACTATAGCACTCGTTGGAAAGATTATAAAACACTCGTTAATTTGGTGTAATTTTTTTCTTTAAAATATCTCGTATATAAAAGATATTAACGTTTAAAATTTATCGGAGGAAACATGAGAGGAAAAAATCTAATTTTGTTTTTAATTTTTTTTCCTAAAATTACTTAATGTTACAGGGCATGCAATTTTTAGCTTTAATTTTATATCATTAATAACATGTCATAGCCACATGGCATACTCAAAAAGAAAGATGCCCTATTTAAATACTATGTAGGATTTATAGCTTTTAATTATAATTATTATAATAGATATTATAATAGATAGATGTCAGACGTTTTCTTAGATTGTTGGCATTATTAATTATAGTTTATATAATTCTTTAAAAATAATTTGCCAGTTTTCTCAATAATTTTATATATCTCTGATTACAAGTCAATTCTCTAAGTCTTAAAATGCTTAATTTTTATGTTTGAACAACAACATTTTTTAATGTTAGAGATACCACCTAAGTCTATATGTAGTTGGGCACCACGTTACCAACTCCATTTAGGAAAACCATTAAACCATATTGACATGGGCATCAAAACTTCCATTCCCCGCCCTTATTTAACGGGGTAACGAACGTGAGAGATAAGGGAGGTAAGGCCATTTGCAAACCAATCACCCAATCATACATTTTTTATTTTATTCTATTTGCTTTTTAGTTACAACCACCACACTTCTATGAGATTGTGATTTAGTTAAATCCCCATTGTTTAACTGAACTGACCTAAAACATTAAAACATGCAATTTTAGTTAAAAACCACTAAACTTAGGCTAAGGTGTAGAATAAAGCCTATATGACTTTAAAGCGTCACGCATACATCACATTATTAAAGCTCCCACCCTTCAGTAAGGTGTTATGGAATAAAATATCTCTAATCATTTCCTATTCATGTTTTTTTACTAAATCTATTTCTAATTCATAAACATTATAAGTTTAAATAAAATTATAAAATTAATACCAAATTTACGTAATTAACATAAAAATACATAATTAAAATAAAAAATATATGGTTTAAAAAGTTACATAATTAATATAAAAACGGCATAAAGATTGTTATTCCACCCAACATAGTTTTTTAAAATTTGTCATGCCAAAACGTAAGAAAACTGTTTGTTGTTGTGGCGTTGGTACTCTTTATGGACCGCGTTAGTCGCTCCGTCCTTCATTATGACCTCCTCGTTGTTCATCGTCTGGCTGAAGAGTTTCAAATCTTATAGACGTTAGCCGGATGACACTAAACCTTGAATGAATCTCGTGAATCTTATGGTGATTTTCACCCACTAGTTGACTTGACTGAAGTGTGCAAAAATGGAGTTCGAAGTGACTAGTATGCTTCATGCCATGTTTGCTAGGCGACAACTACCCAACTTATAGCCAATGCTATCTCCTCTTCTTGCGCCAAACACCTTGTAATGATAATCTAAGATTTATATTTGAGAGCGAAAGATTTGGAGTGAATCTAATTTTGGTGTGTATATACAAGATTGTAAAATTAATTTATTTTTTATTGTTCGGGAACAATCACAAGGGCCCCACCAGGTTAGCGCTAGCTAACCCTTTGGCGTAGATGATGATGCCACCCTTCTTGATAGAGTCAGGGTAGTGTTGGTGACGTTACCTCACACCCCAACTTTGGTTCAAATTTGTTTGTATTAATTATAAACTTCATAAGTTTTGCTTTTAGAATTTGGAGTCTTTCAATTATTATTTTCATCAGTCAAAGAATGATATAATTAGAGAATATAGGAAGAAGATTGTAGTGAACAAGACTTGGTGTTCACAATTATGATGATGGCTATAATCACAAATATGTCCTTAGTCTCCTTTTAATTATTTTCTCCATTAATATTCAAGAATCATAAATTTTTTTAATGGCTAATTTTCTTCCCATTTTTTACACCATATTCAAAAATCTTAATAAAAATCTTAATTGAATTAGTCATTTAGTCCTCTACTTTCAGCCACACAATAACATCCATGTTACCTTTTTGGTGGCATCTTCCCATCATACAACACGTAACAAAGGTACAACAACATAATAATATCCGTGCGTACCGTATTTGATTCCGCAAACCCACACGCTAATGAACATTACATTTTTCATGTTCCACCTCTACTTTTGAAATAAAGACCAAATAGGTCCCTAGGAATATAAAGCTACAAGATTGATCACAAAACATTACATTTTACTTTGTTAGATAGACCTAGCAATGACGGGTACACATTTTAAGTAATTATGGTGATTTCCTAACACACTTGTGAATCATGATCGATTCATAAAATAATAACTATTTTATTTTTTGTAAGAAAAAAACAAATTACGTAAATGAAAGGTTATAGCTTTACCGATAAGTCGTAAAAAGTATAATCTTCTATACATCTAATAAAACAAACTCTATGAGGACACTTGGCACTCCCATATTGCACCTCAATTCCTCTCTCTTCCCATATTGTGCCATGTGTCCTCTTCTCATAATTTATAAAATTGTTCTTTTTAAAAAAATTAAAAATAGAGTAATAATCTATACATATGGTAACAATTATCACTTAATAGTTTCCTAATCTAATTAACCTACTCAATCAATTACCCTCATTCTCTCTCATCATTCTCTCTCATTCTCTCTCACACGAGAATAACTTTCTCTTCTCTGCGATCGTGTATCTCCATCCGATCAAAACCTTCCATCACCATCGTTCATCTTCTTCGTCTCTATCATTCAAGGTAACGATTTCTTCTTTGTTTTTCATACGATTTCTGTTACATATTGTTGTTTCTTATAATTATTTTCAGATTTAATCGATTTTTATGTTTCTCTGTTTCTTTCTATGTTTCCATCGCCGATCATTCATCTTCTTCTATCTCTCATTCAAGGTAATCATTGTTTCTACTTTGTTCATACGATTCCTCTTATATATTGTTGTTTTTTGTAATTATTTTCAGATTTAAGCGATGAATGATCGGCGGTCTTTCTTTTTTCTCTGATCGTCGCCTATTTAGATTCTAATATTTCATTCAGATTCTAATATTAAACATTTTTTTGTATTGTTGATGGTTTTTAATAATTTTTCAGATTTGGGGCTTTAGGTTTCATCTTTCTTATTTTCTACTATGAGATTATATTGTGACTTTTAAGTTTCAGTGTTTAGGTATTGTTATTTTTTTTCAATGATTAGGTATTATGTTTGTTGTTTTCAAAAATTATGAGATTTTAATAATTTTCAGATTTGTGATATGATCAGTTTCAGTGTTTAGGTATTGTTATTTGTTTTCAATGATTAGGTATTATGTTTGTTGTTTTAAAAAATTATGAGATTTTAATAATTTTCAGATTTGTGATATGATCCTTCATGTTTTCTCAGTAGCTTCAAACTTTAGGTGTTGTTTGTTGTTCTTAAAATGGTATGTATTGCTATTATGGTTGATGCCCTATTAGGTATTGTTTTTTTATTCTAATTCAGAATTTTTCAATTCAATGCTTCTTTATTTGTAACGTGTAACATTCTCTTGGTTTTTGTCATTTATGTATTCATCAAATCATGCAATTGTAGTTAGATGAATTCATGTTTTAATTTGTTTTTTAATGATAATACAGGTGGTTCATAGGTCGTCTCAGAATGGTCTCCGGATTTTGGGTCAAATCAGAGGGCAAAGAACGTGTATGTATGGTAAGCAACCTTTGTTATGCGTAAAATAATCCGTTAGATGTTAATATATGTTCATTGATCAGTGCACTGTTATTGATCTGAATCATAAATCATTCAACAAACTTATTTGTTGGATTTGAGTGTATGGTCATAAATTTGCTCATATGGTTCACACAAAACTGTAAATTCAATACATTATAATCAACTGTTTTTTGTCATGATGTGTAGGCCTTGCCTAGCGAATATAAAGACTGGATTACGAAGTATGACTTCCCTACTGGCATGACCAGAATTCACACTTTAGATGAGAGATCATTTGAAGTTAAGGTCATGAATATAGCTGGCAAATGGTTTTTTTACAACGGCTGGAAGCATATGATAACCACGCTAAATTACCCAAGTGGTTGTAACTTTGTTTTTTGAGTTCGAAGAAATGCTCAATTGTTTTAGGATGTACACTTTTCATCAGGATGCCATAGCTGCACCAGGGAAATATTTCTACTGCAAACTTGATGACCCACTCAGTGATGAGAATCGTCTGGTATGTGTTTTTAACTGTTGTTTAACTACATTACATAACGCATGAAATAAAGTAATATGTAGTAATGTTTCAACATTGTTTTTCAACTTTTCAGCATATAAGTTGCTTCGTTCATCATGGTTTGTACAACCGAAACCCTCCAATGGAACCGATTATGGTGAGCTCATTTCCAGGTAATGTGATGTATATAATTATTTATCAAATAATGATTTACCATTAAATGACAGTTTTTACATATTGATATTCATAATAATAACAGTTTACTATTTAGCCATAGCTTTTGTTTATGTTGATATATAATTATTTGATCTTATATATTCGTTGATCTCTATTTGTATGATTACCATTAATATTTATTCATCTTTGGGCAGGGCATGTTTTCCAGATACAGCTTCAATACGATGGTGATGATGTTTTCATTACTCAAGGATGGCCGTACATGAAAGAGACGTTTAAGATAACAAAAGATCATCTGATGGTCTTTGAAATTTACAATGAGGTTTGTTTCTCAACTTCTAAATGTCAATAACTATCATTATTTTTCTTTGAAATTTACATCATTACTTTGTACACTTTTCATGTTTTTCTTTGTAAAACACAAACAGAAAACATACGAGTTGTCCATCTTTAAGAAAAACAAGCTCACTCTGCCTCCCGAGTTGTGGGAGGACGATGACCAGCCCGAGGATGATCACCATAATGATGAGGAAATAATTGTTGTTTCCGATGATAATGGAGAGGAGGAATCAGAGGGAGATGATATGGAAGCTCAGGATGATGAAGCTGATTCGGATGAAGATGTATTTGATACAGAGGATTGGGCCGTTCCAATTGTGTTTGTGGTTGACAAGCATTTTGTAAGTCTTATATGTTAAAGCAATATATTATAATCATATTGATGCTACATAAACCTTTTTTAATAAATTTCAATTTATTGTTATTGTTTTAGCGAATGAAGGCAGATTGGGCTAGGGATAATGGATTGAACAGGTCGAGGGCCTTGACAATTAAGGATGGTGAGGAAAATAGTTGGGGTGTTTCTGTTGGTATTGAAGACAGGGGATCCAGTAAGCGTTACTACATCAAAGGTATGTCAGCGTTTGTTGCTGATAAGGATTTGCAGGCTGGTGATCAGGTGCATTTCCTTTGGTTTGAAAAACGAGGTCTGTTCAAGCTCTCTAAAGTAGTTAGGGTTGATGGTAGTTAGTTATCTTACTGGTGGTAGTTTTTTGGATCTGAATCACATACTTTTGCTCCTAACTGGTGGTGGTTTTTTGGTGAATATAGTGGTGGTGGGTAACTTTTAGCACCTTGGTTATGGTGGTTTTTTGGAAGATGATTAACTGTTAGTGGTCACATACATTTGTGTGTTTTTTGGGTTGATATGTCTTTTAAAAAAATACATTTGTGATATGGTTTGTGTTTAAGACATATGATCTTCTATGGCTTAATAGTTGTTAGCAATGATTTGGGAAGTATGTTTTTTTAGAATTAGGTAAATATGGTTAATATGATGTGATTGCTATCTAGAGATTTAAAATTTAGACAAGTTTAAATGTTAACCTTTGACTTTGTTAATACTCTTGATACAACTTAAATTTGGTAAATTAAATGACATTATCATTAATCATTCTCGTTATTAAAAAAACGTAAATTTCGTAGAACAACATTTGGTATATTTTGCTTAACAAACTAAATACGATCCATGTATGAATGCTTATGTAAAATTTTAACATTTATTTGAAAATTTCCACCTATTTTTTATGTACCATTTTAAAAAAATATATATATTTTTTTAATATTTTTAAGTCAAAACTAATTAATAATTTACAAATTAAAACCGTTTTAGGTTGACAAACAAGATTTTTAACTGACAATAAATTAAAGATCTCTAAATTATTACTTTTTATGGTTATAATCACGCTATAATTTAGCTGTTTGACATCCTAATCTAAGTCGTTGACTTTTTTTACAATAAATTTTTTGAAGTTTATTTTCTAAATGTAATTATGTACTTTCTAAAAAACTATATACTAAATGTCATTTCTTACTAATTCAACAACATTATTTACTACAATTATAACATATATATTTTTTAGAAATTGTTATTAGTATGATAACATTTTACTTTTCCATCATAAACTAAAATGAATCAACTAGCAAACTTAATATTTACTTTATTTCATACTATAAATTTTTACATCATTTAGTGTTGTAGTTGGAGTTATTTTTTAAATGTTTTTTTACAAACAAAGTGTACATTTATTGGTAAATAACTTTAATAAAAAAAACTTTAATATACCTCATTTTGGCGGTAAGGATCAATTATAGTTATCATTTGACCTACACCTTTTGTATAATTTACTAAATATAACTTTGATTTACATAATTTTGGAAACTTTTACCATTTAAGTTGATTGAAAATGTATTATGTAAACCTTTAAACTTAATCAATTAGATTGCCATTTCATATTTCGTTTCCTAATTCTATAATCTATTCTAAAAATACAAAAAAGCTTCCTTATGTATGACAGCTAGCATCATTATAAATACATGTGCAATTCAATCTATAATCATTCAATCTTTTTTCTTCTACACTTGCTCAGGTAGCATCTACTACTTAACCTTTTTACATTCTTTATTTATATATCACAAAAGTACTAACATTGTTTAATTCGCGGTTATTTGTGATACATATTACAAACGTGCAGGATTATGGATCCAAATAATGTAACCTTTTTGAATGACATAACATGGCGGCTCAGTCAGTACACAATCAAAGTTAAGGTACTTAGACTTTGGAAGAGAGCAAATCGAAAGATACCAGGTGAAACTCTTGCTATTGATATGGTTGTTATGGATGAACAGGTTAGATTTGATATCATCATTTCCTTTATCACATATATGTTACACGACTTTGATTAATATTATTTCTGATCAAACTTTGTTTTCTAATGATATATTTTTTAAAAAAGGGTTCTAAAATGCAAGCGATTGTGTGAAATAGATACATGAAGAAGCATGAAAAATTTCTACGTGAAAATGAAGCTTATTATATCTATAGACCACAACTAGCTGATAACAAATCTGTTAAACATTTTTCTAAAAATGACATATTATCGTTTACTTTTGAAACAAATCTTACAAAGTGTAACAGATTTGATGGAAGCCAATATGCTTTTAATTTCTCTTCTTTTGAGTCAATTAAGTCTGGTAACCTGTCTCAAGAACAGAGGATTGGTCTGTTTGCTAATCCTCAATCTTTTATATATCTTTACTCTTATAATTTTGCTTCTTATATATTAGTTTAAATAACCTTTTAAATCTTTTAGATTTCATTGGGTTTGTTGAAGAATCGAGTCCACCAGAGCCAGTAGAAACAAAAGCTGGGTTGAAAATGAAAATGAACCTTATCTTGATTGATCTAGAGTATGTGTTTCATTTGTTCGAATCATAATTTATTATTTCATAATCTTTGATGTTATATTCATGTGTCATTTATACGATCAATACTTAGGAAGACATGTTTGAAATATGTGAATGATCTAATAAAAAATGTATTGTATGTAGTGGGGTAAAAATGTCCTGTTCTTTGTGGGATGAATATAGTGAGCAGATGTTCGAGTACATCAAGCAGAATGAAGCCGAAGTCCATGTTGTTCTCATTGTTCAATTTGGTAGCTTTACCAATTATAAAGGTTTGTCATTTCTTACAGTTTGTATTACATTTTACATTTTTATTACTTTTTTTAAAAAAATAACACTTGCTTATTTTTTATATTTAAAGGTAATATAAGCGTGCAAAATGGGTTTAATATAACTCGGCTGTTTATCAATGAAGATATTGAGGATATTCGTGCTTTTAAGAAAAGGTGATATATTTAAATTCTCCTGTTATTATTTACATATATATATATTTGAACTATGATATATAAGTTATACACTTTTTTTTTTACTTACAGTTATATTGAAAAGTTTTTTTCTACGGAATCATCTTCTGTACAACGATCTCTTGGATCGTCTGGTAGCATGAATATTAATGATGAATTCTTGAATAAAACCCCTTTCAGCACTATTCGTGATCTTCCTTTGATAACAGAGGTAAGACTGAATTGATTTATCATATCATTATATACAAGTTTTATTTTTATTACATTTTTAACCGATTCCTGTTTCTTTTGTAGGTTAATGTTGGAACAGTTTTGCTCTTTTGTTTAAGTAAGAACTTGCTATCTTGATACTTAAGTGTTTAGCAAGCTCTTATATATCAGATTATAAGCACAGCGGAATGTATAAGTTAAAGCAACACTTTTTATACTTAGGAAGAGTTATTACTCCCCCTTGATGATTAAAACTAATAATGACAAGTATTTATTATGAATCTAAGCAGTAAATGAGAATTAGATACTTAGACAGATTCACAATAAATACTGAAATGGAATAGAACAGTGAAAGTGTTTGAAGGATTTTTCTATTAAAATCAATGTCTAAAATAGAAGGTTGAAGCCTCCTATTTATAGACGTTTACATACATGTATCTTGCCAATAAAGCAAGTACAGAAACATCAGAAACAAGTTGCACAAGTTGCAACATTGAAACTAACAAATACAGCTAAAAGTAATAATAAACAATAAACTACTGATTCAAAAGGCGGTGGAAAATATCTGATGCTAAGTGCTGATGAATGACAAACTACTGATGAGTAGTTTGTCTTCAGTACTTCTGAAGTGAACTTGTCTGGTTTGGACTTCAGAACTTCTGATAAAGTTTCTTCTTCAGCACTTATCATATCTTCTCTTCAGCAGTTTCTTGTCTTCTCTTCAGTACTTCTATACTTAGCCAAAATGACAGAAGTGAATTAGACTAAGGTTTCCAAAAGTGGTTTCACCAATCCTCTTTGTCCTAACAATCTCCCCCTGGATTGATGAAGCCAAAACCTTACTAATTCCTTATGTTTTTCTTCTGTCTTGAACAATCTTCCAATCTCTTTGTACATGGTGTTCTTGAGCTGGTTTAACTGTCCATCAGATAGAGATCCTCTCTGTGGTTCCAGATGTTGAATTGTGAGCAGGTCTTGTGTTGACAGTTTCTTTAGATCACTGATCTTCTTGTAAGCCCTGCTTGAAAGGTCTCTTCTTGTCAACAGTACTGAGTTGTTATCAGTAAGTGACCATCTGATGATAGGTACCTTTGACTTGTTAAAGTCAGAGGAATAAGGAACCATACTTGTCCCTTGGGTTGATGATCCTGAGTGTTGGATGCTTTCTGTTTCAGTTAACCTCAGGTGGGAGTCTCTTCCTTGTTGTTGTTGTTGCATATCAGGCATCTGAACAGTTGGGAGATGGTGTTCAGTCACTACCTTGGTATGCATCTTTTCTTTGATGGTCTTTTGGATTTGGTAGGCAAAAGTGGAAGGATCCCTGAATTGTGTTAACAGAGGTTTCTCCTCAATGTCAAAATCTGAATGGACTATTGAACTTCCTTCAAGTAGTACCATTTTGAAATCAGTTTTGACATTGTCCTCTGCTTTCTTTCTTTGAGTAGCAGGCCTTCTTGTTGATACACCAGAAGTTCTAACTACTGATCTTGAAGGATCAGCAGTTTGAAACTTCTCTGGATTTGCAGCCTTGGCAGCCTTGTATTTTCTGTAAGTATCCATCAGTCTTTCTTCTTTCCATCTGGATACTGAGGCTTTTGAACCATAGCCCTCTGCTACTAAGTCATCTATCATCTGGGCTCTCTTGGCCTTTCCTTCTTTACTTGTGGCCAGTTTGTCTGCAAGCAGTTGTGCCCTTCTTGTCAGCTCTTGCACAGAGAGTCCCTTGAGTGTATAGGCTTTAATCTTGCTGTTCTTGGTAATGTAAGACATCAGTTGTTGTCTTTTGTCTTCTTCAGCAACATAGTCAATTTCAGCCTGTCTCTCTAGTTCAGCTTGATATGCCTGGAGCTTCTCTTCAAACTTTAGATCATCCCTTTGTTCCAGACTTTTCCAAATCTGGTCTTCCTTGGCTTTTTGTTGAACTGCCTTTAACCTCTGCTCAAGAAGTTCAGTTGATTGAGAGATTGGAGCAGGGGTTAGGACAGTCATGGTAGTGGTTGTTGTAGGCCTTGGAGGAGCAGAAGTTGGTTTGATTTGTTCAGTGGATCTGGAAGGTTCAGTGTGTTGAGGTTTGGAAGTGTTAACCTCTGATGGGTTGACAATAGCTGATGGTTTGTCAACTACTGAAGGATTGTCTTCAGTACTTTCTGATTCTTCATCAGAACTTTTGCCATCAGAAGTTTCTTCATTATGCCTTAGGGATTCTTCAGAGGTTTGGGTCTCATCTTCTTTTTCTGTGGCTTCAATTTCTTCCACTGAGACACCAAACTGTTTGGCCAGTTTTTCTTTTCTGGCTTGATCCTTCTGATCTCTTTCAAGGATGGCCACTCTTGCCCTTATCCTGGCTTGGAATGACTCCTTAGGTTCCCTGATTTTCTCCCCCTTTTTGGATTCATCAAGTTTAAGTTTAGAGGTTGAGGGTTGGGAGAATTGACCTTGAAGATGAGCAATCTGTTTGCTGTTGAATTCTATCTTGTTGGACAGATCATTCATCTTTGTCTTGATCACTCCAAATTGATTTTTGATAGACAGCTCCAAGTTAGCTGTGTATGTTTGGAAGTGATTCTTGATGAGAGTGTTCTTCATGTGGTACAGGGGACCCTCTGGGCTGCATAGTTGGTTCAAGTCTATGCTTGCTTGCCCAGGGAATTGGGTAGGCATTTGTTGTGAAGGGTGTGTTTTTGGGAGATCCTCATGTTGTACAGAGGATGCCACTCTAGGGGTTTTAGGGATTGAGTGGACTTTAACCTGTGCAGGGGTGACTGGCTTCTTGAGCTTGGATACCCCTGAAACAGGACCTTCATAAAGTGCCGTCAATTCAGTAGTTTTAGTTTTTGAAACATCATCCAAATTAATGGAATCATCTGAATCCCTGATGTTGTCCTCATTGAGGACTGTCTCAGTTAAATCATGAGCTGAGCCCAACTCAGTTCTCTCATGAACCTCTTGTTCTTGGTTCTGAGGATTTCCTACTTCAGGCATTAAGCCTTCATCAGTAGTTGCCACATCTGAGGTCTTAGCTATGTTACTTCTATCCTCAGATCCACCACTGGGTGGTAACTGAGTAGTAGCAGCCTCAGATGCCCCAAGAGTCTCTAAAATTGGGCTTAAAGACTCTGGTCCACCCTCATCTCTTGGGTTAGGGCTAGTGATGTCCACATCCATGTCTGATGTTGTGGTTATGTCCCCTGTTTGTTGTGGTTGTAGGGGACTGACATAATCAGATGGGACTTTCTCTTTTAGCCCAGAGAGAAGTTTGGCAATTTCTATTGCCTCTGGTTCAGAAATTTGAGGGGTTGGTTCAGTAGTTTGGGCAATAGGTGAAATTGGTTGGTCAGCAGTTTCAAAAGAAGAGTGAGTTTCAATAGTTTTTCTAAGTCTTTTTCTTTTGAATAAGATAGTTATGGGTGCTCTTGGTGGGGTTTGAGATGGATGAGACTGAGAGGGTGTTTCAGTCTCACCTATTTGAAGAGCAGACTACTCATGAGCATGTTCAGGCATCTCAACCTCCTGAACAGCTTTTCTTTTGGGTTGGTGGGTTTTTGTCTTTGTTGGCTTGGGCTTTTTGGCTTTTGGTGGTGTGAGTTTGGAAGATGTGGGCTTCAGGGGGACTTGTTGTTGTTCTCCCTGATCATCTTCTGGCCAGGTAGCCGGTTTGTTATGCCTAGAGTATGCTTGTGAGGTTAATGGATTTAAAGTTGAAACTTTTCCCACAAGCACCTCATTACCCAGTTCCCCTATTATGCATTGCATAATGAACCTTGGGTACAACAAAAACTTTTTCTTGGTATTATTATGATGTAACACCAACTCATTGAAAAATAATTTTGATGCCCTGAATTTGGTTTCATTCACTATGGAATGAAATATTGGTTGAAAAGTAGAGGGCATCTGGTCATATGACCCTGTTTTTGGACTCAAACACATAATAATATAATGAAACAAAAGCTTGTATTTTGGTTCAAAATATTTTTTGAAGATAGTAGCATGGGAGAGAGTACCTTGATAACCACACTCTGTCATGGTTAGGTGAATATCAGTGTTAGCAACATGATCAGGGGCAGTTACATCATCCAGGCCCAGTCTTGTTGCCAGTGTGGCCGGTGTGATGGTCAGTGGTTTCCCTTTTATTCTTGAGTTGAGCGAAATGACTTCATCATCCGCCGTCACTGTATCAGCATTTGCCCAGAACTCATTTAGAGTTTCAGTATGAATTGGTGGGTTTATTGTGAGAGCAGTAAAATATTGGGATTTTACGACAAGATCAATGATCTCATCGTATTGGGACCAGCCTTCTTGTTTTTCAAGAAAGGCTCATTGATTGTGTCCCTGTTTTAGAACGAGAGCCATGTGGTTTGGGTTTTGATCGAACAGTTGATTTGCAGGTTTAGGTTATTGGGAGAGTTTTTGAGAGAGAAAGAGGGAAATTTTTGAGTTTGAAAGGATAAGTGTTGAAAAAAGGTATTTATCAGAAGTTTTAACCGCTTGAATCTCCTTTATTAGAAGTTTTTAAGCCGCCTCGGTTAAAAATCTTTTTATCAGAAGTTTTAAACCGACTAGGTCAAACCTCTGATGATGGGAAAAGTCAGATTTGCCCTTTTTGACTAAACTGCTGATGAAGAATTATTTCATCAGTAGTTCCCATTTCCTCTTCAGTAGTTTTAAAAGCTGATGAGAAATGTTTTATAAATACTTTTATTCATAACTTCTGAAAGTTATTTTATCAGAAGTTTTACACTTTTCAGAAATATTCCCATACTGATGTTTTGTTCATCAGTAGTTTCTCTCTTTTCAGAAGTTTTGTTTCAGACTTTTGTCTGTTTGTAAGTGAAAAATGAAAAATTGCAGAATAATAAAATAAACACTTACAAATTTAGCATCCCAAGCATGGATACTAACTTCTGAAATGTTGATGTGTCAAGGGGTTTTGTGAAGATGTCAGCTATTTGATTAGCTGTTGCTACATGCTTCACCTCAATCTTGCCTTTTTCATAGCAATCTCTTATGAAATGGTACCTGATCTCAATATGTTTGGTTTTTGAGAACTGTACTGGATTTTGAATGATGCTAATGGCAGATTTGCTGTCTACAAACAAAGGTGTCTTGGTTTCGTTGATTCCATAATCAAGAAGTTGATATTGGAGCCATTGTATCTGTGATGTACAACTTGCAGCTGCAATGTATTCAGCTTCAGCAGTTGAAGTTGCAACAGATGTTTGCTTCTTTGATTGCCATGACACTAGACAGTTACCCAAGAATTGACAACCACCAGATGTTGACTTTCTTGTCATCTTACACCCTGCATAGTCACTATCTGAAAAAGCTGATAACTTGGTATTGCTTGAAGCAGGATACCAAATTCCAAGTG
This sequence comes from Ambrosia x helenae, assembly GCA_030844895.1. NCBI lineage: Eukaryota > Viridiplantae > Streptophyta > Magnoliopsida > Asterales > Asteraceae > Ambrosia > Ambrosia x helenae. The sequence continues at coordinate 27,097,083 of CM061223.1, read as the reverse complement.
TTGGAGTTCCTTTCAGATATCTGAAAATTCTTTTGACTGCTATAAGGTGTGATTCCCTTGGTGCTGATTGATATCTAGCACAGACACATGTTGAAAACATAATATCTGGTCTAGAAGCAGTTAGATATAAAAGGGAACCTATCATGCATCTGTACATGGTTTGATCAACCTGTTTTCCTTGATCATCAGGTTCAACTTGTGTGATTGGTGTCATGGGAGTGAAACATGATTTACAGTCTTTTAAAGAAAATTTGTTTAATAATTCTTTAACATATTTTGATTGATGTATAAAAGTTCCATTTGTTTGTTGCTTGATCTGCAGTCCCAGAAAGTACTGCAGTTCTCCCATGGTACTCATCTCAAATTTTGATTGCATGAGTTTCTTAAAATCATCACACAGTTTTGTGTTTGTTGAACCAAAAATGATATCATCAACATAAATTTGAACAAGTAGGACATGATTTCCAACATGTTTAATGAAAAGAGTTTTATCAATGGCACCTCTTGTAAAGTTATTTTTGAGTAAAAAGGTGGAGAGTGTATCATACCAGGCTCTTGGAGCCTGTTTGAGCCCATAAAGAGCTTTGTCCAGTCTGTACACCCACTCAGGATGAGAAGGATCCTCAAACCCAGGTGGCTGACAGACATACACCTCCTCTTTTATTTTCCCATACAAAAATGCACTTTTCACATCCATTTGATAAACTTTAATTTTGTTGGAAATGGCATAGGCCAGAAATAACCTGATGGCCTCAAGCCTTGCAACTGGAGCAAAGGTTTCATCATAGTCAATTCCCTCTTCTTGAGAGTACCCTTGAACTACCAGTCTTGCCTTGTTCTTGATTATCATACCAGCTTCATCTTGTTTGTTCCTGAAAACCCATCTTGTGCCAATTGGTTGCTTGTTTGGAGGTAAGGGACAGATTTCCCAGACCTGTTGCTTGTTGAACTGAAGCAGTACATCTTGCATAGCTTGCACCCAATTATTGTCTTTGAGGGCTTCCTGGTACTTCTTTGGTTCCAACTGTGAGATAAAGGCTGAAAATAGGCAAAAGTTGGAGAGCTGGTTTCTGGTAAGAACACCCGAAGCTATATCACCCATGATTTGATCAAGTGGATGATCTCTGTGTTCAATCAGTTGTTGTAAACCACTGACAGGTGTAGGTGGCTCATGTTCTTCAAACAAACTACTGAGGTCTATAATATCTGGTTCAGCAGTTTTAGTGTCTTCAGTAGTTGCAGGTGCTGAAGCAGATGTTTGAGTTTGGCCTTCAGTATTTGTTGGATCAGAAGTTTGTGAAACTTCTGATGGTTTTGAAGTTGACTTAATGACTGTTTGAGGAGTCCATGGTGTAGGATCCTCATCATCAAACCTTTGATCACCATAATAAGTAGGTTTGGAAGAAGTGACAGTCTTTTCAGGTCCAAAGTGGAAGTTGTCAAGGTCAAAAAGTTCAGCAGGATGTGCTGGAATAAGAGTGTGTTTTGACTCATTGAACTTGACATTCAATGTTTCTTCTACTATCCTGGTGTGAGAATTAAAAACCTTGTAGGCTTTTCTAGTTGAAGAGTTGTAACACCCCGACCCGACTAGGGCTGACGTGTCACTATTACAGATATCAATAACCAAACACATTCCATTAAAAGACAGAGTCTAAGACAAAATATCAAGTCTCAAACACAAAATCCCAAGAAAAACCTAAGTCAAATTATTAATTTCTGAAATAAATAAAAGTCTTTATTCTTGAATTCCATTTTACTCTCATCATCACTAAGTCCCTTGATTTCCCGGATTACCTGTCAAACAAATAAGACAAACACAACAAAGAAAAACATGGCTGAGCCAAAGGTTGCTCAGTAACGGAGAAATCAATAGTAAAAGTAAAGGTATTGAAATATGAAGCGATACTGATATTAAAACCGAAATGAGTGATGAAACGAAAAATGGATGGTGATACTATTTGAATCTCAAAACTTATATAACACCAATGTTAATTCAACCAGAAACATAACGAATATGAAATCAGAACATAATCAGGTTTATAATCAAAACATATCACATATATCAAAAATGAACTGAACTGAACAGACACTAAGTTACGCGACTATAAGTATCAATAAATAAGTCACGTAATACAGAAGCACCCACGAGCCTAAACGGAGGGGGTACACAGCTAGCTAGTCCATGTACCGAGACGGTGCATGTAGGCGTACATACATTATTCCATCTCATCAGGATTCAGGATACAGGATTCAGGAGTCTGAGCTAAGATCGATCTATTCGCCTCTAAGTGGCCAAGGTACTACATAAGTACAGTTAGAGACGCCGTGATTTTGTTTACGCACTGTCACGATAAGTGCCATGTCGTTGACGCCCCAACGACAAGCCAGAGATGCTCGGGTGACAAAGTACAAAAGTCATATTATAGATAAAAATACTAACACGGGTCTAAGGGAACATGCAACAATGATTACAATACTAAGAAATATTGCATGCTAAAATGACTTATCAAAAGAATTATACGAATATGATATAATTAACGAAAAAGACAAAATCCGCACTCCAAAGTAACGGATATGATAAGAAGAAACACTATGATGTCAAAAAGGGGAATCCGTACCTTATTAGCAAGCAGAGTAAGACAAAGCGTCTTCAACGAATACACGGACCTATAATTTAATTATAGTTTAAATAAGATATATCGAACTTAAATTACATAATCGCTAAGTCGTTGATTTAGTGACACCGGCGACGGTCTCTTTAAGAATTGTTATAATTGTAACTTATATTTTAATGTTATGAAATCATGATTGAGAAGTTCATAATATGGATTAACTATTTGCCTAAACATAACAGTATGCTTTCAAATCTTCGTATGAGTTTCAAAGGAGATTTTAGATTGAACCATTTCTTACACAAATTAATACATTTATGTATACCAGTTCATGAAAAGTACGTGTGTTAATATATACACTAAGCATACATCGTTAAAAGAAATAGAAAACTATTAATTCTTCATGTTGTGCTAACTAGAATTATAAACCTAAACAGTTCTTATGGTCATATTTATACTAACACTCAAATTAACATAAAGAGTTTCATATGGCTAGAATAATTAAGAAAGTCTTAGATATGTATACGTATTTACGTTTCTAAGTCGCCGGACGCATGATCATATAAAATAGATGAGTAATAATTGTTCAAAGTTAATACCTTAATAGTAGAATCAAAACAAATTGGAAAGTGCGGCAAGAGCGATGAAAACGAATGCGTCGCGGTGGCTGTGCCGGAAAGAAACGGAATGGTGGTGGTGGTCGTGAAGTGCCTGCTTATTTTAGTGGGTGTGTGTTTCGTACTGCCAGAATCCGTCGGTGATACAGAGGTAGCCGAGAAGGGTATCGAAGTTGTTCAACAGTGTGGTTTGGGTTATATGCTTATGCGGACGATTATGGTTAAAAGAATGATATATACCTTCGGTTTCGTTATTCTATTTAATCAGTTTAATGGTCATTTATTATTCCAATAATATAGTAATTGTTCCTTATGGTTGTTACAAAGAAAACGGTCAGCCACTGGACAAAGTTCCATCGGTTACGAACAGGGAAAAATTAACATGAAGCTCAACTTCAAGTTATAAAGGAAACCTTCAACCCCAGTTCGAATCCAGGTCAAACGCGGGTGTTAATTTCTCACCCCTTAGTGCGAGTGGGGGGACTCAAACCTGAGACCAAGCCCGGGCGGGAACCTCCCTAAGGAGTAAACCCTCCCACCTACGACCAGCTGGGCTGGACATCATTGGCTATTATGGTTATTATTATTTATTTATTTTCATTTATAAAACAAAATACAAAAATAATCAGTAGTCTTTAGTAAATAAAATGTTTCATTAATGCCGCTAATAATTAATCGGTTATACGACGCATTAACTTCGCTTAAGATTTAATAGTAATAATAAATTGCTATTTATTACTCTAGGGTTTCCGAATTTTTGGGTATTACAATTCTATCCCACTAAATAAAAATTTTGTCCTCAAAATTGCTACGTACTGGTAGTAAGTAAATATACATATAATATATACGAAAGATATTCTCAAAATTGCTATGTACGGATACTTTATATATAATATATACAAAAGATATTTCAGATATCATAGATGCATATTGACATCAATTACTAAACGGATTACTGTTTATCATAATGACAAGTAAGCGATAACTAAAACGTACTAAAATTCATAAGAAATCAGACATATCAAACATATCGAATATGAGAGTGCTAGGACATAAATGGATTCAAATAATGAGGACAGAGGCAAGTCATCCTAAATGATATGAAACGGATAATGGACTTGATTCGAGAGGCCATTTTATGGACATTAGAGACAATAGTTGCATCACTCAAAGAAGTAGATATTATCAAAGAGTACTCTCAAGCAGTAGGCATAATCAAGAGCTTACATATCACATTCAAAGTATTGTAATTAACTGGAAACTGTACCTGGGGTATTAGCGGAATCATTAGCTGAGAGTGCAAACACCCTTCATGGTGCAGTAGGTTTGGCGTTTCCCCTAGTATCAGTCCTATTGTCACGCCGTGGACAATCTTGAATCTTGTGGTGTGGGTCTCCACATCTGAAGCATCGTCCTTCTGCACGACGACAAGCACCACCATGACGTTTTCCACAAGAAGCACAAAGAGGAATATCAGTATGATTTTGCTGCGGTTCTTGCTGATTCGGTGGGTGGGCTCTAATTGGGGCCTGATGTTGTTGCGTCTGGTTCTGTGTAGGCTTATGATTCTGATTGTTGTGATCCCTATCAGAACGGTGCCTACGGTTTCGAGATTGATCATTGCCATCAATAGTGGAAGAATTATCGTAGTTGTTTTCTTTTGGTCGTTTACGATTATCATCAAGAGCCTTTTGTCGATGCTTCTTATCGTTATCTAAGTTCTTGACCGCATCCACAATCTCATTAATGTCAGTAAAGCGAAGATTTAGGATAAATGTCCTATCCCTATCACAAATGGCCCACTTAAATCTGTTTGTTTGTTGCTCAACCGTACCCGCCATCGGGCCTAGAAAACTAACCAAACGACTAAAACGGTTCTTAAACTCCATGATAGGCTCATCATCGCTCTGCATGATAGTAGAATACTCCCTCAAATATTCATCGCGATCAGCATCAGTGAAATATTGCTGATAAAACAGTGTACGAAAGTCATCCCAATGGAGTGTAGCGGCATAGTTATCACCACCACGAGCATTCTTCAAATTTTTCCACCATCTATGAGCATCGTCCTCCAGTTTATAAGTAGCGAGCCTGACTTTGAACACATCATCAACATCCAACACTTCAAACAACTTCTCAATATGGGAGATCCAGTTTTCTGCTTCAACTGGAGATGTAGCAGTACTAAATGATTTTGGCTTCTGCTTCTGAAAGCGTTCGAGCCAAACATGAATTCCAACAGGAGGTGTGTCATTTCCTCCATGAGGTGGTCCATCGTTGCTACCTGCGGGTGGTGGTCCGTTGTTGTTACCTCCAGAAGGTGGTCCATTATTGTTGCTACCAGCCTGTAACTGCTGAAGTAAGTTAGGAACTAACTCCGCAAGAGCTGTATTGACAACGTTACCAACAAGGGTCTCAATACGAGCGTCGGTCGAAGCGTTAGTCCTGCTTCGGCGAGATCTCACACGTCGTCTAGGAAGCATCTGAAAGTAAGATACGGGTGAGCTAAAAGATAAAGAGCTTCGAATTACACGCGCGGAAGAGAAATCCTAACCCGACGTCTACCCCATTACCTCACATGTTTAATTATTAATGTTTAAGTTTTCTACAGGAAAGAGCCTGGGCTCTGATACCATAATTGTAACACCCCGACCCGACTAGGGCTGACGTGTCACTATTACAGATATCAATAACCAAAACACATTCCATTAAAAGACAGAGTCTAAGACAAAATATCAAGTCTCAAACACAAAATCCCAAGAAAAACCTAAGTCAAATTATTAATTTCTGAAATAAATAAAAGTCTTTATTCTTGAATTCCATTTTACTCTCATCATCACTAAGTCCCTTGATTTCCCGGATTACCTGTCAAACAAATAAGACAAACACAACAAAGAAAAACACGGCTGAGCCAAAGGTTGCTCAGTAACGGAGAAATCAATAGTAAAAGTAAAGGTATTGAAATATGAAGCGATACTGATATTAAAACCGAAATGAGTGATGAAACGAAAAATGGATGGTGATACTATTTGAATCTCAAAACTTATATAACACCAATGTTAATTCAACCAGAAACATAACGAATATGAAATCAGAACATAATCAGGTTTATAATCAAAACATATCACATATATCAAAAATGAACTGAACTGAACAGACACTAAGTTACGCGACTATAAGTATCAATAAATAAGTCACGTAATACAGAAGCACCCACGAGCCTAAACGGAGGGGGTACACAGCTAGCTAGTCCATGTACCGAGACGGTGCATGTAGGCGTACATACATTATTCCATCTCATCAGGATTCAGGATACAGGATTCAGGAGTCTGAGCTAAGATCGATCTATTCGCCTCTAAGTGGCCAAGGTACTACATAAGTACAGTTAGAGACGCCGTGATTTTGTTTACGCACTGTCACGATAAGTGCCATGTCGTTGACGCCCCAACGACAAGCCAGAGATGCTCGGGTGACAAAGTACAAAAGTCATATTATAGATAAAAATACTAACACGGGTCTAAGGGAACATGCAACAATGATTACAATACTAAGAAATATTGCATGCTAAAATGACTTATCAAAAGAATTATACGAATATGATATAATTAACGAAAAAGACAAAATCCGCACTCCAAAGTAACGGATATGATAAGAAGAAACACTATGATGTCAAAAAGGGGAATCCGTACCTTATTAGCAAGCAGAGTAAGACAAAGCGTCTTCAACGAATACACGGACCTATAATTTAATTATAGTTTAAATAAGATATATCGAACTTAAATTACATAATCGCTAAGTCGTTGATTTAGTGACACCCGGCGACGGTCTCTTTAAGAATTGTTATAATTGTAACTTATATTTTAATGTTATGAAATCATGATTGAGAAGTTCATAATATGGATTAACTATTTGCCTAAACATAACAGTATGCTTTCAAATCTTCGTATGAGTTTCAAAGGAGATTTTAGATTGAACCATTTCTTACACAAATTAATACATTTATGTATACCAGTTCATGAAAAGTACGTGTGTTAATATATACACTAAGCATACATCGTTAAAAGAAATAGAAAACTATTAATTCTTCATGTTGTGCTAACTAGAATTATAAACCTAAACAGTTCTTATGGTCATATTTATACTAACACTCAAATTAACATAAAGAGTTTCATATGGCTAGAATAATTAAGAAAGTCTTAGATATGTATACGTATTTACGTTTCTAAGTCGCCGGACGCATGATCATATAAAATAGATGAGTAATAATTGTTCAAAGTTAATACCTTAATAGTAGAATCAAAACAAATTGGAAAGTGCGGCAAGAGCGATGAAAACGAATGCGTCGCGGTGGCTGTGCCGGAAAGAAACGGAATGGTGGTGGTGGTCGTGAAGTGCCTGCTTATTTTAGTGGGTGTGTGTTTCGTACTGCCAGAATCCGTCGGTGATACAGAGGTAGCCGAGAGGGGTATCGAAGTTGTTCAACAGTGTGGTTTGGGTTATATGCTTATGCGGACGATTATGGTTAAAAGAATGATATATACCTTCGGTTTCGTTATTCTATTTAATCAGTTTAATGGTCATTTATTATTCCAATAATATAGTAATTGTTCCTTATGGTTGTTACAAAGAAAACGGTCAGCCACTGGACAAAGTTCCATCGGTTACGAACAGGGAAAAATTAACATGAAGCTCAACTTCAAGTTATAAAGGAAACCTTCAACCCCAGTTCGAATCCAGGTCAAACGCGGGTGTTAATTTCTCACCCCTTAGTGCGAGTGGGGGGACTCAAACCTGAGACCAAGCCCGGGCGGGAACCTCCCTAAGGAGTAAACCCTCCCACCTACGACCAGCTGGGCTGGACATCATTGGCTATTATGGTTATTATTATTTATTTATTTTCATTTATAAAACAAAATACAAAAATAATCAGTAGTCTTTAGTAAATAAAATGTTTCATTAATGCCGCTAATAATTAATCGGTTATACGACGCATTAACTTCGCTTAAGATTTAATAGTAATAATAAATTGCTATTTATTACTCTAGGGTTTCCGAATTTTTGGGTATTACAAGAGTAACCAAGAAAGTAACCTGAGTCAACTTTGGCAGCAAACTTTGAAATAGATTCCTTGATGTTCAAGATGAAACATTAACACCCAAAGGCCCTAAAAAAGGAGATAAGGGGCTTCATGCCATGAAGAACTTCATAGGCAGTCTTGGAATGTCTCTTGACCACAAGAACTCTATTCTGAACATAACATGATGTGTTAACTGCTTCTGCCCAAAAGTACAAGGGCAGTCCAGAATCAGCTAACATTTTTCTTGCTCCCTCTATTAGTGTTCTGTTCTTCCTTTCTACTACACCATTTTGTTCAGGAGTTCTGGGAACACTGTATTGTCTAATAATCCCTTTAGACAAACAGAATTAATCCAGAGTTTTGTTCCTGAACTCTGTCCCATTATCACTTCTAATGGTTTTGACAGGTAGAGAATATTGTTTCTCTACTTGTAGAATGAAGAACTTGATGATTTCAGCTGCCTCATCCTTGGAGAATAAGAAGAATACCCATGTGAATCTTGAGTAGTCATCAATGATGACTAAGCAGTACTTCTTCTTACCAAGGCTCATAATCTTGACAGGTCCAAATAAGTCCATATGGAGTAGTTGAAGACATGCAGTTGTTTTTTATTCTTCAATAGACTTATAGGAGGACTTATGTTGTTTTCCCTTTAAACAGGATACACAGTGTTCTTGACACTAGTATACTTTCAAAGGTAGACCTCTGACGAAGCCCATTTTTGTGACTTTATTTATGGTTTTAAAGTTCACATGGCCAAGTCTCCTGTGCCAGAGATCTGTTTCTGAAGTTGATGCCCTTGAGAAGAAACAGGCAGTGTTGTTCAATACTTTGTCTTTCTCAATGTCCACTGCATAGACATTGCCACATCTTTTGGCAATCAGCAAAGTATGATCTTCAATGATCTTCTCTATCAACTTCTGGCCTTCTGGTGAGATGATCTTGCATGCTGTCTTTGTGAAAAAGGAAGAATATCCTTTATCACACATTTGTGACACACTCAGCAAGTTATATTCAAGGTTTTCCACCAGATTGACCTTGTCAAACTGTATTTTGCCAGAGGAGACATTGCCATGTCCTAGCACATATCCCTTAGCATTGTTCCCAAAGGATACAGATCCTTCTCTTTGGCTGATAAAGTTGTTTATCAGGTATCTGCATCCAGTCATGTGCATAGAGCCTCCACTATCAACATACCATATGCTGTTTAAGCCCCTGGAAACTCTCTGCACATAAAAGCAAATTAGTTAGATTTAGGAACCCAAGCCTGTTTGGCTTTGGGTTTGCTCTTGAGAACAGTTACAGTTTGTTCTTGACCAAGTTGAGAAATCTATGTCTTTTTGGCAATGGATTTTTCATTAAGAACCATGGTGGTATCCTTTTCAGGACCACCATCAACCTTGGTCATCAGTAGTTGTACCATGTTCATTAGATTTTGTATCTCAGCAGTTTGTGAAACTGCTGATGATTCAGGTCTAACTACTGACAAAGAATTTTGAGAAAAAGATTTTAGTTGAGATTTTATCTGTTTCTGAGAAAAGGTGTTTTCAGGTTGTTGTTTCTTGGGTTTAAAGATTCTTTCATAATCATTTCTGATTTGATTTCCCACAACCTGTTGTTTAATTTTTTGATTGAACTGAATTCCTTTTCTGTATCTACAAAATTCAGTTTTGTGGTTGAACAGACCACAAATTTCACACTCTTTTGCCTTTTGTTTTTGATCTAAAGGCAAATTTCTGACATTAGTGTAAAGATTTTGCTCATCAGTAGTTTTCAGGATCTCAACTCCTGATGTAGATGAAACTACTGATGGCTCGATGTCAGATTTTGTTAATACTTCTGAAGTACTTTCTTTGAAAATACCAGGATTTCTGTTTAGAAAGTTTTCATGGAAAGATGTGCAATCTTTCCCTTCAGAGGTTTCATTTGAAACAATTTTTCTCCCATCTTCAGTAGTTTTGGGAGAGAAATCTGTTGGTGTTTCAACATGATGGTACCCTATGCCAAACTTAACATTTGAAGCACTTTGTTTGTTTAGCAATAATTGATACCCCTTACAAGATTCCACCCATTTTTCACATGTGATCCTGGTGTCAGCAAGCTCTTGTCTGACATCTCCCAGGTCATTTAGCATGATTTTAATTTGTGCTTGGGTTTCAATAGCCGAGTCACTTAATTTAGAAACTTCTTTTGTTTTAGCACACAGTTTTCTTTCTAAATCACATTTCATCTGTGTGTATTTTCTTTCTAAATCATTGGCTTTTCCTTGTAAGTGCACATTTGTCTCTCTTATGAGAGCAAAAGTTTCTTTGCAAGAATTTGAGCAAAGTTTTGTCAAAGATTCTTTTGATACCTGTGACAATGCAGATTTTGAAGTACAGCCTTTAAATGCCATTAAGGCAAAGTTCTTTCTGCCATTGTCTGGTTCTCCCCAGTTGATGTCAAACACCTTGTTGTCTGCATCAGGATTGCACTCTGTGGTGTCAAAAGGGAGACTGCTCCAGTCAACATACCCTGAGGTGAAAAGACTTTGTTGAGAGGGTTGTTGAGGCTGTGGAGGATGTTGAGCAGTTGGAAAGGGAGGGATTGATTGTTGGCTCTGCATCTGTTGAGCAGGCATTTGAACATATTGTACTTGTGGCATATATTGCTGTTGAGGAGCTTGTGCCTGTACAAAATGAGCACTCCCTTGAGTTCCATTATTCCTATTATAATTGGGGTTATAGTTATTTCCATATTGTGATTGGTTAAAGCTAGAGTTTCTACACTCTCTAGCAAAGTGTCCCAACTTCTGACACTTGTGACATCTCAGTTTAGATTTGTCAAAACCAATTTTTGTATTACTGGTCAATCCTGGAAATTTCCTTCCTGACCTTTTGTAAAACTTGTTAGTTTTAATGCTTAGCATGGCCAGTTGGTGTAAAATGTCCATTTCTTCTAAGTCATCACTGCTAAAGTTTTTCAAATCATCCATGATAAAACATAGATTATCAGCAGTTTGACTTTGGTCATCATTGTCATAACCTGGGAAAGATCTTTCTGATGAGATCCCAGTAGTTATGTCAATGTTGTCATAAGATCCATAGGAACAAGTTGGTGAGTCTTGTCCCAAAAGTGCTGTACTACCTGGTAGGTAGTCATCAGCAGTTTTACCAGATGATTGTAATTTCTTCTTTTGATCAATCTCTCTCTCAAAAGTAAGTAATCTCCCATGGAGTTTTGTAAGAGTGAGGGAGCTAAAATCTGGTGAGGATCTTAAAACAATGGAGTATGTTTCCCATTTGTCTGGTAAAGACCTTAAAAATCTATGTAGCATAGATACTGTTGTATAGGTCTGACCATTTAACTTTAGCTCAGATATTAATGAGGAGAATCTTTCAAATTGTTGAGTTAAAGTTTCCCCATTAATATGAGCAAATGTCTCATATTGTTGAGCTAAAATCTCTCTGGTGTTGGCAATCACCTCTTCAGTTCCTCCAAACTGTTCTTTAAGACAATCCCAGAGTTCTTTGGCACTTTCACAATGTAAAAGGCCAGAGTATATCTCATTTGGGAGAGCCATTGCCAACATAGAGAATGCTTTTGCATCTAGCTCAAGTTTTAGGAAATCATCATCTGTATATTCTTTTGGGTCCTTAGGGACCTCAACATTAGTTTCAAGATTGACATTTACTGGTTTGTGAGGACCATATATCACAGATCTCCAACAACCTGTGTTGGTCTGTGACAAGGTATGTGCCATTCTCTTTTGCCATATGTTGTATTCATTTCTTATAAGCATGGCAGGTTTAGTAGCAGAACCAGTATTATGTGGATCCATTTTAAAGAGTATTGATTTGTCAGATGACTCTTTTAAGTGATGGATGTTGATAAAAAGTGAACTTTTGATCTTTTTATTGAGTATCAATAAGAGCTTTGTGTCTGATTCTCAATTTGTTAGATTGATATGTGATCAGATAAACCAACGCTCTGATACCAATTGTTGGATCAGTTTTGCTCTTTTGTTTAAGTAAGAACTTGCTATCTTGATACTTAAGTGTTTAGCAAGCTCTTGTATATCAGATTATAAGCACAGCGGAATGTATAAGTTAAAGCAACACTTTTTATACTTAGGAAGAGTTATTACTCCCCCTTGATGATTGAAACTAATAATGACAAGTATTTATTATGAATCTAAGCAGTAAATGAGAATTAGATACTTAGACAGATTCACAATAAATACTGAAATGGAATAGAACAGTGAAAGTGTTTGAAGGATTTTTCTATTAAAATCAATGTCTAAAATAGAAGGTTGAAGCCTCCTATTTATAGACGTTTACATACATGTATCTTGCCAATAAAGCAAGTACAGAAACATCAGAAACAAGTTGCACAAGTTGCAACATTGAAACTAACAAATACAGCTAAAAGTAATAATAAACAATAAACTACTGATTCAAAAGGCGGTGGAAAATATCTGATGCTAAGTGCTGATGAATGACAAACTACTGATGAGTAGTTTGTCTTCAGTACTTCTGAAGTGAACTTGTCTGGTTTGGACTTCAGAACTTCTGATGAAGTTTCTTCTTCAGCACTTATCATATCTTCTCTTCAGCAGTTTCTTGTCTTCTCTTCAGTACTTCTATACTTAGCCAAAATGACAGGAGAGAATTAGACTAAGGTTTCCAAAAGTGGTTTCACCAATCCTCTTTGTCCTAACAGTTAACAAACAGGTCATTGTTGTTGGAACCATTAAGGGTGTCGATGATAAGGATGAGTGGTATTATCTGGGATGTGAGCACTGTAACCACAAGGTTGAGCCTACTTTAAGTTTACCTGATGATAATGAAGAAACAGATGTTACTTCGTTTAAACAGGTGTTGGTTTGCCCCAATAAAGAATGTCCAAAGCACATCGTCTCTGCTGATCCAGTGTAGGCTTTATCTTAAATATATAGACCTTAAAGTAAAACAATATTACAATTTTTTAATAATATTTTGTAATTCGTAAATGTAGGTTTAGAATTCCAATAAGGGTGCAGGATTTTACTGGTATAACATCCCTTACATTGTTTGATCATGAAGCCAAGAAATTGCTGGGAATGTCAGCAATGCAGCTGTTAGAAATATCTAAGCAGGTAAGTTGTTTATATTCAGTCCTAAACAACTTACTTATTTTACTTTATATTATCTATGTCATTTGTTATTAAGGTTTCCGGTGAAGAAAAAACAACTCCTGCTGAGTTTCATGCTCTTGAAGACAAAAAGTTTGCGTTCAAAATTAAAGTTGGTCAATTCAACATTGATAAGCACCTAGACGGATATGGTATACGTAAACTTACAAATGAGTCATCGATAGTTGCTTCACTTGAAGAAAGGTTCTCTGATATTCAGGTTTTCATTCCCTTCCTATATTCCTTTATAAGTTGTTTTTATAAATAATTATTATTGTTTTACTTTAATATCTGACACATACAAATCGTTTAATGTTTTTAGGTGGATCAACCTGGATTTGAAAACTTGGATGGAGTTGAATCGTCTACACAAAATGCAGTCTCTCTTAAGGTTGTTTTCACCTCTTAAATCACTCACGCAATTAAATTTAAATTGCTTTTATTATCAAAGTTTTTACCTTTCATTTACTTTTGTAGGATTCTGTTGGAGATAACAACACTCCAGAATCATCTTGCAGAGTTAGTTTTATACATGACGAGCAGGAAGTGAAGCGTAGCCTCGACAAAGTGTACGGTCTAGAAGATGATGCAAGCGAGTCTACTACCAAAGTGCTTAAGGGTGATAAGAAAGTTTGCACTGACAAATCACCTGAGACCCCCCTGTTGATCCCAAAGCTTGAAAAATAAGAACATTTATCCGTTTGTTTACTATTTTTTTTAATTTTCCGGATGTTTGTTTACGGTGTGAGACAATTTGTTTTTAATTATGGTTTGTTTGGTGTTTGCTACTATTTTCATTTGAATAAATTGTTGGTTTGAACTTTATGTTTTTTTCCTTACCTTTGACAAATAATTATTGCATTGTTGAATAAATTTTTATGATTTATACCTTATGTTCATTTGTTTATAAGAAGAACAACATTATTTTTAAGTCCACCAATATATAATTCACATTTTTTGATCATATTTATATTATTTACAAACAAGTTATCAAACATAAAGTTCTAATACATTCAATAACATTATTCAACAAAATTTTAAAAAAATTTAATTATATTCCGTTTATACATTTTTTATTGAAAAAAATGTTTTTTCATTACTTTAATATAAAATGGTAAGTAATAAAACGAAATATTACCTTAAAATTACAAAGTTGCTATAGTACAATTCAATTAAACAAATTTATTGTAATTACACACTTACTAAAAATAAAAAAAAATAAAAAATATGATTAAGTTCAAAATTTTGAAAAATTTAAAATATAATTACAGCAAAAATTCAAATACTAAGATTTCTTTAATAATGGTAAGTAATTAAGCATATTAATTAACATTTTTAATTACAAATTGATTGTAATTACACACTTACTAAAAATAAAAAACTACAAATCTGCATAAATTCAAAATTTCGAAAAATTTGAATTATAATTACACCAAAAATTCAAATACTGAGATTTCTTTAATAATGGTAAGTAAATAAGCATATTAATTAACATTTTTAATTACAAATTTAATTTTCAAAATTCTATAAAACCCATACCACTCTCAAGCAAATGAACATGTTTCTCCTAAATTAATCCATTCAGTCTTACAAACAAATCAGAACACTCAAATCTTCAAGAGTTCATCTTTGCTTTTTTCTGCTTTCTCTACTGTTCTATCATACAAGTTGAACGTATGTCATTCTTTTATTTCAATATTACATATTTTCGCATAACATGATTATCTACATGTTTTGTTTAGTTTGCTGTATTCTATATTTGTTAATAATACTTGATTATTTGTAGTTTACGTTGATTTATAATCTATTGTTAGTTAAGTATTATGTATCGTTGAATGTTTACATATGTATAAACTTATCATCCATAGTTTTAAGGTTGTTTATATTGTGTTACACTCTTATGATGCATTTTATGTAGAATTGCCTCCTTTTAGGTGAAATGGGACGTAAAAGACTATCTAACAGTTCGAATGGTAATTTTTTTGGGATATATATACAATGTATTTCTATTTGTATTATTTTTGGTTTGTCATCTAATTTTTCAATTTTTTATAAGGTGATGACAAACGAACGCCGTTATCTAATATCTCAAACGGTACAAAACATTTAAAAGCTTTTTGTTTTCTTTTATAAGTTAATGTTATTTTATTTATTCTGTTTGCAAGATTATCTGGATCATGGTGATCAAACGGTTGTATGTCAAATGTGTAATGCAAAATTGTGGAGATCAGAAGCTCCTAGAAGCGTAAATGTTGGTGGAAGAACAAGCTATATGCTATGTTGTGGTTATGGAAAGGTACAACTTCCAGATTTCAAAGAGAGCAATTTAGATTATCAGAACCTTTTCAAGAACATAGAATTAAAGAGCAAATATTTCTTAAAGCACATTCGCCGCTTCAATTCTATGTTTTGTTTTACTTCAATGGGAGGGAAGGTTGATTCAAATATCAATAGTGGAAAGGCTCCCTTCATATACAGAATAAGCAAGGTTTTCAGAACCGGACCGGACGTCGAACCGGACCCCCGGCCGGTTCACCGGTTCGACCGGTCCGACCGGTTCGACCGGTTCGACGAACCGGCCCAAAAAACAAAAAAAAATAATAAAAAAAATAAAAAAATCCGGTCCGACCGGCCGGTTCACCGGTTCAACCCCGGTTCGCTGCAAAAACGGTCCGACTACCCGAACCGGACCGGTCCAGGCCCCGGAGCCCGGTCCGACCGGTCCGACCGGCCGGTCCGGTCCGGTTTTCAAAACAATGAGAATAAGTGGTGAGAATTATCACACGATGGGTGGTCTTCTTCCTTATGATGGTTAAAAACCGAAGTTTTCTCAGTTATATATATATGACACTGAAAATGAAGTTTCAAACCGAAAAAACATTTATAGGTAATATTCTAAAAATTTTATTCTACTTTTTTTAGCCCTGTATATAAATATTAATTTATTAAAATTTATTTTTACATTCATTTCAGTAAGGAAAAGGAAAAGTCTAAGGATATTTCTGACCGCCTTGACATTGAAATCATTCAGTACCTGAAGTCGATGTTAGACTCAAATAATCAGCTTGTGAAAAGCTATAGGAGTGTACGGGATCGATTTCATGAAAATCCGGAAGTTACCCTTAAGTTGCGTCTTATTGGTAGGAGAACTAAAGATGGCCGAACATACAACCTACCAACTTCATCAGAAATCGCCGCTCTTATTTTTTCAGACAATGATGACCAGCTTGACAATAGAGATATTGTCGTGGAGTCAAGATCAGAGGGACTTCAGCGTATATCTGAACTTCATCCGTCGTATCTAGCCCTGCAGTATCCATTGCTTATTCCATTTGGAGAAGATTGTTATATGGTTGATATACCACACAGGGAAGATAGGAAATCTAAAAAGAAAGTAGATTCAAAGTGTTCAATGAGAGAGTATTTTGCATATCATATTCAGGACAGAGTTGGTAAGTTCTCATTGATTTTGAATGCAAGGCGGCTTCTTCAACAGTTTTTGGTTGACGTTTATACAATGATTGAGAGTGAGCGCTTATTTTATGTCCGTTTCCAGCAAAGTAAACTTAGGTGTGAAACTTATACTAATCTTCAAACGTTGAACCAAAATGGCGTACTGACTTGGCAAAATTAGGGACACCTGTGATTTTACCCTCTTCTTTTACTGGTGGTGCACGCTACATGAGGGAAAATTATCTTGATGCAATGGCTATTTGTAAAAGGCATGGATACCCTGATTTTTTTTTATTACAATCACATGCAATCCAAAATGGCCTGAAATTAGACGGTTTCTTAAAGACAAGAAGACAAATTCAGAAGACAGGCCAGATATCTTAGCTAGACTATTCAAAGTTAAGCTAGACTCAATCATGAAAGATTTACGTGAAAAAGCACTATTGGGCAACACTTCAGCAGGTAAAATTCATTACGAAAAAAAAAAACTTCCAACATATATTCATAGATTATCATCTTTATTCACTTATACTAATACAATTTTTATTTGTTGTTTCTAAATACTACCGTGTTTTTATTAATTAACTTTCTAACTATATTGTTTTACTTTATATTGCAGCGGTCTATACTATAGAGTTCCAAAAACGTGGACTGCGCCATGCTCATATCTGTCTGTTTCTTAAAGAAGCCAGTAAGCTACCCACAATTGAACACGTTGATCGTTTTGTTTCGGCTGAAATCCCTGATAAGAATGTTGATCCGGAGTTGTTTAGTCTTGTGAGTGACTTTATGATTCATGGACCCTGTGGACGTGAATATCCGAACTGTCCGTGCATGGTTGACGGTAAGTGCTCCAAGAAATTTCCAAAGAAGTTTTCTTCTGCATCAACGTTAGATTCAAATGGATATCCGGTTTATAGAAGAAGAGAGTCAGGGATATTTGTTGAAAAAGGAACTGCTACTTTAGACAACAGACATGTGGTCCCTTATAATGCAAAACTTTTAAGGCGTTACCAAGCTCATATCAATGTTGAATGGTGTAACCAGGCTGCTTCAATTAAGTATTTATTCAAATACATTAATAAAGGATCTGATATGGCTAAAGTTGCTTTTGTAGAAGATGATGGAGAAGGTCAAGAAGTGATGCAAAAAGATGAAATCAAAAAACATTTTGATTGTAGGTTCCTTTCAGCATGTGAAGCTTCGTGGAGAATATTTAAAAATGAAGTGCATTACAGATACCCTCTAGTTATAAGGCTTCCATTTCATCTGCCCGGTGAGCAAAGTGTTGTATATGGTCCAAAAGAAAATATTCAAAATGTTCTCGACAAACCCACGGTGGCTGCAACAATGTTTCTAAAATGGATGGAACTGAACCAAAACGAAGTAGTGGCACGTGAACTAAGTTACATTGAAATCCCAAGTAAATTTGTTTGGAAAGATGAAGAAAAAAAATGGGACTTTTGAAAGATAGGTAAGGCAATTTGTCGTGTTCACATGGTTAATCCATCTATGGGCGAGGCGTATTTTTTGAGAGTTCTTCTAAATAAAGTAAAAGGCCCTAGATCATTTGAGGAGATAAGAACGGTCAATGGAGAAATCTTACCAACATTTCGTGATGCATGTTATGCTCTTGGCCTCTTAGACGATGACAAAGAATATGTAGAAGCTATTGAAGAGGCTCATTATACAGGTTCTGGATATTCTTTTCGTAATTTGTTTGCGATGATGTTGCTGTCTAATACCTTATCTAGGCCTGAGCATGTTTGGGAAAAATCATGGAAGTATCTGTCAGATGGTATTATGCGTAGACACGAAGACGTATTCCAAATTGAAGGTAACAAATTTTTATTTCGAAATTTAATGAATTTTTTTTAACGTCCCTTTTCTTTTAAATTTAATGTTACAAACTTTTTCGTTTTTAGGTTTGTCTCTTCCTGATGAACAAATAAAGAACCTTACGTTGCTTGAAATTGAGAAACAGTTGCTTCGGAATAACTCAAGCCTACGTAGGTTTCCTTCTATGCCTTATCCGAATAATGATTCGATATCATCTGCAAATAACCGTTTGATTCTTGATGAGCTGAATTATCAAGTAAGTACGTTGGCTGAGGAATTTCATACCAATTCACGTTCTTTAACTGATGAGCAACGTTCAATTTTTGATCAAATCATTCATGCGGTTGATTGTAACAAAGGTGGGCTATTCTTTGTTTATGGTTTTGGAGGAACTGGTAAAACCTTTTTATGGAAAACGTTGTCTGCTGCCATAAGATCTAAAGGACAGATTGTTTTGAACGTTGCATCCAGTGGTATTGCTTCTCTGTTGTTATCTGGTGGAAGGACAGCGCATTCTAGGTTTCGTATACCTTTGAATGTTACTGAACAGTCATTGTGCGGTATAAAGCCCAATAGTGACATTGCTGATTTATTGAAGCAAACTAAGTTAATTATTTGGGATGAAGCTCCAATGATTCACAAGCATGCTTTTGAGGCACTTGATCGTACAATGAAAGACGTCTTGCAGTCAAATTCTTCAGGTAATTCTGAGTTGCCTTTTGGTGGTAAGGTTATGGTTTTGGGTGGTGATTTTAGACAGATCCTTCCTGTTGTTTCAAATGGGAGTAGAAGAGATATTTTAAATGCATCAATAACTTCGTCTCCTATTTGGAATAGTTGCAAAGTCCTTACTTTAACAAAAAACATGAGGTTAACGTTGGGTAACAATACGTCTGAATCCGAAGAAACAAAGGCATTTGCAAACTGGCTTCTTGAATTAGGTGAGGGTAAAGTTGGTGAGTCAATTCATGATGATGAGTTTGATGTGGACATTCCAGATGATCTTCTTATTAAGGGTACATCAGATCCGATTTATAGATTAATTGACTTCGTCTACCCTTCACTTCTTCAACTTTACAAAGATAAAAATTACTTTGGAGAACGAGCAATACTTGCACCTACAAATGAAGTCGTACATGATATAAATGAAAGGCTTCTTGCATTGTTTCCTGGAGATGAAGTCGAGTATCTGAGCTCTGATAGTATATGTCAGATTGAGAATGGTAATAACCGTTCACAGGAAGACTTATACTCTCCTGATGTCCTTAATGGTTTAAAAATTTCTAGGTTACCTAATCATCGTTTAGCACTAAAAGTTGGTGTACCCGTTATGTTGTTGAGAAACATAGATCAACAAAATGGTTTGTGCAATGGAACGAGATTACGAATCACCAGACTTGCAAAGAGTGTTATTGAAGCCGAGATCATATCAGGTGGAAACATTGGTACCAAAACTCTTATTCCTAGAATAAATTTGATACCCTCTGATATCAAGATTCCAGTAAAGTTCCAAAGGCGTCAATTCCCAATAAGCGTATGTTTTGCAATGACCATCAATAAAAGCCAAGGACTGTCTTTATCGAAGGTTGGATTGTATTTAAGAAACCCTGTATTCTCACATGGCCAGCTTTATGTCGCATTATCAAGAGTTAAAAGCAGGGCAGGCGTGAAGTTAGTTATACTGGATGCTGATGGGAAAGTGATGACTAAAACAAAAAATGTGGTTTATAAGGAAATTTTCAGCGATATTTGAATAAATGTGTATTCGTTGCTTTTAAATTTTAATAAAATTTTTCTACTTTATTTTTTTTATACATTATACTACTCCAAATAATCGTACGTTGGTAAACTGCGTGTCAACGCGGGCAAATATCTAGTAGTATATTAACGTAAAATACCATAGGGTAGCTACAGAACATATGATTAATGTGTGAATTCATAACCTTGTTGACGCCAAATTGGTTCTTAGTATAAATTAATGATTGATTACTAAAACTAAATTCAAGTTTAAAACAAATGAAATCTATTAAAGAGACAAGGAAAAATTTCCCGATACAATGCGGTAAAAGAGGAATCATTTTTAGTTTTAGAACTAATCTTAAAACTACATATTATTTTGACATGTTAGGTCTCCATTCGATAACTCACAAGTCACAATCAAATGTTTGTTGGAAAAACTAGATCTTTGCTCGCGTTACACGCGGTTTACCAACGTACAATTATTTTGAGGGGTAAAACATATAAAAAAATGTAGCAGAAATATTTTATGAAGATTTAAAAGAAACCAATACACAATGTATTCAAATGTCACTAAATATTTCTTTATACACCACATCTTTAGACACATTGAAACGGTGTGAAGATTCAATGGAGTCGCAGTTAAATACTCCACTTGGTGGTACATTTTGTATTCCATCATTTGTAGGATTATTGACCTTGCATCTCTTGGCATCTAGTTGTAATTTTCTAAATTTGCGACACTCGACCACATTCTTAATTTTTTCTTCATTCGAGAGAACTGTGATAAAAAATAAATTACTTGCATAATATCATTAGCATATAAATAAAGATGTAAAATATATGAAATTCGTTTACCGTTAGATATATTAGATATATTACAGTTAATAAAAACTCAGAAATTGTTAGAAGTAAAAAAAAAACTGAATCTGTTTTGCATTCAAAGATTGTGTTTGAATTTTAAAAAACAAAGTCAAACCTTGATTCTTTATTTGCTAAAATTGCACGATTTTAATTTACCAAAAATTTACTTTTGATTGTTTGTCAAGTATGGTTTGTAAAACATAAAATATTATTCCATAATTAAAAAAAATGGCATTAATAAGAAATTAATATGAATTTTAAAAAAAAGTCAAACCATATACTAACCGAAAAAAACAATTATTGTTTTCAAAAGGAAATTTTTTAAAAAAATCACAGATAGATGGTTGTGTACAACATAAATTATTTCCATAATTACAAACATTGACATTAATAAGAAATTAATATGATTTTTAAAAAAGTCAAACCATTTACTAACCAAAAATAAGAATTAATGTTTTATCAATAAAATTAAATATCACGGTTGGTTGTTAAAAATTAAATTATTTCCATAATTACAAAAACTATTATTAATAAGAGATTACAATGAATTTTTAAGAAAGGTCAAACCATTTACTAAAAAAATAACATTATTGTTTTAAAAACAGTTTTTTTTTTTAAAAAGAAACCCTTATCAACTATGTTTACTATCTTAGTTCCTAAACAACAAAATAACATTAATATATACCACTAATATCCATAACATAATATGCAAAATATAGTGTTTTTAACTAATAAGAATAACCCAAAATATTAGTGATTCTAAACATAAAAAACCCCAAAATTCACGAATTACCACATGAGTAGTAAACGTGCCAAATCATCGAATTAGCATTGATTTTTATACACTAAAAATAGTAATGTGACAAATCATCGAATTAGCATTTATTTTGTGTTTAAATGTCTTTAATTTTTATAACCGGATTTTTTTAAAATTTTTATTTTGAATGTTTAAAAATAAAGTAATTCAAATGAAAATAAGCGTATTAATTGTGATGAAAAAAATTCAAATTTAACTTTGTTTATAAATGTATTTATATTTATATATTATTAATAATTTTGTGTTTAAAGGTTATTAATAAAATGGTAATCATAATTATTAACATGAGATGTTTCCAATATTGTGTAAATCATGATAAATGTTAATTATACGCTAAAAATAGTAATATGACAAATCAAAGAATTAAGCATTTATTTTGTGTTTAAATGTCATTAATTTTAAAATCCGGATGTTTTTTTAAATTTTAATTTTGAATGTTTGAAAATAAAGTAATTCAAATGAAAATAGGCGGATTAATTGTGATGAAAAACTTCAAATTTAACTTTGTTTATAAGTGTATTTATATTTATATATGATTAATAATTTTGTGTTTAAATGTTATTAATGAAATGGTAATCATAATTATTAACATTAGATGTTTCCAATACTGTGTAAATCATGATAAATGCTAATTATACGCTAAAAATAGTAATGTGACAAATAAAAGAATCAAGCATTTATTTTGTGTTTAAATGTCTTTAATTTTAAAAACCGGAATTTTAAAAAAAATTATTTTGAATGTTTAAAAATAAAGCAATTCAAATAAACATAGGCGTATTAATTATGATGAAAAAAATTCAAATTTAACTTTATTTATAAATGTATTTATATTTATATATGATTAATAATTTTGTGTTTAAAGGATATTAATGAAATGGTAATCAATAACATGAGCATGGAGCAACTAAATAAAAAAGATTAGAAACTCTACCGTGAGTTTTTACCGTCTCTGGGATTGAAGCTAATAATCGCCCGTCCTGTATATCGAGATGAAAAAACTCGTGTATTAAATGATGAAAGCATGAATATATTTAAATAATAGGTAACTGTATCAAAATCAAGGAAGGTCGTAATATTTTTTCTTTTTTAGGTTTTCAAACATTGTCCATACATTTGCATACGAAACATTTCCATACGTGCTTACCTGAAAATCTAAATAAAATGACATTATTCAAAAAATTAATTCATATAAATAAGCAAACATGAAACATCAAACAAAAGAAAAATCAAGCCCAAGAACAAAATTTCAAACAAACTGTTTGTTTATAAAAACTAACTAAAGATTTCAAAATCAAAAATCAAACCTTGATATCAAAAGCATGTAAGCAACAGTCGCTCGGGTACAAATCTGAAACAAATGGATATACGATATATACAAAAATAAAAAAAGTAGGATTCTTTACCATGATCAAATATAAACGAATGTGAACCAATTAACACTTGCATTAAACAAACCATTGATTATTTTCCTTTAAATTGCCGTCTTTACGCCTTGGATCCACAATAACACACAATACATACAGATTGAAACCTAAATCATTAAAATCAGTAAAAAAAAATATAAAGACACAAAAACATTAATCGCCAAAAACAAATGAAGATATAAGATATCAGAAAGAAACATAGATGAAATCAGAAAGAAACGTAGGAGAGGCGATAGACGAACAATGATTGTGTTACAGGAGAATGGAATGATAATACCTTGAAGAAGGATCGCCAAGGATGGAGAATGATCAGTTGCTTCGTTTGATTGTTTTAAGGTTTAGAAGAGGATGGAGAATGATTTGTTATGAGGATGATTAGTTTTTTAGGAATGATAATATGCTTGACCAATTTTTACCAAAATAATCTTCAATCACCAAAACAATGTTTAGGAAAGTTATTAAAACACCTTGACCGATTTTGACTAAATTAATAAATGATTTTTGATTTAAAAAAAAAAGAAAATTTTATTAATTCTCACATTGTGCCATGATGGATGAGCATTAATTGCTAGGGGCCTAAATGAATGACAAGTGTCCACAATTGCTCCTAAATATTATATGTATAGATTAGTAAAATTTGCTTTGGAAAATTGGATTGTAATGATCTCATTGTTGGCAAATAATAATCCCACCTAAGTTTATTCTTCCCACCAGTCCAACATTAATTTATTTTTCCTTATTGCACCCGCCGTTAAGTCACACTAACGCTGTTAGCTGAAACTCGCAATTCTAGGCGATTGTTCACCGGATCTGAAAGAGGAAATCGAGACGATGATATTGGTATGTTCAATTGCAGAAACGAGCATGGTTTGATGGGTTTCAGGTTGATATTTTTTGTCGGAGAGGATGACCAGAACCGACAATTAAACCATCAAACCATGCTCATTCGGCAATTGAACATACCAATATCATCGTCTCGATTCTCTCTTTCAAATCCGGTGAACAATCGCCTAAAATTGTGAGTTTCAACTAACGGCGTTAGTGTGACTTAATGGCGGGTGCAATGAGAAAAAATAAATTAAAATGTGGGACTGGTGGGAAGAATAAACTTAGGTGGGATTATTATTGGCCAACACAAAGGTGAGATTATTACAATCCAATTTTCCATTTGTTTTTACTAATAGAAAGATGAATGAAAATTCGAATGGTGGAACAAACAATTCCATGTCATTAATCTTATCATGACATATTTTTTTTGAACGACCAACAAAATTCACCAAGAACTCCCTTCGGAGTCTCTACTCAGTCAAATCAGGACCCCTTCCACCCGGCATAGCCAGACATGTAAGGGAGCTTCTGGTTTCACCAAGTCCACCAGTTCCGCGGAAAACCCGACTATCCACCTGCCCGAAAGCACGACAATGGAATAATCGGTAAAACCCGGCACTCTCAAGAATCGAACCCATGACCTTTCAGCCATGGGTCTTCTATCATTAAGCCTCCATACTACTCCACCATAAGGTGGTTGGTAAATTGGATGATTTATATAACCTATTAATGATATTTTATGAAATCTTAAAAGTCCATTTTATTACTATTTAGTATGTCACTTAATTCTTAATTATTACATGATTAATGGACATGGATGTTATGGTTTTGTGTGATTATATGATGAACATGAAGGTTCATCTTATGTAGAGAAAAGAAAAACATATGAGTTTTACTAGAAATTACACCAAGTAAGAAAGCTTAGTATATTTCTTCATTCCATCCACTCCACACTAGAGATGGGCACTCTCAAACTTCATCTTCATCTTTTCAAACTTTCAATACACTATTTTATTCAGTATAACCTCAAGTGCGTGGCCTACTCTGGCAGCACAAACTGCTTCGCCTGTTGTACCCTGGGAGACAAACGTGTTGTCTTTAGTAGAGGTATGAAATCTGTTTTAAGAGAAGCGTGTTGAACACGTGCCTCAGCCTCAACTGTCAACACTTATTTGTTCATTCTTGCAGCCAAAAAGTGCATAAAAAAGATCATGTTGAAGACTGTACGTCTTGATCTTGCCAAGGATTGTACAAGAAGACGTTATTCAAGTCCTCGTTAAAGATGAAGAGGAAATTGTACAAGAAGAAGCGGTTCAAATTCTTATCGAAGACAACGGTTTAAAATTTTTGTGTATGCCATTCAAGATGAAGAGGAAATTGTGTACTACAATTTTCCAAATATATAAAGAGTGTGTCTCTATTACTTTTATTAATATTATTTTTATAAAATTGTGACACATGTCCTGCAATGTTTTGTTAGTCATTGTTGATTAATTGGAAGACATGTTTAATAGGTTTAAAATTTACACTAAGTATGCATTTCTTAGACAAAAGATCACCGTATTTGCTAACACATCAAATTTGTATATAGTTATAGTTACAAAATTACAACTTGCATTGTACTTTCTAACACTAGTGGGTAACCCGCGCGTTGCGGCGGAATTAAAAATTGCATCAAAATGTATCAATTCATTGCGTAAATACTTCTAAAACTTTTTTGTTTAAATGATATATTAAGTAAAGAATGTTTACAACAACATGATATAAGTATTCTCGTCTGCAAGTAAAGAATAATTGTATCAAACTATATATATTCCTTAATTCCCTCTCTGCATTCTCATCTTTTGAAAACGATTAGTAAGATAGTGGGATGCCATATGAGCCAAACTTTACTAAAATAGTATCATACGAAAATGTGTAAAATGTATAATGATTCTTTTATTGTTTGGGTGCTATAAGGAGTTACAAGTACAATGCATCAATATATAGAGTCTAATCTATGGTTTAGAAAACTTAATCCCCTAGTTTGCATAGAGATAATTAAAGATGACTAAATTAATCAGAAGCTTTCTTCTTCGGTCGTTGAATCCAGTGATCATATAGTTTAGATCAGATTAGGCATGTTTACGTGTATGACTCTTTATGCACGTAATACTTTTAAAATTCAAACCATTATCTCAAGATTAAAAACAAAACTTTCACTATTAGTTTCTTGATTTCTCTATAGTATATGATTAAGTTTATAAAGTACATAATCCTATATAAAAGATTATAATAAAGATGTAGCATTATGAATTGTTTTTATATGTTTTCTATTTAATATGTTCAAAGTAATTATTAAATTGAATGTAGTGAGGTTTCATAATCATCACTTGACTCTTCACTTTCTTTTGATTACATATGATGCTCTAAAGACGTATTTGTCCTCCAAAAGTACTTATTTTATGCATTGTGTGTTGTATCATAAGCAACTAAACTTATACTTCTTAAAATTTAAGAAGTCTTTAAGAAATGCTTTATAATATAGTATAGTATAGATATAGATAGGATAAGTTTAGGCCAAGTTTCTAAAAAAATAAAATAAGTCCTTAGTGTTCCAATACATTGATGCATAAAACTTTAAATATGGTTCGTCTCCGGTTTTAATTTTGATCCTTTCATCAAGATGCCCGCCCAAGTTATATTATCTTGTTCTACATGTAACCATAAATCGCATCATGCCACTCTTTCATGTGACACTTCATTTTTTAAGACCTAATCTAACAAATACATAATTCAATGTCAACTTTTACATACATAAGCACTTTTAGTGGCATAAACATAAATTCCATTTGTTTTGGACCATATTTGTCATTTTATTATATTTAAAGGTATGAGTGACAATTGACAAATTAAGCAAAGTTAGAATGACTTCCTCTACAAAAAAGAGAGAATTGCTTATTCCTTTCCCTTTGGCTTTCCTTCAATGTTCCGTACCCCAATTCTGTGATTGTGACGCTATCTCTCTTTTTCTCTCTCTATACATACACACATCTATATCTATATATTTTATAATAATAAATATATAATAATATTATTATTATGTTTAATTTGATTTAAATAGTATTTTCCATTCCTTTGATTGTTTCTTTTCTTGACTTTGTAAACCTTTATAAACCAAAGGAGGTCCCATCCACCATCATCACCACCACCACCACAACCCTACCACCTGGTCCACAGAATCATCATCATCAATTCACTACACAAAAAAGATCCTTATAATATACCTCTCTTTTTTATTTCATATAAAAATCAAATCTTTCTTTTATTTTCACATACCCAATTCATTAAAAATCAAATCTTTATTAACTTTTCTTATACCCAATTCAGTAAAAATCAAATCTTTACCATCTTTTCTTATACCCAATTCAATAAAAATTTAATCTTTATTATCTTTAATTCAATAAAAATCAAATCTTTAATATCTTTTCATATACCCAATTCAAATATCAACAACAACTCCTAACAATTAGCTTCCATGATCTTGAATTTCTCTCACCCTGAAAAAGATTCTATCCTGGTGAGAGAATAAAAGAGGGTTTGATTTAATTTAATTTAATTTAATTTAATTTAATTCCCTTGAAAAAAAAAACATTTTTTTTAAAATTATTTAAGTCATAGATTCTCTCTGGAAGACATAGAATTATATACCCTTTTGGTAAGTTATGATTTGATGGTTTATTTTTGTTGTTTTTTTAGTGTTTTGGGGGCAAATAATTGTCTCTATCCATGACTGTTTCTTAATTTCTTAATTAATTTTTATATATATTTATTTAATATGTTGAGTGGATTGTTTGTTTATTTATAGTTTTGGTGTTGATCATGCTTCTGGGGTAGGTGGAACTTGACTTTTTATGATCAAAAGTCTTCATCTTTATTCATCAAGATTTGTCTGTGTAGCTTGATTTTTATCTCCATTTGATCAAAGGTACAATCTTTAATCTGCTTTTGATTGTGTTTTTAAAGATTGGTTGAAGAATTATTATGTGATTTATGATTTAGGATTGCTTTTGATATGGGGAATAATATTTGTATATATGGAGTCATCTTGTTGATAAAAGGTTATTGCTTGTGATCGAATCGAAAACCGTAGTAGGATATTATATAGGTTAGTTTAGAGGGCAAGAATGGAGGATGGGGCTAACTCTTGGATTAGAAGAACAAAGTATTCTCATACAGTTTGTCATAGGTTAGATTCTGCAAGGTTAGCCTCATATTTAACGGATATTGAACCTATTCGACTCGCTGGTGTGAAGACCAGGCCGCCGAAAACTCTCAATGAGCCTAAACCGGTTCAAATCCAAACCAACCCTGTTACGAATAAGTATAGAACCGTAACACCGCCTCCCAAAACCACGGTCCCTGACACCTTTAAGGAGGCACGGTCTAATACTAAACGGTTCTCGACTCCACATCCTCAAAGGGTAGAAAGTGAAAAGGGGTATAAAGGGAAGAAAATGTTTCGTAGAAACTTGACGGCGGTTGACATGAGGTCTCCCCAGAACGGTACTATGAGTCCTTTGAAACATTTTAATTCAATGAAGATTAGTAGTAAAGGAAAGATGAAAAGGGATTATTCGTGGTCAAAGTTGTTTGATCATGGTGGAGGGAAAGTTATTTCGGTTGAAATGGTTGATGATTATATGGTTGACCTTTCAAAGCTTTTTCTTGGTCATAGATTTGCTCATGGTGCAAATAGTCAGCTTTACCATGGGATTTATAAGGATGAACCTGTAGCGGTTAAGATAATTCGGGTTCCTGATGATGACGAAAATGAAGAACTAGTGATTCGACTCGAGAATCAGTTTGCAAGAGAAGTCAATCTTTTGTCTCGCCTTCACCATCCAAATGTTATTAAGGTATGTGTATTTGTATGTAGACATATATAATATTATTACAAAACCAGTTTTTATGTTGGTTGAGTTGATGAATCCAAACATGACTAGGATATTTATTCGTGTCGAAGACATCAACCTTAAGCAGAACCCACTTAAAATCGTGCAACCAGACACGACCTGTCTGACCTATTTATCTAGACAAGTCGAACACAATGACAGATTGGCATGGTTAATGAAATAGGTTGAACAAGTCAATATGAACATGACTCATTTAATTGAACTAGACAATCCGAACACGTAAATTTAGAACACGATATGGGTCAAATATGACAAGCCAAAATTTGATTGTTTTCGTGTCGTGTCAGAATTAGCCGCCCCTAGTGTGACCTTACTCGACTCAAGTGTTTAGTCCCTATTCCTTAAATGTCTAGTTTATTTTAATAGCTTCATATTCATTATCATAGTTTATCAATGAAAGATCTTTTATTTTTGTTTTTTTTTTATTGTGGTGGTAGTTTGTAGCTGCTTGTAGACAACCTCGGGTTTTCTGTATTATCACCGAGTACCTTTCAGAAGGTTCATTAAGGGCATACTTGCATAAGCTCGAGGATAATACGGGAAAGGAGAAAGAATATCTTCCATTAGAAAAGCTTATCAAGATGGCGTTAGACATCACTCGTGGAATGGAATACATCCATTCACAAGGCGTTATTCACAGGGATCTGAAGCCCGAAAATATACTAATAAGCGAGGATTTCCAGCTTAAAATTGCCGATTTTGGCATTGGTTGTGAGGAGGCGTATTGTGATGTTTTGGCAGATGATCCTGGAACTTACCGTTGGATGGCTCCCGAGATGATTAAACGGAAATCCTACGGTCGGAAAGTTGATGTTTACGGTTTTGGGCTCATTTTATGGGAGATGGTGGCCGGGACTATACCGTATAAAGATATGACTCCAATACAAGCCGCATTTGCTGTAGTTCATAAGGTATATCTTCTTCGTTTTTCACATATGTAAATAGGCGTGCTAAACGGCCCATGTTTGTCGGTTAGTGGGTCAAACCTGACATGAACCCGAAACACTTCACGAACCTGAAAACCGTGTCTGACAGGTGAAGTTGAACATGATACGAGTATTCTCGGTAGAGGTGTACAAAAAAACCGGTTTTTAAACCCGATTCGAAAAAAAAACCGGAAAAACCGGTTTGGCAAAAACCGGTTTTTGGTCAAACCGGTCCGAACCCGACCCTATACATCGATTTTGGAGCGGTTTGTCAATTCGAGGAGCGGTTCGGTTTGAAAACCGATTTGAAAGAAGAACCGGTTTGGGGTAAAAACCGGTTTTTTTAGAAAAAACCCGGTTTACGTAATGTATTTTGAATCTTGGATGACCGGTTTGGAAAAAAAAAACCGGTTTTAAACCTGGTCCAAATCGATGCCGATCTATGGTGGTGTTGTGTGCTAAAAACCGGTTCCAAAACCGGACCGGTTTGGCCCAAACCCGGTTTTACCATCTTCAAAAAAAACCGATCCGGTTTATAACTCGGACCGGTTTGGCAAAAAAAACCGGTTTGTCCATCTCTGATTCTCGGGTTGACACAACCACGACCCATTTACCCCATTTTTTTTATCAGAAAATATAAACGGGTCAAAAGAGTCGACCTGTGAAGCCCGCTAGGTCAACCGAACTTAGCTAACTGTCAACCATCATCATTTATCCGCTCTAAAAATTATTTATACTCTCGTTTTCAGAATCTACGACCATCTATTCCGGCTAACTGTCCTCCAGCAATGAGAGCGTTAATCGAGCAATGTTGGTCATCACACCCTGAGAAAAGGCCCGAATTCTGGCAGGTGGTGAAGGTGTTAGAGGAGTTTGAAACATTAGTCGCTCGCGAAGGAAATTTGAATCTTTTACAACACCCGACGTGTTTAGATCATAAAAAGGGCCTTCGCCATTGGATTCAAAAACTCGGCCCTCATCATCATCATCACCAACAATCTAACTCGCACATGGCTAAACCGAGGTTTTCATGAACCTTTTTGCGATGTAATTAAACGAGTGTTTGTTTTTGTCATCTGTTTGCGTTTTTCTTATGTGAATGGTTAGCTTTTATCGGTACATTGATTTAAGGATTGCCTACAGAAAGCCGAAACATATTGATTCGGTCATATTGTAACGGTGAATATGATTCTGAGTTCGCGACTGGAGATCGGATTACAGTATTTAGAATGGTAGTAAAATGTTCAATAAATTGTTGCTTGATTGAACCTGCTTGTTGTTTGATTTGTTTCTTGAATTGTTTGTGGTATGTGTATATTGTTAAAATGACTTGTACATAATCCAGTGAGGGTTGTAAATTCATCGTAGTAGGGTTATTTTTTTTTTTTAATTATTTTATTTTTATTTTTGTGTAAGGTTGTACATGGTAACATTAACATATCAAGAGGTGCGAGTAAAATGTTGTTTGCTCTATGAAAAATATGGCAGTAAAGTAAACTGCTAGAAATAAACCATTGCTAAAAAGCGATGGACATATCCGTTGGTTTGTGGGTGATAACTTTATTGATGATATTCTACAAAAGCTATATAAAATGAAAATGGTTAGAAACCATTATAAAATGACATGTGTTGAAAGGATTAAACAAGTGGAAAGGGTAATTTTATCAAAAGAATATGCACATGCAAGTCACATGCCATTTTCACTTTCATTTTTAAACGTCCATAACTTTTTATACGTCATCTTTTTAAAAAAAAAATTATATCATAAAATTGAGTGTCCTTTTATCTTTAATATGAATACCATATTGTTATACTTTTGAATTTTTTTTTTTGAAAACCTAGTTGCGTAATACACGATGGAGATAACGTAAAACACAATGAGTACCAATTAAGAGGGTGTTTGGAATTGCGTTTTGAATCTGATTTTTAGATTATTGCGTTTTCAAAACGCAAATAATCAGTTTTTAGTGTTTGGATTGCATTTTGAAAACGCAGATAATCAGTTTTTTAGGCAACCAAAACGCAATAATCTATAAGCAGCTCCACCCCTGCTTTTCCAAAACGCATAATCTGTTTTGAATAATCAATCCCAAACACCCCCTAAATATGCAATGAACAATAGGATATAAAACACAATGAACAGTCTAATAAAACACAATGGGCGACATACTAAAGACATAATGAACAAAAGACTAAAACACAATGAACATAATAAAACACAATGTACACCATAAATACAAAACCCATTTGCGTAAAACACAATGGAAAGTATACTAAAAACACAATGGACAAAATTAAATCATGTGTAGACTAAAAAAACATAAATAACATATTTATAAAGCACACGTGCATACTATAACACAATGAACGATTTAAAGACACAATGAAGAAGAAAACCCATTTAACATGATTTTTTTTCCAATTTTAACGTAGCAATGTGGTACTTATATTAAAGATAAAAACGCTCGTTAATATGGTGAATTGTCAGTTATAGCATTGAAATAATTTTCATTTCCAGGTGACGATGATAAAAAAAACTGAGTCATATTCGTTTATATTACGTTTTTTTAATTATGTTATATGAAACTTTTTTTGTATGTTTTAAGTGTGGACTGGCAAGTGCAAATGAGATGCAACTACTATACTTAACGTTTGCAAAAAATGGTAGATGAAGTCATGGCATACCACCGAAATATCACTGAAAAATTTAGCTGACGGAGATGGTTGCGAATATATGTCAGACCTAATTGGAGCTACAAGTAGCAATTGAAGTGGTTTAAGCACGTTATGAAGCTACACACGAAATTGAATAAGTAGATTAAATGTAGTTATATAATCTTATGTTATTGTAGTTGATTGTAAATTTTATTCGAAACTTTTATATAATCAATCGCTTACTAGCTTCAAAACATTTTGATTACAAACGTTAATGCATATTTGTTCATGACAACGAAGCACAGGGTAAAATACTAGTTACCCTGTAATAAGCATGATTTAAATGTTTTATAAAGAGGTAAATCATTCTAAGAGCTCTTCTTTCATTATTAAAACTAGCAGGAATCCTCGCGTTATGATGGGGTTGCACTGTATTTGGCTGTTGCGTTTAGTCAATCACGTTGTTGGTGTTGTACATTATACACACATCTTAGATGACTAATCAAATCTTCATCTCTCTTTTTTGCCTTTCTATTTTTTTTCGTTTTGTAATGCGAATTTCTTCATGTTAGCCACTGAAGGAATCATCTTTTAATTTGTTTTTTAATAGAAAGATATTGAAAGAATGCATTAATCATTTATGTTTCATATCTGTTTTATGCAAAATACATTAATGAAGCCTAAAGATAACCCTTTCTTTCTCAAACCAATCTAGGTTCTAAACCAGTTCAGGTTTTTTTAAGAAGGATTAGAATCGGTTTTCGTTTTTGGCCAAACAAGTACAGGCTAGAATCTGAAGTGGGCCAAAAATAAACCGAAACTCCGAGAACCAATTGGTTTTACCCGCGTGTTGCCGCGGGATCCAAATACAAATTGCAATACAACAATGTGATTATTTACAAAACGCAAAAATGCAGATTCAATAGTACACATTGGTACTCAATGTTGTGGTTCAAATAAGCCTTTCTGAAATAAATATTTATCTACTCGTTAAGTGTCAGGTTACTAAGTTGACATGTTAACTTCTATCAAGCCAGAGTATATATTGGATCTACTAAAGCACCCATTTATTGGGATCAGATGAACTTAATTCTACATAACTTTTTTGAAAACCTTGGGTAAACAAAAAAAGCTCTCTAGGAATGTCTCGCCGGCCGCCCAACATTCCGGATAAAATCCTTTCAAGAATTACTAAGGTATTTATTTCTAATCTGCCAGAAAAATGCAGCGGCAGAGATCTCTCGGGTTTTATTCGTTTGTATGGTGATATTTATGATCTCTACATCGCTAGGAAACGTGACAAGTATGGTAATCGTTTTGGTTTTGTCTCGTTTCTTGACGTTAAAGATAGCAATGAGTTGGTTAGATTGATTTGCAAAACTCGCATTGGGGATTGCTGGTTGAGGGCAAACATTGCAAGATTTACATTGGAGGAAGGCGAAATACGAACAGACCAGCATGTTAATATCAACAAGAGCCAGCAGCATGGTGGCAGAACCCCTACGTGGAACCCTACGTCGTTTTATGATGGGTCCAAATCCTTCACGGATACCCTTAAGGGTAAGTCAAGTTCGGTGGGTAATAAAAAATCGTTGGTGGTTAAAAACGAGATTGAAGCATTCCGGAATTTGCATGGTAGGGCGATGGTGGCTCGTATGATCGACCTGGATGCTCTTAAGAGTATTCATGTGATTATGAATGATCTGTGTCCTGGTATGTACAAGATTCAATATCTAGGAGGTCTCTCCACGTTGATCTCCTTTGAAGATGAACAGAAAGCTTGTTCTGCAATTGCGGCGGCGAGGGAGGTAATTGGTAGGTTTGCAAGTTTAGACGTTTGGATGGGCCAGTAATTCAGCTTTGAACGTTTGGCTTGGCTTAAACTCACGGGAATTCCCTTGCAACTTATTTCTAATGAAGTTATTGATGAGGTCGGCGGCTTTTTTGGTAAGATTGTCCATCGGACGTCTAGGACCGATTTTGACGATGATCTCTCTTACGATTATGCCGGGGTGTTAGTGGGAGAGGAGAAGAGGATCGGTGAATCGGTTTCGTTGGTCTGGAGGGATAAAAAGTATGCTATTTGGGTTGAAGAAGAAGCCGGGACGTGGGTGCCTGAATTTTATAAAATCCCGTCTAAATCGGATACGGATTCAGTGCATGAGAATATGGATGTTGAGAAGGATAGCCATGACGAAGAGGTGTTTCAACCGGTGGAGTCGGACGCCGGGAATCTTGTTCCGGTAACGATAGATCCGGTGGAAAAAGTCAATGATTTGGTGAATAGGGAGGAGGAGGTTTTTTTTGGTAACCCCCAATCAACTTAATGCTATTAATGATGATCCTAATTTGTTGGAGAGGAATGAGGAAGTCATGAATGGGGTGGAAGACTTTGTGCCTGGCAATCAATTTGATTTTGGTGAAAATATAGAAACTGACGCTGAAAATGTGGATCATTCGGTTTTGATTAATAAAAGGAAAAAAAATCTGGGTTAGGAACTGTGGGCCGGCCCAACCCGGCTTACTCTAGCAGCATTGAAAAAGCCAAGATTGGAAAAAAGCCCAAATGCCAAGATGATTTATTTGGTTTGGACTCACTGTTGGGCCTGGATCAAGATGATGGGGCCGAAAAGAGTGCAGCCCACTTTATGTCGGATAACATTGATCTTAATACTCCAATTGTTTGTGGCGAGGAGGTTAGGGAGGACAGGGAAGGTCATCATACGGATTATAACTCGGTGCCCTCTGACAATGAAGTTGAAGCCACAATCATTTTGGTGACCAAACTCGGTGTTAATCTTCACAACTCCAACAAGTTAATCCAGGAATCGATTGTTCTCGAAGGTGTACAAGGAGGTAAGGAATGAATTGCCTTTCTATTAATATTCGTGGGTTTGGGGGTCGAGGTAAAGCGGGTTGTATCAAGCAGCTTAAAAGTGTTCATGAGATTTCTTTTATTGGAATGCAAGAAACGATGGTTAGTAACATTTCCTCCTCTTTGGTTTCTAATTATTGGGGAGGGACAGGTTTTGAATATGAGGATGTTAACTGAAGAAACAAATAGCCTCACCACCGATTAGGGATGATAAGGTTATTAGTTGCTACATAGTTGATCCTTCACTAACAGCTACGGCTTGGAGATACCTGCAAATAAGAGTGAAAGTGTGGGTGTGGAGACGACTACTCGAAGTAGTTGTTTATGACAAAAACGGGGTGAATGGGGATACTATCTAGTATGATAGCTCTCCAGGTCAGTAGAAAGTGTCCTCTCCCATTGGGGATGTGATCCCTTTTATAGGAGAGTCTGTATGCCACCATTACCCAAGTCCTAACCGTGGTTAGGTTGTCTCCATCACCCTTAATTATGTCAATAAGGTGATATATGGAAAGCTAGATTAAAGGAAATAGTGGAATCGAGTACCGCCTTAACTGGCATGGTTACGTGATTCATGCATGGCTATTGACCATGCATGATATTCGCCTTGATCGGTCCTTGACTGTTGACTGTGCATTTAATGAGCTTTGACCAAATCCTGCGCATGTCTTTCTTCCGCGCGCTAGTGTTGTTCCGGGTTTGGGTATGCGGAATGGTCTATTCAGTACCCAATCCCATCAAGTCCCCCCAGTCCAGTGTGTCTCCCATCTTAGATGTGAGGGATGCTGGACTAATTTCTAGTGGTTTACTTCCTTTGGTCTTTTTCCTGCGTATTGAATTTGCGTTTGTCGTGAGTATAATGCGGAGAACGGGTTTGAATTTTACGTCGTTTGTCCGCATTGGTGGGACACGTCAGTTTTGCATGTGTGGACAGGTGTCATTTCCCCCTTGTGTTTGAAAATTTGTGGACCTTATGGCGAGTGGTGTTGACATGACCTCTGTCTACTGGGACGTGTGCAGAGACGTGTGACCGGCGGTTGTCAGGCGAGTGGGCGCGTGAGGCGCGTGTGACGCCTGTTTGTTTTCCAGTCCACACGTGTCAATCTGTCATTGGGCTCACCTCCTAAAAGCTTGTCCATGACGTCAGGGACATTAATTGCAAAGCCTATATATATTAAATTTTGAATGTGGCTTCTCCCATTACAACTGTTTCAAGTTTTTTGAATTTCCTTCTTTTCAACGTCTCTTTCTTTCACAAAATTATCCTTTCCTTCAACAATGTCTCAAGATTCCCAAGATGTGCAAGAGTCGAGCAAAACCTCTGACATTGTGAAAGATCTGGGGAAGGAATCGTCCAAGAGTATAGAAGCCACCACGATTAAGTGGGATGAAGATTCATATTTAGGCTTTATTGACCGGTACGGCATATTGCCGGAGTGGGAGCCTGAACTTCCTGCTGAAGGAAAAACTGCTTTGAAGGCTCCTCCTGGTAAGATCACCTTGTATGCTGCTGCTTTCACCAAGTGTTGTTTTCGGTTACCCGCCTCTAAATTTGTGGTGGATGTGTTGTTGAGATATGGAGTGCATCCAACACAATTGACCCTTTATGGTTGGTGCCGGATCTTACATTTTGAAGCCACATGTCGTTCACTGGAGATTGAACCCACATGGGAAAGATTAAATGTATTTTATGTCCTCGAAGCGGCCCGTGGCGGAAGTGGTTGGTTTAGCTTGGGCGTTCGTCGGAAGGTGAAACAGCTCGTTTCGGAGAAAGTGAAGTCCATGTATGAATGGAAGGACAAATTCTTCTATATCAAGCATGGAGTTATTCCTGCACCCTTTCAATGGATGGTGCTTGGTTTGAGAGAGAAAATTGCTGAGTTCCCCCCTATGGTGGGTTATAAGCATCAAGATTGGTACAAAACACTGTGTGATCATGCAACTCCACTGATGATGGATGAATGTCCTGAGAGTGTTTTGAACTTGTTGGGGATTAGCCTTATTATTCCTGAGGGTCAAGACCCGAATCCTTCAAAAGGTATCTGGGTTATATTTGTATTTTGTCTCACGCGTATGCTTTGCGTTATTCCTCACATGTTTTCTTTGTGTATCCAGATGTCTCATTGTTCCAATTGTTCGCTAAGCGTGGTGCAGCGGACGTGCCGTATACTCCGGTTGTTGCCAGCGTTCCGCGCTTGTCTGAGAGGATCAGTGGGAACTTTTTGCATCCCAATTTTATAGACCCTCCCAAGCAGTATGTTCGAACAGGTATGTCGCTACTTTTCTGTCTTTTTTGTGTTCATTTTCTGCTTTATGTATGCGAAGGAAGCGCATTTGGTACGCGGTCTGCGTACTGATTCAGCGCGTTCTTCGTGTTAGGTGCGGGTATACAACTCCGCAGGAAAGTTCATGACGATGTTGAGGAAGTTACTTCGGAGCGCAAGGAGTCCCTTGGTTAGTCCTCATAAATTTTTAACTTGTTTCTTACGTATATGTTAACTTGATACAGATGTGGTTACCGCGCCAGGCACAAGCACTACTACTAGGAAGCGTGCTGTGGCTAGTAAGAGAACCAAGCCACCTGCCGCGCCCATCATTGTGGAAGAGGTTGATGAAGACCTGACTGAGTCTGATACGGAACTTGAGCACAAGCGCGCCAGGCGGTCTTCTCCAACCCGAGAATCAGGTGGTGTTGCTGAGGATCTATATCAGCAGAGGATTACTGAGCTGAATCAGAAGCAAGTGCAAGTTCTGCAAGCCTCTATTGCGGGTCTGGATGTTACTTCACCTGGGCCCATTTCTGCGGTGCCAGTGAATGTATTCAAACCGTTGGCGTGGCCGTCTACGGACAAGTTGGATATCCCAGTGAAGCCTCCGCCTGTGCGCGAGAACTTGCCAATGAAGACTCTAAGGCATTTGTCTGGTACACATGTTTTTCTTACCCTTTTACCGCGCTTGTGATAAATGTGTTGAAGTGTTGTGAGCAGCATTTTATGTAGGGCAACATCCTTTTGCAGAATCGCGGAAGAAGCACTCATCCCTGTTGAAGGAAGTGTCTACCTCTGTTCAACCAAGTGATGTGACCGAGCAAGTGATGCCGGTTATTGTTAAGACAACCGTTGGTGAGAAGTTGTGTTCTCAAACCACTCCTGTCCCGGAGGACTTTGGTATGCAAGTGGAGAAAGAAGTGGTGCAGCAAGAAGGGCCTGTTCAAGCTGAAATAGTGACTGATGTTGAGAATGATGCTGGCAAGCTGGTGGATGAGTCTGTAACACCTAATTTGGAGACTGGTCATCTTGATTTGACGGAGCAAACACATGAGCCAAGTTCGTCTCAAGGATTTGAAGCAGCGCTTGATAGTCAGAAGGTTGATGAGCTTGTAGCTGAAAATCCGTCCAACTTCCGGCGCACAGTTGTTGATTCTACCATTGTGTACACCGATGTCTCCTCCGGTGGTGGTAGTAGTTCTGGTCATCGGCGAAGAGCATTTTCCTCTCGTCCCTCTGAATCATCAAGGCCGTATCAGCCTCGCTGGGATATCATGGACACAACTCGCTTTACGAATGCGCTTGATGCGCAGGAGTTTGTTATGATGTCCGTTCCTCCTGCGGAGCGTGACTATCAGGATAGCGTTGACCGTCGCTCTTTATTCATTGATATGGCCATGAATCTCTCTCTTGGTGTCAGCGGTCTGGGATCCCTTATCAGACGTGAAAATGAGTTCCAAAGGGATTACCAGAATTTAAAGGATTCTGAGGCTGCGCTTTTGGGGCGGGAAGAGGAGTTCCAGCGTGCTCGTCACGACGTGCGTGCTGAGATTGAGCATCACCAAAAAGTTGCTCGTGATGCCCTCCAAGAGTTGGAGAGACTAAAGAAGGAGAAGGCTGACGCGTCTCATGCTTGGTCAGTTGCTTGCAAGAGGACAAACATTGAAACTGAACAGCTGCGGTCCTCCATTAAAGATTTAAAACTTGAAAATTCTAACTTGAAGAAGGAGATGGAGCAGACTCAAGCATCATTCGAAGGAAAGCAAACCGAGCTTGCTGATGTTATTAAAAAATACAACTCTCAGCATGATGATCTTATTCGCGCAACTGCCTCTTTATCTGATGCGGAGGCCAAGATGGAGAAATTGACTTTGGAGAACGCCCAGGTCCAGGAAGAGAAAGCCCTAGCGGAATCCTCATGTACGCAGGCTAAAGTTGAGTTGGACAAAGTGCAGGTTTTGTTCCATGAAGCCACTGATCTAGCTGTGGCTGCCAACGAGAGGATTGCCTGGCTGATGGGCGATGGAGTTGCTGGGGTACGTCAAAAACTCTTGTATCTTCTGTACTTTGAAAATGTGTTTTATATGCTCACTATTATTTTGCGCAGGTATTCAAACGTGTCTGGAACGATCCTGCGCTGACAGAAGTGATTGCGCGTATATCAAGTTCATCCGTGAAGCAGGGTATTAAGGTTGGTTTCTCTGAAGGCTTCGATCACTGCTCTGAAGGCAAAGGAAAAGAATCCGGCCCTTACGAGAATGAAGCATATGATGATGAGTTGCTCAAAGCCTATGACGACTATGAGCACCTGAAGTTCGAAGTCTTCGACCTGTTAGAGGCCTGCGCGAAGACTGATGATCCTGCTGGGGAGTTGCGCAACTATTTCATCAAGTCTGATCGTCTTGGTGCGGAGCTCGCTGAGAAAGCGCAGGCGGAAGATAAAGGTAAGGCTGTGGCTACTGATGCGGGGGCCGGAACATCCTCCACTGCTGAAGGAAAACGCGCAGAGGGCGCTGGGAGTGATGACATCTCCCAATATTTGAACCTTTAGTTTGATTTGTGTATGAACAATTTTGATGTATCGTGGTTTGCATGTCTTTGTTTGAACTCCTTGATTTTCGTGTATGTTAAACAGTGCAACTCCCTATGACTTTATGTTCCACGTGTGCATGGTGATCATTAGGTGATGTCATCTGATGTGCTTCTGACGCAGGTGACTGTCAGTCTGCCCTTGAAGTGACTGTTAGGACGGCGATGACAGGCCGCCTGTCAGTCTTCCCTAGGTACTCGAGTGGATTACCATTAATGGTAATTAATGATGGTAATCTCTCTCCTCTATATATAGTAAGCATGATCATCAGAATAGTTTATACCTTTATAAAATTTTCACCACTTTCTCTGAAAAAATGGCGTCCATAGTTTCTAGCAGCATTCTGAATGTCAAAGAGATTTTGGCAGTGCAGGGTATTACCCTCTTGTCTTCTTATCCTGATCGTCATTGTACTTCCACTGAAGCCCTTGATCGTTTAGCAGACCACTGCTCATACTTGTTGTCTCAGGAGGACATGCGTCCAGATCATCTGGATGATCAAGGTACTGTTGATGGAAAACCCTTGAAGATGAAGAAGTTATCTGAACTAGGAGATGTGAAGAAGAAGAAAAAGAAGAGGTCTTCCAAGAAGGCTACATGTTAGGATGTGAATATCCTATGTAGGAGTCTTCACGTGAAGCTGTGTTTATCCTTCTTTTTTTTTTTTTTTTTTTTTTTTTTTTTTTTTTTTGAGAGATTGTTTGATCACTGTGTCATGGGGTTTTAGTATTTGGGTCCCCTCTTGTTTTGGTGATAATCGTCTATGATTTTGGGATGTAATCTGTATATGCTAGCCACC
Source organism: Ambrosia x helenae (assembly GCA_030844895.1). Taxonomy (NCBI): domain Eukaryota; kingdom Viridiplantae; phylum Streptophyta; class Magnoliopsida; order Asterales; family Asteraceae; genus Ambrosia; species Ambrosia x helenae. The sequence goes on along the minus strand of CM061223.1, from coordinate 27,055,593 downwards.
AGTTTGTATAAAAATGCTTTATTGCAATGTGAATTAACTTTGGAAATCAATTCCTTATTACATGATCATTGTAGTTTGTTACATGTAACATATACGTAACTGGGCTGCATTCCAGGTGCGGGGAATTGGTGAACCGTCTAGTCGTTCCAAAGCATATGCCCCTTTTCCCAGTACTTCTTGAACCTTGTAAGGCCCCTCCCAAGTTGGGGCCAGCTTTCCTGGTTTTTCTGCATTTGAGGCTTCATTACTGCGGAAAACGAAATCACCCACGCGGAAAGTTTGTTCTTTGACCCGCGCATTATAATATTTCTCCAACTGTCTCTTGTATGCGGCTTCCCGCACATGAGCTGAGTCTCTTCGTTCGTCCAAGAAATCTAGATTCATACGCAGCTCCTTGTCATTGTCGATTGACTCCGCAAGCAAGACTCTTGGGGAAGGATTTGTCACTTCTGTTGGGATGACCGCTTCAGTTCCGTAAGTTAGGCTGAATGGTGTTTCCCCATTACTTGTTTTGGGGAGTGTGCGGTGGGCCCAAAGGACATGTGGTAATTCATCAACCCAACCGCTGCGCTTTGTTCCCAAGCGCGTTTTGATCCCCTCTACAATGCTTCTGTTTGCCCTTTCAACCTGTCCGTTTCCTTGGGGGTGCGCCACAGAAGTGAAGATTTGCTTGATTTTCATAGAATGAAGCCATTCTTGTAAGTGCTGGTCCGTGAATTGCGTTCCGTTGTCACTCACAATCTCCATGGGTAGTCCAAATCTGCAGATTATGAACTCCCATATGAATTTCTTGATATTGCGCCCATCGATCGTGGCCAACGTCTTTGCTTCTACCCACTTGGTGAAATAGTCAATAGCGACCAATAGGTATTTTACGTTGCCAGGCGCAGTGGGAAAAGGTCCCACTAAATCTATGGCCCATTTTTGAAATGGCCATGCTGCAGTGACCGGTACCAAATTATTCTTTGGCCTGAGTGTTCCTGGTGCATGTCTTTGACATGCGTCACATTTCCGCAGCTCTTTGACTGCGTCAAGGTGCATTCCAGGCCAAAAGTACCCAGCGTTCATAAGTTTCGCAACGACCATGCGAGGTCCTGCATGTAGTCCGCATGTACCTTCATGAATGTCTCGAATCAGGTATGTCGCTTCTGCGGAATCAACGCATCTGAGTAATGGCCCAAGGTAGGATCGCCGATACAGGATGCCGTTATTTACCTCGTAGTGCAAAGACTTGTGTTGCAATTTCCTTGCTTCCGCTTTGTCTTCTGGGAGAACTCCCTTGGTTATGAAAGCCATTATCGGAGTAATCCAGGATTCCTTACCTGTTTGGATTACATTCACCTGTTTTGACGGAACGGATGGTTTGGCCAGTTTCTCAACTCGGATGTCTTTTGCCATGTGGTCGAATGCGGTTGACGCCATTTTGCTCAATGCGTCGGCTGGTTTGTTTTGACTTCTGCGGACGTGGATGACCTTGCAGTAATGGAAATCTTTCATTAATTCCTTGGTATGCTGTAAGTACAGGACCATGGTTGGTTCTCTTGCTTCATACGTGCCATCGATGTGGTTGGCGACTAACATTGAATCCACGTGTGCTTCAATGTGTTGTGCGCCCATCTTTTTCGCTATCCGCAATCCGGCAAGCAGAGCTTCGTACTCTGCTTCATTGTTTGTTGTTTGGAACTCGAGCCGTATTGCGTATGTGTATTCTTTTCCCTCCGGTGTTATTAGGCGGAGGCCTGCGCCCGCGCCTTCATCATTACAGGCTCCGTCGGTATACAACTTCCATACCTGGGTTCCATCGGGTGTGATAGAACTGGACGCTGCCTCTTTGGTGCATTCCTCAATTTTATCCGCTGGGACCTCTGTTAGAAAGTCTGCGAGAACCTGTCCTTTGAAGGAGGGTCGTGTTTTGTACGAAATTGAGTGCTCCCCCAGCTCTATTGCCCATTTTGCCAAACGTCCGGAGAGTTCTGGTTTCCGCAAGATGTCGTTGATCCGGAAGTCTGTGAGGACATTGATTGGATGTCCTTGAAAATACCTCCGCAGTCTCCTCGATGCGTGGACTAATGCCAAGACCAATTTTTCCATTGTCGAGTAACGTGTTTCAGCATCTAGAAGCATGCGGCTAACATAGTAGATTGGGGTTTGGACCCCTTTCCGATCAACCATGAGAACTGCCCCGATAGCCTTGTCTGTTACGGACAAATACAAGGTGAGTGGTTCCTTTGGTAATGGAGCTGTGAGTGTCGGCAGGTTGCCCAGGCACGTCTTCATTTCTTGGAATGCATTTTCTGCTTCTTTCGTCCAGTTGAAATTGGACTTCTTTAAACAATTCTTCAGCGTGTCTACGAAAGGAAAAGACTTGGACGCATAGTTTGACAGGAATCTGTTCAAAGCTACAAGCCGTCCCATTAACGTCTGCACTTCCTTGATTGAGGATGGTGAAGGCATCCGTTCGATTGCTTGAACCTTCTCTGGATTTGGACGAAATCCATCTTTTGTTACCAACACGCCGAGAAACTTTCCTTCCTCCATTCCGAAGGAACATTTCCCCGGATTAAGCTTCATCCGCACACTTCGTAGCTGATCAAATGTTTTCTGTATGTCTAGTAACATTTGATCTTCCTCCCTGCTCTTGATCACCAAGTCGTCGACATATACCTCTAGGTTTACACCGATTTGTTTGACGAAAGCGGTGTCCATTAATCTTTGGTATGTTGCCCCTGCATTTTTTAGCCCAAACGGCATTTTGGTGTAGCAGAAGGTACCCATGTCTGTGCGGAAAGCAGTTTTATCCTCGTCTTCTTTGGCCATTTGTATTTGATGGTAGCCCTTGTAAGCATCGAGGAAGCATTTGAATCTGTATGGCGCCAGAGAATCGACTTTTAGGTCGATTTCAGGCAGTGGGTAACAGTCTTTTGGGCATGCCTTGTTTAAATCTTTATAGTCGACGCACATGCGCCATGTGCCATTGGACTTCCCTACCATAACCGGGTTTGCTACCCACGTTTGGTATTTGCTTTTGCGCAGTATGCCGGCCTTCAAGAGTTCTTCTACTTGCTCGTTCATCGCCTTTGTTTTTTCTGGCCCCATGCTTCGTTTCTTCTGAACAATAGGCTCTGCGTTCTTGTAAACATTGAGCCTGTGCTCCGCGACGTGTCGCGGGACGCCGACCATGTCTGATGGTTTGAACGCGAAAATGTCCATGTTTTTTGTCAGCAGCTGTTTCAAATGAGTGCGGATGGGGTCAGAAATTGCATGGCCGATGACAACTGTTTGTTCCGGGAATAGAGGGTTAATAACCCATTTTTCCGGTTCGGTCCGAACAGTTGGTTTTGCTTGCTTTGAAGGCCTGGATGCTTCTGTTGCATGACACGTTTTATTTCCCCTGATGAACGCGACTCCTGTTCGCGTTGGGAAACCCATCATTTGGTGAGGTGTAGAGGCATTGCAGTTGAACTTTGCCAATCCCTCTCGACCTAGGAGGATGTCGTGTGAGGAATTGACTGGAAGTACGGTGAAGTCGCACGTTTCGGTGCGTGAATGTTTCCCGTCAGAGAGTGTTACCGGGAAAGTCAGCGTACCCAGTGGGTAAATGGATTCATGAATGAAACCGGATATTGGTTCCGTTGTTGGAACTATCCTCTTTTTGTCCTCATCATCCAGCTGGTCAAAACACTGCTGGTACATGATATCGGTGCTACTGCCATTATCTAGAAACATGTATCGTGTTCGATAATGACCAACAACACCTGTTATGATTAATGGAGCTGTAGAGCATGCTCCGCCTTTTACCCTTGGCATAATCACCTGTTCTTCCTTCCAGGAATCGTTTTTTGCTTCGATGAAGGTACGCTTATGGCTTGCGCTCCTATGGATCATGTTGCATGTGTTGCGGGAGCCGCTGTAGACGTGATGTGCGTTGAGATTGCGTATCTTCTTTTGGGAGGGTTCTCCTGCCTCTGTGTTGTCCCTCTGCTTTCTTCTCATGTTTTTAACAAGATGTGTCAATTGACCAGACTTGATTGCGTTTTCGATTTCCATTTTTAAGCTATAACAATTATCCGTCATGTGACCGTGGTCTTCGTGGTACTCACAGTACTTTGACCTGTCCACGTTTTTCCTGTCACTGCGAAGCTCTTGTGGTTTTGGAAATTGAATCTGCTCTGTTTTCAACACCTCAGATGGTGTTTTGGACAGTGGTGTCCAATCAAAGTTCTTCTTTGAATGTCCCTTGTTATCACGGGATCCTCTGGAGCTCAGCATGTTTCTTGCGTCTTGTGAGGAAGAATATTTTCCCTCTTCAGCTGCGCCTGAGATTCTTGACCAAACGGACTGCTTACTTTTTCCTCTATTATTTGATGGTCCGTGATGACCATTGCCTTGCTGTGTGTTTTTGTTGCGCTGGAAAGAGCGCTCTGAAGACGCGTAGACTTTGGCAGCTTCGATTACTTCATCCCAAGCTTCTGATACGCCGTCTTTGCCGGTTAAGCATCTCATTAGATCATCATTTTTTACCCCGTGTATAAAGGCTGCGCGGGTAAGTTCTTCTCCGCATCCCAGTTGGAGTGCCTCCTTGTTGTATCTGACTATATAGTCTTCCAGAGACTCATTATCGTTGCGCGAACACAAAAGGATATGGGCTTTGTCCTTCTTGTGCTTGCGCAAATGAGAGAAATGGTTTTTGAACTTCCTTATTAAGTCATCGAAGTCAATGAGACTCCCAACTGGCAAACTTTCGTACCAAATTCTAGCTGCCCCGGTTAAAGTTTGTACGAACAAGTGGCACCAGGCTTGCACTGGCCATAATTTGGAGCTGCCAGCACAATCGAATGCGTGCAGGTGATCATCAGGATCACGCAGGCCATCAAATCTTCCAATGGTACTTGGTAATTTACATTCTTGTGGCATCGGTGCCTCTGCAATTCTTGCGCAAAACTTCGAACGTTCTGCGAAAGTTTTTGGTCTGTATGGCTTGTACAGATCATCATCTTTGGGAGCCAGGCTGCTGGCAGCAGTTTTGGAATGTTGTCTCTTATTCGTGTCATGATACACTTCGTCCTCGGATTCGTAGCCGTCTGGTTCACCGTTCAGGTTGACGGGGTCCTGACCGTGAGTATTTCTACCACGGCCTCCACCACGTACCGCCTGACGGTGTCCCTTTGTGTGACGGCCACTATTGTTCTTCTGTGGGGATTCTGAATCATCCCCGCTTAAGTCGAAACTCAACGCCTTTTGAGTCTTGAGTTTTGCTTGCTTCATTACCATCTTCTGGTATTCAGCAATTGTTTTTGAGTTTTGTTGGGCCAACCATTCGTCCGGGTCAACCGAAGAAAGGTTGTCCTGTGCCTTTTTTCCTCCACTTGTTCCTCCCTTTGTTGGGTGGAATTGGAATGTGGAGGCTTGTTGCCTCTGGGCCACATTCTTGGTGATTGTGTTTGGCGTTACGTCTTGAATTTCTTCGTTGACTGTGGCCTCGGCATCAATGTTGTTGTTTCCATCCTTTGAGAAAGCCATTGTGCTAGTTTGAAAGATTGGTGTAACCGTATGGGATGGCGCCAATGAAGAAACAAATAGCCTCACCACCGATTAGGGATGATAAGGTTATTAGTTGCTACAGAGTTGATCCTTCACTAACAGCTACGGCTTGGAGATACCTGCAAATAAGAGTGAAAGTGTGGGTGTGGAGACGACTACTCGAAGTAGTTGTTTATGACAAAAACGGGGTGAATGGGGATACTATCTAGTATGATAGCTCTCCAGGTCAGTAGAAAGTGTCCTCTCCCATTGGGGATGTGATCCCTTTTATAGGAGAGTCCGTATGCCACCATTACCCAAGTCCTAACCGTGGTTAGGTTGTCTCCATCACCCTTAATTATGTCAATAAGGTGATATATGGAAAGCTAGATTAAAGGAAATAGTGGAATCGAGTACCGCCTTAACTGGCATGGTTACGTGATTCATGCATGGCTATTGACCATGCATGATATTCGCCTTGATCGGTCCTTGACTGTTGACTGTGCATTTAATGAGCTTTGACCAAATCCTGCGCATGTCTTTCTTCCGCGCGCTAGTGTTGTTCCGGGTTTGGGTATGCGGAATGGTCTATTCAGTACCCAATCCCATCATTAACGCTTGTGGTAATTCGGGTGGTATAATTAGCATATGGGATCCAAAAGTTTTTTCTAAAGAGATGGTGAATAAAGACCGAATTTTTTTACATGTGGCGGGTACTATCTTGGATGGGTCGATTCTTATTAATATTGTCAATGTTTATGCTCCTCAATCGAATGAAGGTAAGAGGATGTTGTGGGCAAAAATTTATAATTTGATGAGTGGGCATCAAGGGTGGTGGATTGTGTTCGGAGATTTCAATGCGGTTAGAGAAAGAGATGAAAGAAAAAATTCGGTTTTTGACCCGGTTTGCACCCGTGATTTTAATAATTTCATAGATGAATCCGGTTTGCGTGAATATGATATGAAAGGGCTAAAGTTTACGTGCATGACCACTAGAAAAGGTTTGTGTAAATTTAGTCGGATTGATCGGGTTTTGGTTTGTGACAATATTTTTAATAAATGGCCTAACGCATGTGTCCGGGCCATTGAAAGACAATGTTCGGATCATTCCCCTTTGGTATTTTCTGTTAAAGATTCTAACTTTGGGCCCAAGCCTTTTAGGCTTTTTGACTTTTGGTTGGATAGACCGGGGTGTGTGCAGGTTATTCAATCTTTTTTTGAAGAATGGAGGGACGATGGAAAGCCGGATTCTAATTTGCTCAATAAGCTAAAAAGGCTTCGAGGTTGTTTACGGGCTTGGTTCAAAAATTATAGTGCAAAAGAATTGGAAGAGGAGACTCGCCTTAGAAAAGAGAAAGATGAAATAGAAATTCAAATGGAGAATAATGCCTTGGAAGATGAAGACGTGTGGATATGGACAGAATGCAAAAAAGCGTTGGAAGAAATCGAGTGTCTAAAGGCACGCGATGTCAAACAGAAATCCCGAGTTAAATGGGCCGCTTTGGGTGACGAAAATACCAATTTTTTTCATAACGTGGTTAATGGGAGAAAGGAGAGAAATTCAATTCCGGGTATTATGATTAATGGGGAGTGGGTTACTAAGCCAACCTTAATCAAAAAGGAGGTGATGCGATTTTTTAAGTGCCATTTTCAAGAAGATAATTATGACCGGCCCTCACTTGTTTGTTCCAACATTCGATCGCTGGTTCAGCAGGAAAGCGATGATCTGGCAGCCCCTTTTTTCTAAACAAGAAATTAAAAACGCCGTTTTTGAATGTGGCTCCAATAAGGCCCCGGGTCCGGACGGTTTTAATTTTCGTTTCGTGAAAAGATTCTGGAAGTATTTTGAAGGTGATTTTGAAAAGATTATGTTGAATTTTCACGGCTCAGGCTCCATTAGCCTGGGGTGCGGTTCGTCATTCATTACTTTGATCCCAAAGACTAAAACTCCTTTGGCTCTTAGAGATTACAGGCCTATTACTTTGATAGGTTTGATTAGTAAGGTGATTTCAAAAATCCTTGTTATTCGGCTTAAAAAAGTTATGGGTCGCATTATTTCCGAGTCCCAATCCGCTTTTATTTCGGGGCAGTTTATTTTGGATGGCCCTTTAATGGTAAATGAGGTTATTGATTGTTTGAAGAAGAGAAAGAAAAAGGCGTTTTGTTAAAGATTGATTTCGAAAAAGCATACGACAACGTCAATTGGAATTTTTTGCTTTCTATTATGTCCCAAATGGGGTTTCATCCTAAATGGTGTGAGTGGATTAAGGGGATTTGTCACTCCGCTAGAGCCGCGGTTCTAGTAAATGGTTCGCCTACTTTTGATTTTAGGTGTGAAAAGGGGCTAAGGCAAGGGGATCCATTATCGCCATTTCTTTTTTTGATCGTGATGGAAGCCTTGTCGTGGCTCCTTGATAAAGCTAATTGGTGTCATTAGAGGTGTTGATTTGGCGAGTGGAGATATGGAGCTAACCCATCTTTTCTATGCGGATGACGCGTTGATTATGGGAGAGTGGTCTAAAGAAAATATCCAAGGTATTGCTAGAGTTCTTTGTATTTTTTACATTTGCTCGGGGCTTCGCATTAATCTCCATAAATCTAATATTTATGGGGTTGGTGTGGAAAACTCCGAAGTGGATGTCATGATGGGCTTTCTTGGGTGTATCTCTCGATTGGAGGTCACATTATCCTCATTAAAGCGGTTTTAGAAAGCCTTCCCGTCTACTATTTTTCTCTTTATAAGGCACCAAAGGCCGTTATTGAGTCGATTGAAGTTATCATGCGTCGTTTCCTTTGGGCGGGCGTTAGCGTTGATAAGAAGATCCATTGGGTGTCATGGGATATTGTTACATCTCCTAAAAAGATTGGGGGTTTGGGAATATCTAGATTGCAAGATGTTAACGACGCGCTCCTTCTAAAATGGACTTAGCGATTCAAAAATGATGATAATGGGTTGTGGAAAAAGATAATTATCGAATGTCATGGCAATAGTAGACCTTGGGCATTACTCCCGTGTAGTGCTTCTTCGAGTGGATGTTGGAAACGTATAGTTAAAATTGGAGAAAAAATAACACCACACGGGTCTTCATTTAATTCGTATTTCGGTTGTGATCTTGGAAATGGAAATTCTATTAGTTTTTGGGGTGATCAATGGCTTAGAGATGAACCACTCCGATTGGCATATCCTAATCTTTTTAAAGTCGAAAGGAATAAATGGGTGAAAGAATATCGGTTGTTGGTAACGTCAAGAACTTATCGTGGGACTTGATTTCAATACCAAATACGGCTGCAGAAGTTAATGAACTCTTTCAGCTCCTTTCAGAGATCCATGATTTTAAATGGAGAGGCGGCGCTGATCGTTGGAAATGGAAGATCGCTGTGGACGGACAGTTTAGTGTAAAGTCTGCAAAAAGTTTATGCTTCGATACCAACTCGGCTGGTCAAGTTCGGAAAATTAAATGGAAGGTGTGGGTGCCGCTCAAGTGTAGAGTTATGGTGTGGAGAGCGGTCTTAAATCGATTGCCTACTATTGCAGAATTGATTAAACGAGGTGTGCGACCTCAACAAACAGCCAACACATTTTGCAATTCTGAAACAAAATCGGTTCTACACTTGTTCACGGGTTGTTGGTTCACGCAAGAAGTATGGCGTAGAATTGGAATTGGTGTCGGTTAGCTCCGTCGATCCTCTTTGATGTTATGGATATTATGCAGATCTCGGAGACCCACTTGAGTTCGAAGTCTGAGAAGAAAATTTTGCGAGGGATAGTATACACGACCATGTGGGTTATTTGGAACGAGCGCAACAACCGGATCTTTAACAACAAGCTTCGGAGACCGATAGAGATTGTTGAAACTATAAAGTATACGACTTTCTTTTGGATTTGTAATAGATCTAGTTTGATAGATGTAGATTGGTCGAGATGGTATGTATGCCCGTTGGGTTGATTTGGTTTTGTAGTTCGCCTATTGGTCCTTGCTTTGAGGACCAATAGTGCGCCTTTTTGTTATGAAATTCTCCTTTCAAAAAAAAAAAGCACCATTTATTGAGCATTTTCTAGGCATTCGTCTATTTCCCTTTTCAACACATTTCCAAATCTGAATAATAACCAACACATGACACAATGCTTAGGAAAAATAAATAAATGATGGTAGCAAGTATATGACATAGTTTAAAGCATACAAACCAATCCATGAGTACGTACCATGGCGTAAGAATTAGAAACAAATACAATCTACAAACTGATTCGCCGATATGTAAGAAGAAAGGCAATTACATCACAAAAAACAAATGAAATCAAGCACAAAGAGAATACTACCCTTTCAATATCAAATCAGCAGCTTTTCTTTTCATAATTTCCCGCGCACGTTGTGGCGCGAACATGTTAAATCACAAAAGAAATCACCAAGCTAAAATCATCAAAACAATTTACTGGCAAATGACTACGTGTTGCTGGAGACACTTTAAACTCGGGCGACGCTTGTTTTCATACCATTTAATTCAACATCCACAATGCAATTCTACTAACAATATATTACTTCTATTTCATTCTCTAACGGGTGTACACAATTTTCCAATTTGTAGATGTACAATAATGAATTATGTAATAACTCATTGAAACTATCAAAATTGTAATATGAATTTTTTGCTGCTACTTCATTTGTCGCTCTATTCACCAAGTTTTTATGCTTTCATTTATAACTAAAATACAAGTAAATGGTACATATTTAAAATCAGAATAGTGAGACTTACAACAAACAACTCCAATAAAAATAATTTTGAATTAGTGAATGACGATTTATCATGACAAAATTTTAAACACTGCAACATAATCACTAAAGAGAATGTTACGTGAAGTACCTAGAAAAGTGTGATTAGCCTGTAAAACGATAAGCATATGACCCACTTGCTTTCTCTTCTAACTCATTTTCAACCATTTGAATAAGCAATTTCTATGTTTCTATTTTAACAACGTAGAGCATAAACACAACATATCACATTTTCTAATTAAAAATAAAAAAAACCAACCAAAAAATTAATAATAAGGAAAATCCTTGACATTACCATGCTGATCTCTTTCAAACATCAATTGATCTTAAGTTGCATAAAAAATAATTAAAGGGTTTGCTAAAGGAATTGATTTTGAAGAAAATAATTGATTTATAGAAAATTAAATAGGATTTCAATAAATGTTGTACAAGAGGGCATAAAAAGAAGAAATTGGACAAAAATTATAGATTTATATTAAAACTCTTGATATGTCATCTTAAAAAAGATGTAAATTTACCTTTTTATCCATTAAACACCCATTATATAGTAGTATAGATATAGATATAGATAGATATAGATAATAATCTATATATATATATATATATATATATATATATATATATATATATATATATTGCAAAGGGATTAATCCTACATGTCATACTCTTATGCAATCTCTCCTTTAAGAGATGCCACATAGGATGTGATGTGGCAAGTGTAAACCAATTAAAAAAAAAGAAATAAATATGATTTAACCTAATGTATTATAATCTTTAAACTAATCTATTAAATACCCAATCTACTAACTCTAAATATTAAAACTTTATTATTTTTTCTCTCATGTTTCCTCCCATAACTTTTAAACGTTAATATATTTTATATACGAGATTTTTTAAAGAAAAAAATGACACCAAATTAACGAGCGTTTTATTATCTTTCCAACGAGCACCATAGTGCTATATAAAAACGGAGAAAAAAATGACTATTTTTAATATATTTTATATACGAGATTTTTTAAAGAAAAAAATTACACCAAATTAACGAGCGTTTTATTATCTTTCCAACGAGTACCATAGTGCTATATAAAAACGGAGAAAAAAAATGACTATTTTTTGTAACCCGACAGGTATTGTGTCAGGTTTGGGATTAGTTTAAAAAAAAATTGTGGGTTTGGGTCGAGTCTGGGATTAGGTGATACCCGACCCGATTACCCGAAACAACATACCCAAATACCCGAACTATATACCCGATCATATACCCATGAATTTTTTAACGTATCACATAACCCTTAGACTAATGCGTTCGATATTTCAATAATTAATTTTTTTTTTATTTCATGTTAGTTCTTTTTAGAATGATTGATTGCAAACTTCCGAATTCATTTGTAATGGCACTAGATTTATACCCTGGCGCAGAGATTCGTTTTTTAATATTTGAATATGATAACTTATGGTAGAGATTTGTTTAAAATAATAATAATAATAGTAATATATTTTATTATGTCATATTAGATATTTCAACCCGGGACGCTCCCGGGATAAAAACAAGTATATTATAAGACGTAAATCATACAAAACGTAACTAAAATAAAAGGTTCAATATTCAAATTTCCGTTTTTTAATGGATGCCCAAGATCCCAAATTAATATATGTTCCGAAAGCCCTATTCCCTAAGCTATGGTTATCTTTTTGTTTTATTGTTATGAAAATAAAATTACTTCACACATTTTCTTTTCAGATGCTTTAATGTAAACGCATGCAAATCGAACTTCACCGTTTAATACGATGGGATATAACCAAATATGCGAGTATTTATATTTTAATTATCGCTTTTTAGATATAGATATCGATAATATAGATAATATTTAGTTATATAGATATAGATAATCTTAAGTTATTAATCTTATAAATGATAAATATAAATATAAATCTGCTTCAAATATACGAACATGACGGCGTTTGATTTAAGCTGACCCTCAAATATATACGAGTACTTTGTAACATTTAAGTTTCATGAACACTAGCAGTAAAAAAAAGATGAAAAGGGATTACTCTTTTTCAAAGTTGTTTAATCATGGTGAAGGGAAAGTTATTTCGATTAAAATGGTTGATGATTTTACGGTTGATCTTTTAAAGCTTCTTCTTGGTCGTAGATTTGCTCATGGTGCAAACAGTCAACTTTACCATGGGATTTATAAGGATGAACCGGTTGCGGTTAAGATAATTCGGGTTCCTGATGATGGTATAAACGAAAAACAAGTAATTCGACTGGAGAATCAGTTTGCAAGCGAAGTCAATCTTTTGTCTCGTCTCCACCATCAAAATGTTATTAAGGTATGTATACTTATATATACACATACATTACGTTCATTATGAATTATGAAACTAGTTTAAAGTAAAGAACTACGATAACTATGTAATGCATGCATGCGGCCATGTGTACATGGTGCTTGACATATCGATCTAAATCAAAAGTTAAAAACGAGTGGCGGTTATATAAGTGTTTTACACATTATATTTAAAGTAATGTTACAAGTGTTTATGCGGTTCCCAGAGTTCAGTACTGTATAAAAATTGGTTATGTAATCTACGTGCTTTGTTTGTAGTGGCGTGTTTGGATGTCTTTATATATTTAGTGTGATTTTGATGTTAGAACAATCAGTTTTGAGTCTTTTTACTACTAAACTTCTTATAAACCAACAATTTGTTGTTACAGCTTTCTGCTTATTATTATAGTTTATGTTTATGTTAATATTTGTTTTTAATCTTTTGTAGTTTGTAGCTGCTTGTAGACAACCTCGGGTTTTCTGTATTATTACCGAGTACCTATCAAAAGGTTCATTAAGGGCATACTTGAACAAGCTCGAGGATGATACGGGAAAGGAGAAAGAATGTCTTCCATTACATAAGCTAATCAAGATGGCGTTAGACATCGCTCGCGGAATGGAATACATCCATTCACAAGGCGTTATTCACAGGGATCTGAAGCCCGAAAATATACTAATAAACGAGGATTTCCAGCTTAAGATTGCGGATTTTGGCATTAGTTGTGAGGAGGCGCACTGTGATGTTTTGGCAGATGCAACGGGAACTTACCGCTGGATGGCTCCCGAGATGATTAAACGAAAATCCTACGGTCGGAAAGTTGATGTGTATGCGTTTGGGCTCATTTTATGGGAGATGGTGGCCGGGACTATACCGTATAAAGATATGACTCCAGTACAAGCCGCATTTGCTGTAGCGCATAAGGTACGTCTCGTTCGTTTGTCACGTATAGATAGTGGTGCTAAAAGGATCGTGTTAGTGGGTTGGTGGGTTGAACCTGATACATACTCAAAATTTTGACACATGAACCTGAGCAAGAAAAGAGTATTATCACTTGTTTTGCATATTAATGCTCAACGTTAATAATTTATAAATCTTGCCACAAAATAGCCCACCATTTTAAGTTATGACTTAAAAAAACACTTTAAAAATATTAACTGGTTAAATGTGTCATCCCATAAACCCGCTAGGTCAACCAAACCTGGCCTGTTTAGCTAAAAGTGCTCGTGCGGGTTTAACCCAAAACTAGCCCTAATTTGTTTGGACTAAATTAAACTAGAACCTTTGAATTTCGTGTTGAGTTCCTACTGTATCACAACTTATTATCTTATTATTAACACTCCGTTTATATTCATTTTTTCAGAATCTACGACCATCTATTCCAGCTAACTGTCCTCCGGCAATGAGAGCATTAATCGAGCAATGCTGGTCTTCACACGTCGAGAAAAGGCCCGAATTCTGGCAGGTGGTGAAGGTGTTAGAGGAGTTTGAAACATTAATCGCTCGCGAAGGAAATTTGAATCTTTTACAACACTCGACGTGTTTAGATCATAAAAAGGGGCTTCGTCATTGGATTCAAAAACTCGGGTGTCATCATCATCAACAATAGTCTAACTCGCAAATGGCTAAACCGAAGTTTTCAAGAAACATTTTTGCGATGTAATTAACTGGAGTGTTTGTGTTTTCTTATGTGAATGGTTAGTTATTGGTATTACTAGTACATTGATTTAAAGATTGCTTAGAGAAAACCCGAAACATATTGATTCGGTCATATTACATCCGTTAATTATTTGTTTTGTATGTTTTTAAGATGACTTGAGCCAGTTCTTTTCTGTATGAAGGTTGGCTATAAATCAAGGGGTACGAATAAAAAATGTTTAAATGATTTGGAATCATGTGGTAATTATGTATACGGTTTGAACTCAGATGAATGACAAAAGATGATCATAGCATACATATGAGTTACATACAATTAATTAGCTTAAGAATCCGGTTGAATATGTGACTCATACCTTAACGTCTCTCTATGAAAAATATCTATGTATACTTGTGGAAAATTAACTCTTTCTAATAGGAACCCATCGAACGTATGCGGGAACGGAAGCAATCAAATGGCTCAATAACCAATTGACGATCAAACGTCTCAAAAGGAACTTAAAAGGTTGAAGAACAATTGAATGCGTAATAATTTATGTATTTCTTGAATGAAAAAGTGGGTTACAAAATCATTATATAGGCAACTAATATTACATCGGCCATGGGGTATACTCTAACATTTGAGGCGTTAACAGTGACATGGCATGTTAACCGATGTTGTACACCACTCCCCCCTTGTGTTAAAGGGGCGTTAAAAGGATTATATGTTAACATGTTAACATAGTGTTAAGAAATCAAATTAATTTTGTTTCCTTTTTCAAACCAAAAACCACTAAAACAATAGTGTTAGATGGAGTTAATAGACTTAAACCATTTGCTTGAGATGATGGGAGTGAAATAGAAGAAAGTGAGTGATATGAAACCTATGTGGAGTTCAGGAGGGTTAAAGTATACCCCAAGGCCTAAGGACTCTAAAGTTTGTACAATTGAACAATATATTTTATTATCTAACATCCATCCGCAAGATGAATGGTGGTGGATCAATACGAAGCATCTGACGAAAGGCATTGAATTGAGAACTCGGAAGACTCTTAGTGAAAATATCAGCCACCTGAAGCTTGGTTTGAACAAATTTAGTAGCAAGTTTCCCAGCAGCCACAAGCTCACGCAAAAAATGGTAGTCAAGATCAATATGCTTTGCCCGTTTATGAGATACTGGATTTTGAGTAAGAAAAATAGCACTTTGATTGTCACAAAGAATTGTTGGTCTTTCAGGTGGTAAGGCATGCAATTCTTGAAGGAGATGAGTTAACCACACAAGTTCCGCAGTAGTGTTGGCCATAGCTCGATATTCGGATTCATAACTTGATCGTGATACAATCGGATGCTTCTTAGCACTCCATGAAATAAGATTGCCACCAAGAAAAATAGAATACCCGTAAGTAGAACGTCTGGTCTCCAAGCAACGAGCCCAATCAGCATCTGTTGTTGCTTACAATATTATTTAATAAAGATTAAATAATATTATTTAATAAAGATTAGTTTGATTATCAAATATTGTTCATTACCTGTGATATTCGAAGAAACGTAAAAAAATAATGTAAATTTTGTTATCTGTTGTTGCTTGCCAAATTAGAAAAAGACAACATATAGCATTGGTGTGTTTGTTTATTTACAGAACTTTAAAAGATGTAAAAATCAAAGGACAATTTAAGTTTTGATTATAATTCCAATAACACCAAGGCAACAAATGTGGTTATTGTTGTGTTGATACTTGATACATCAAAAGCATACAGTGAAAAGTCCATGTTCTATTCCTTTAGTTTTTTTCCTCTAATTTTCTTCTGTCTATACCTGAACATAAGGATAGACAAAGTTAACTTGTTCCTTACAAATTTTGTTTTCACTATTGTTAGAAATTAAAAGTTTTTATTTTCTTTTGGATAATTCGTTTTTAACTCTCTATATTAAACTATAAATTCAATTTTTAGATGAAATCTTAGTTTTGAAATGTTCATTATTTTTCTTAATTCCCTGTTAAATTTTACTGGTTAATCGCTTGTAATATTAATCATGTACTATTAGAAACTATTTTTCTTTACTTTCTTAACAAATGGTCTTTATGACATAACATGGCCTTTGTACATGTTTTAGTTACCGACTTTTAGCCTACTGTATAAATATGCTTTATGTTATGTATCTATCAACTCCTCTAACCAATGTTTTCAGGACCGGATCGAACATCGAGTCGGACGTCTTACTGGTTCACTGGTTCGACCGGTCCAACCGGTCCGACCAGATTTAAGAACCGGATGACGTATTACATAATATATTTATATCTAAAATATAACAAAAAATCCAACATCTATGGAATTTATAGGTTAAACAAAATTACATTTATATCTTAAACAAACATCCAAATTTAAACAAACATGATCCAAATTCATACAAAATAACCCAAGTTTAATCAAACAAAATCCTATTTAAGCAAACATAGCAAAAGTTCAAACATCTATAAGCAACTTAAGGAGCACCCAATTCATCACCATCTTCTTCATCATCAAGTTGCATCGAATCATCACCATCTTCGCCTACATATAACAAGCATCACAAAACAAAACATATAAATCAATTCCTTAATCAACATCTGATCCTCTAAATGATATAGCTAAATGTTAATGGCATTTTAAGCTAGGCATTCCTAAATCCTAATGTACATGAGTCATAAATATCACTATATTTGTATAATAAAAAGTTATACTAACCTTCAAATTCTTCATTTTTTGATGTAGACGGTCCAACATTATTTGGTGGCTCTTCTTCTAGCATATTTTCCAACTCATCAAAATCAAGCTCACCTTGCTGTTCTTCATCCAACACCCAAAACTTGGTTTTATCGATGCTCTCATAATCAACCAGGTCGTACGATTTATTTTTCTCATTAACCCTAAGTGATATGGTTTTAAAGATAATGTTTTTATAGATAATATATGATGCAAAAGAAATATATAAATAACATACATGTCATTATATCGTATCTATTTTGTAGAAGCAAGTTGTAATGAACATAAACAAAGTCGCTAAGCCTTTGATGCTCCAATCGGTTCCTCCTTTTGGTGTGGATTCTTTCAAAGACGCTCCAATTTCGTTCACATCCGGATGAAGATGCAGTTTGACTTAAAATTCTTATCGCAAATGTGTAACGCCTCGCTAATTCAATAAATAATAATAATAATAATAATTATTTCTTATAAATGTTCACACGTCTATATATACGTCTAATATTGATATATATGTACATACAGTCTATATATTCGAGCTAAATCCGTTTATATGATCAAATAACGCGTTATACGTAATAACATACTAGTAAACCGACGCTTATCCTTGTAAATTTCTAATCACGACAATATATATATATATATATATATATAATTACGAAGTTCGAATACTCGTTTTAATTAGTTTTACATTTATATGTACGTGAAGTAACTATCTAGGGATTGAACGAGTCCAGTTCATAGACGAAACCCGAGTTAGTAACTATTTCGTTTAAACAATAACTTCCATCTAACTTCCACCTACCAAATACCCTAACTATATAAACACCTTAAACTCATCCCACCTCCTTCCATCATCTTCTTCACTAAAACCCTATCCACCACCACTTGAACCGTTCATCTTATTCTTTCTTCATGCCTTCTTTTCTTCACAAACACAGACACACACCTACCAAGAAACCACCTTAGTTACTTTCCTTTCCCCTACTCCGGCCACCGCCGCCGCCAACAAAACCACCCGAACCACCACGATATTCATCAACCAGTTATGTTCTTTGTATGGTATGTATGTGCAATGCTATAGTATGAGATTCGAGTAAATCATTCTAAATATTATGTATGTAAACTAAAACTAGTATGCTCACCAATACTTTATGTGTTGACGGATATTTTATACATGTTGCAGGAAAAAGCTTGATGAGATGATACAAGAAATATCACTTAGGATTCGGCCTTAGAAACAAACGAAACAAATCTTTATTTTACTTCATGTTTATGTTGTTGTATTTTTTATTGTGAACGAATTGTAAACTTGTTGCATCTTAGATACGAATGAAATCTATTTTAATCTATTATCACAATTTAGTGTTATGAAGTCTTTGAACAATCTATCACAAGTCTCACCTCGATGTTTCCGCCATCGGTAGGGGTGTGACAGATTGGTATCAAAGCCATAACTATAGGGAATTAGGAAAATTGCCATGATTGACCTAGTCTATAGTTAGGAACCTTTATTTTACTACTCCTTTTACATGCTTGAAATAGTTGATATTCCTACTTGCTTCTTATCCATTTCTTAAACCTTAAAGATGCATGCCTTTCCTAAGGCAAAGTATACTCCAATACGAAGACACTCGTATTTCACAAACGAAAGTAACTCACTAAAATAGGCGTGAAACCCTTACTTTGGTGACAACTTTCAATCCGTTTCATTCCTTTTAAATTTTTGAAATTTCACCATCAAGATCGGAGTGATTTCCTTACCTTGATGACAATTTCACTCATCTCCCTCTAGTAGAACCTCACCAAAGAGTTGGGATTAACTTCCTTTACTCTATGGATAAGCACCAATCCACATTTTGAAAACAAAACTATCAAGCTAGGAGTGATATCCACATCTTGATGACTAGTTTCATACTCTCTCATCTTATAGAAGCTCCACTACCAAGTTAAGATTGAATTCCTTTATCTTGGTAGAGCTTCATTCCTATACATTATCATAGCAACTTTATCACCAAGCTAGGAGTGATTCCTATTACCTTTTGTTTTTTTTGAAACTACACCAAGATAGGCGTGATTTCCTTACCTTGGTGGAAATTTCACAAATCTTCATTCTAGTGGAAGCTTACCAATTGAATGTTGGAATTAATTTTCATATCTCGTTGGACAAGTGAAAAACCACACTCAAGAAACGACACTGCTAAGATAGGAGTGAAATCCGCAACTTGGCGACTAGTTTCAATCCTCGATTTTTTTAAACTTTCCGATTGATAATGGACATGTAGTAACTGGAAGGGTGAATACCGTTAACCGAAATCTCGGCGAGAGTATTTCCACCTATTAGGCCAAAGCATGTTTCCAAACTCAACGGTAAATTCGAATCTCTTTGGTTAGTCGCAGTTCCGTTCAGGAACAATCCAAGTCTTGTGTAAATCTCTCTTACGTTATGCAACGAACTTCAAGTCCATTTTGCTAGATGCATTACTTAAACCTGCCTCACTTCTGCCTAATCCTAGTTTTGAATTTCTCAAAAGTATCGGTAAATATCATCATCTCTGAAAATATTTAATTCTTAATATCCTTTTAAATTTTAATCCAATATTTTATAATAAATCTGGTTTCATATTAAAGCATTTTATTATCAAGTATTTTCAATTATACACTTTACAAAGTTTTCTCCAACCTTATACATCAATTGGCAATCGATTATATAAAGCGTTACATTTTGAAAAAACCGAACTTTTCACATTTATGACAGCGTGTTCAAATAAAACATCAAATAAAATATTTTCGAGCATTATAAATTTTTATTGTTATAAAAATTCCAAAATATTTATACATCCAAAACCTTAACTTTATGTAATTTCCCACTGATATTATCATACTTCACATTTTATTCTTATTTACGTCACATTATACCAAATTAATTTTAAGATGAATTAATAATCAAATTATTATTCTATACCGTCTAACATTTGATAACGTCTAATTTACAGAAATACATAATGCCTGTTTATTATTTTACATTATTCTATTTATGTCATATTTGATCCAACCCATATGAAGCTTTCCATAACATACTCAAAATTTTAACAAATATTTACCTATACTTTACGATTTCATTATCTTTCATATTTTCTTTTTACCGTTCTAAACCTCCCTTGTATTTTCTAAAAACAATCATGTTCGAAACAGATACACAATATTTCCATTATGTGTCATTTCGTAATGCTAAAAAAATGCGAGTATGAATTTTTCTTTAATGAAACATGAAGTCCTTTTATTTACCCAGATCATACCCGGTTTACAATTGAAAATTTTTGACAACATATGAAACTTGACCCTCTCATATATATTGGTTATAATATAAGTTTTTTTCACAAGCAAACGCCTATAATTTATTTATTTATTTTGTAAAACCGATCATTTTCATAAACTTGATTTCATGTCAACTAGTCTATACCCGCATATCTACAAATTTGCAAGCTTAACAGGCTGAACTATTTACCAACAACATTTTCATTTTCCATAACCAAGGTTAAATTCAACTGTATTCCATATACATCATTCTCAACGAAGATTGATTACTTATCAAAAACTTCATTTTTCAAATATCAAAATTTCCTTATCATCCATCATCCAGTTACGATATGTGTCCTCCATTTCTACAACCATTGACTTACATTGACTCGCATATTCTCCAACACATTCTACACCCCCATCTCCTACAAAGCATAGTTACTCCTTAACTACTCTTGCCAAAGGGATAAATACTTCATTTTCATTAATAAACACTCAAACATTACTTTCCATTCTGACTGTCCATAAACTTTTATCTTTGTACGATACAATCACAACTACCTCTATATATACGTTTGCACTCGCATCTAAACACCCTTACAGTTTCATTTTCAATTTCAATACGTTCATCTACCCGACAACTAGTAGGGGTCTATGTGCCCTCTCGACAGTTGGATACATTTCTAGATACGCCTTCTAAGATACAATTATACTCATAATACATTACTTGACTTGTTTTGATACACATACATCATTTCATAAACTATGAAACCTGATACTTGAAATTTGATGCATATTCTATGCTACTTGCAAACTTGATCATACATGAAACTTGTTTATCCATGAAACCTAAGACTTGATTATGCGTAAAACTAGATTTTTCCATGATATTGGAATTCGATATTCCATAGTGCTTGTAATATTCTATAAACTTCACTTTTCATTTAATACATATAAATCTTCGTAAAAACATTCTATCCACAAATTTGAATTCGCTTACACCTAAAACTCAAAACATCCTAGTACTCATGTTGAATCTCCTTTAAACTTGGAAAAGTAAACGATCCCTTCCTATTTCAATAAATGCATAAACATTGCTTCATGGATTACACTTACAACAATTATAGGAATACATCTCGTTAGGATGTAGCCTTCCAGATAACCAGTTTTGGTTGTAACCCATACCTAAATTCATACGTGTTTATTTTCATATACATGCTTTGTTTTGTTAATACTTGCTTGCCTACCTGCATACATCATCATTATGTGATCAAGTTGTCGCATATCAACGTATTAGTTTTCACAAATATAATTACTAGTTCTTAGGGTTAGGACACAATTACGTCATATCCATCGTTTTACTGCGAGTTAGTGTCATAGAAGGACGTAACACCCTAATGTAAGGTAAATTGATGATTGCGGTCCGGAACGTAATCATGAATTTACAGGTACATTGAGGTAGTGTGAAATTCTATTTAGAGTTGTTGGTAGATGCTCAGTACGGATTTGAAATACCAATGGTATGGTGGGTCAGCTGCGGTACACCCTATATATATATAAACACTAATGGTGTTTCAAAGACGGGACTGAGGGTCGGACCAAGGACCAACTCTAGTCAACCTAATAATTTCAATAAGCCATGCCCTAAGTCTAATACGTCATATCTCATGTAAAGCACAACTAAAACACCCTCCATATTACACAAAGGCTTATTACTCAAAACGCACGCTATAACCCCTACAGTCCACCCTTCAAAGAGTTCACAATCGTACTTAACAGTTATTTCTAAATAAATTTCGAGGATGAAATTTCCTAAAGTATGGGAGACTGTAACGCCTCGCTAATTCAATAAATAATAATAATAATTATTATTTCTTATAAATGTTCACACGTCTATATATACGTCTAATATTGATATATATGTACATATAGTCTATATACTCGAGCTAAATCCGTTTATATGATCAAATAACGCGTTATACGTAATAACATACTAGTAAACCGACGCTTATCCTTGTAAATTTCTAATCACGACAATATATATATATATATATATATATATAATAATTACGAAGTTCGAATACTCGTTTTAATTAGTTTTACATTTATATGTACGTGAAGTAACTATCTAGGGATTGAACGAGTCCAGTTCATAGACGAAACCCGAGTTAGTAACTATTTCGTTTAAACAATAACTTCCATCTAACTTCCACCTACCAAATACCCTAACTATATAAACACCTTAAA
The DNA here is from genome assembly GCA_030844895.1 of Ambrosia x helenae. Lineage (NCBI taxonomy): Eukaryota > Viridiplantae > Streptophyta > Magnoliopsida > Asterales > Asteraceae > Ambrosia > Ambrosia x helenae. The sequence goes on along the minus strand of CM061223.1, from coordinate 27,033,056 downwards.
CTCATCCCACCTCCTTCCATCTTCTTCTTCACTAAAACCCTAGCCACCACCACTTGAATCTTTCATCTTATTCTTTCTTCATGCCTTCTTTTCTTCACAAACACAGACACACACCTACCAAGAAAACACCTTAGTTACTTTCCTTTCCCCTACTCCGGCCACCGCCGCCGCCAACAAAACCACCCGAACCACCACGATATTCATCAACCAGTTACATACCCCTCTCTTCTTCTCGTCTCTGTTACAGAGCAGCTGCAACACAGCAGCAGCAACACAGCGGCAACAGTGGCACCACAGGAGCAGCAGGATACAACAGCGCAAAGACCCGGGTTCGTTTGGGTGTTGTTAGTTCGTATCTGTTCTGACGAAGTCCGGTTGGGTCAAGTCCCGGCAGTAACGCCGGCTCTGGTTGTTATTCTGGCCAGCTCCTGTACAAACCGGTAACGTTTTTTCAGTTTCTTGGGTTTGAGTCAGCTTATGTGGTCGTGGCAGATTTTGGGTTCCAGCTCGGTCCTGGTTTGTGGCCGGAAATGGTCACAATCGCCGGAGAAGGTTGTGCCTTGTTTCTTGTCCTTTTCCTTTGGAGTCAACATCGGTCAAACAGACCAGGTCTAGTCTTTTGTTCCAAATCAGAAGGTTAGGAAATGCTTGGATAATGTATGGTTGTTAGCCTTGGCTTTGGTTCGTCTTTGTTTCGGGTGAATTCGTTCGAGTAGATCAGGTCTCGGGCTAGTCATGGTTGATGTTGATGATAAAAGCTTTCAGATCCAGTCAACATTGGTTGACCAGGACAAACCGGGTCAACCTCAGTCAACTTCGATTTCCAGTCAAAGCTGGTCAGCACGGGTTACGAGGCGAGTACGCGAGGATTCACGAGCTTATTCACGGAAGGTATAACACGCCGCGCCTTAGTTACTATTCTTATTTTTGTTTACATCGTACATGTATAAATGTATGTATTTAAAAGTGTAAATGAACCGAACCATAACAAAAGTTATTTTTATTACTAGAATTATCAAGGCGTCAAACCATATATATATATATATATATATATATATATATATATTACTTAACAAATGTATAGTTTCTCGTTCTTTATAGTCTTAATAAATTGAACATTTTGTCGCGCTTAAAGACTTAGTTAAATTGTATTGTGTTTTGATAATGTGGACAATTGATTTTGGGAAAATATAGACAACATGAGTTGTCGGTTCTTACAAAAACAGAGGAGACTCTGCCCGAATTTTTATAAAAATATAAGAAGCATATCGGGCGTTCAAATCTATAATGTTCTGCTTCAAAAGTAACGTTTTGCATATAAATTCTATCCAAAACTTATTTTATTATTATTATTTTTTTTTATAGAAATATCTGAACATAAATACATGATTATATATATAAACATAATACATTTATCGCCCGGTCTTCAAATAAACTAAAACGCGAATCAAGTTACACATATTATTTTCACTATCTTGAATATTCCTTTCTAACTAGTTTAAAGCCATGAATCTGAATATTATATAAAGTATACATATACATTATATATAACTATACATACGCGCAAGCTTCGTGAAACTAAACCAGGTACTATCGGCTCGTCAAATCATACACAATAAGACACGTATTGTCTACAATACGAGTTTAGGTAGTCGAATAAACTATCTTTAAAACCAAGAAACAAAATAAGTTCATTTGCATTAGAATTTAAGACATCCTTTACTTGTAATAGGACACAAGAGATTCAGTCAATCCAGCTTCAGACATTGTTTGTTATTCTTTCATAATGCACTCCAGGTGAGTTCATACTTGTCCCCCTTTTATTCTTTATTCTTTGGGGCTCAACATGTATCACTATCAATACTTAAACGATTTCATACTCTTAAACTATCATGCCCAATCTATTAAACATACTTATATGCTATTTGCCATGCTTACGGTTCTTGATACTTAAACATAATTCATTAACTATTATTAGCCCACTTAACATGTATAGCGCTATAGGAGTAGCACCCCACCCCCTTTATGGGTCATTGTTAAGAAAGAAACGGACCTAGCATGAATATGTTAGGTATATGCAGTGGTACTCGCGGGTTTGAGTTATGTTCTTTGTATGGTATGTATGTGCAATGCTATAGTATGAGATTCGAGTAAATCATTCTAAATATTATGTATGTAAACTAAAACTAGTATGCTCACCAATACTTTATGTGTTGACGGATATTTTATACATGTTGCAGGAAAAAGCTTGATGAGATGATACAAGAAATATCACTTAGGATTCGGCCTTAGAAATAAACGAAACAAATCTTTATTTTACTTCATGTTTATGTTGTTGTATTTTTTCTTGTGAACGAATTGTAAACTTGTTGCATCTTAGATACGAATGAAATCTATTTTAATCTATTATCACAATTTAGTGTTATGAAGTCTTTGAACAATCTATCACAAGTCTCACCTCGATGTTTCTGTCATCGGTTGGGGTGTGACAGATTGGTATCAGAGCCATAACTATATGGAATTAGAAAAATTGCCATGATTGACCTAGTCTATGGTTAGGAACCTTTATTTTACTACTCCTTTTACATGCTTGAAATAGTTGATATTCCTACTTGCTTCTTATCCATTTCTTAAACCTTAAAGATGCATGCCTTTCCTAAGGCAAAGTATACTCCAATACGAAGACACTCGTATTTCACAAACGAAAGTAACTCACTAAAATAGGCGTGAAACCCTTACTTTGGTGACAACTTTCAATCCGTTTCATTCCTTTTAAATTTTTGAAATTTCACCATCGAGATCGGAGTGATTTCCTTACCTTGATGACAATTTCACTCATCTCCCTCTAGTAGAACCTCACCAAAGAGTTGGGATTAACTTCCTTTACTCTATGGATAAGCACCAATCCACATTTTGAAAACAAAACCATCAAGCTAGGAGTGATATCCACATCTTGATGACTAGTTTCATACTCTCTCATCTTATAGAAGCTCCACTTCCAAGTTAAGATTGAATTCCTTTATCTTGGTAGAGCTTCATTCCTATACATTATCATAGCAACTTTATCACCAAGCTAGGAGTGATTCCTTTTACCTTTTGTTTTTTTGAAACTACACCAAGATAGGCGTGATTTCCTTACCTTGGTGGAAATTTCACAAATCTTCATTCTAGTGGAAGCTTACCAATTGAATGTTGGAATTAATTTTCCTATCTCGTTGGACAAGTGAAAAACCACACTCAAGAAACGACACTGCTAAGATAGGAGTGAAATCCGCAACTTGGCGACTAGTTTCAATCCTCGATTTTTTTAAACTTTCCGATTGATAAGGGACATGTAGTAACTGGAAGGGTGAATACCGTTAACCGAAATCTCGGCGAGAGTATTTCCACCTATTAGGCCAAAGCATGTTTCCAAACTCAACGGTAAATTCGAATCTCTTTGGTTAGTCGCAGTTCCTTTCAGGAACAATCCAAGTCTTGTGTAAATCTCTCTTACGTTATGCAACGAACTTCAAGTCCATTTTACTAGACGCATTACTTAAACCTGCCTCACTTCTGCCTAATCCTAGTTTTGAATTTCTCAAAAGTATCGGTAAATATCATCATCTCTGAAAATATTTAATTCTTAATATCCTTTAAAATTTTAATCCAATATTTTATAATAAATCTGGTTTGATATTAAAGCATTTTATTATCAAGTATTTTCAATTATACACTTTACAAAGTTTTCTCCAACCTTATACATCAATTGGCAATCGATTATATAAAGCGTTACATTTTGAAAAAACCGAACTTTTCACATTTATGACAGCGTGTTCAAATAAAACATCAAATAAAATATTTTCGAGCATTATAAATTTTTATTGTTATAAAAATTCCAAAATATTTATACATCCAAAACCTTAACTTTATGTAATTTCCCACTGATATTATCATACTTCACATTTTATTCTTATTTACGTCACATTATACCAAATTAATTTTAAGATGAATTAATAATCAAATTATTATTCTATACCGTCTAACATTTGATAACGTCTAATTTACAGAAATACATAATGCCTGTTTATTATTTTATATTATTCTATTTATGTCATATTTGATCCAACCCATATGAATCTTTCCATAACATACTCAAAATTTTAACAAATATTTACCTATACTTTACGATTTCATTATCTTTCATATTTTCTTTTTACCGTTCTAAACCTCCCTTGTATTTTCTAAAAACAATCATGTTCGAAACAGATACACAATATTTCCATTATGTGTCATTTCGTAATGCTAAAAAAATGCGAGTATGAATTTTTCTTTAATGAAACATGAAGTCCTTTTATTTACCCAGATCATACCCGGTTTACAATTGAAAATTTTTGACAACATATGAAACTTGACCCTCTCATATATATTGGTTATAATATAAGTTTTTTTCACAAGCAAACGCCTATAATTTATTTATTTATTTTGTAAAACCGATCATTTTCATAAACTTGATTTCATGTCAACTAGTCTATACCCGTATATCTACAAATTTGCAAGCTTAACAGGCTGAACTATTTACCAACAACATTTTCATTTTCCATAACCAAGGTTTAAATTCAACTGTATTCCATATACATCATTCTCAACGAAGATTGATTACTTATCAAAAACTTCATTTTTCAAATATCAAAATTTCCTTATCATCCATCATTCAGTTACGATATGTGTCCTCCATTTCTACAACCATTGACTTACATTGACTCGCATATTCTCCAACACATTCTACACCCCCATCTCCTACAAAGCATAGTTACTCCTTAACTACTCTTGCCAAAGGGATAAATACTTCATTTTCATTAATAAACACTCAAACATTACTTTCCATTCTGACTGTCCATAAACTTTTATCTTTGTACGATACAATCACAGCTACCTCTATATATACGTTTGCACTCGCATCTAAACACCCTTACAGTTTCATTTTCAATTTCAATACGTTCATCTACCCGACAACTAGTAGGGGTCTATGTGCCCTCTCGACAGTTGGATACATTTCTAGATACGCCTTCTAAGATACAATTATACTCATAATACATTACTTGACTTGTTTTGATACACATACATCATTTCATAAACTATGAAACCTGATACTTGAAATTTGATGCATATTCTATGCTACTTGCAAACTTGATCATACATGAAACTTGTTTATCCATGAAACCTAAGACTTGATTATGCGTAAAACTAGATTTTTCCATGATATTGGAATTCGATATTCCATAGTGCTTGTAATATTCTATAAACTTCACTTTTCATTTAATACATATAAATCTTCGTAAAAACATTCTATCCACAAATTTGAATTCGCTTACACCTAAAACTCAAAACATCCTAGTACTCATGTTGAATCTCCTTTAAACTTGGAAAAGTAAACGATCCCTTCCTATTTCAATAAATGCATAAACATTGCTTCATGGATTACACTTACAACAATTATAGGAATACATCTCGTTAGGATGTAGCCTTCCAGACAACCAGTTTTGGTTGTAACCCATACCTAAATTCATACGTGTTTATTTTCATATACATGCTTTGTTTTGTTAATACTTGCTTGCCTACCTGCATACATCATCATTATGTGATCAAGTTGTCGCATATCAACGTATTAGTTTTCACAAATATAATTACTAGTTCTTAGGGTTAGGACACAATTACGTCATATCCATCGTTTTACTGCGAGTTAGTGTCATAGAAGGACGTAACACCCTAATGTAAGGTAAATTGACGATTGCGGTCCGGAACGTAATCATGAATTTACAGGTACATTAAGGTAGTGTGAAATTCTATTTAGAGTTGTTGGTAGATGCTCAGTACAGATTCGAAATACCAATGGTATGGTGGGTCAGCTGCGGTACACCCTATATATATATAAACACTAATGGTGTTTCAAAGACACGACTGAGGGTCGGACCAAGGACCAACTCTAGTCAACCTAATAATTTCAATAAGCCCTGCCCTAAGTCTAATACGTCATATCTCATGTAAAGCACAACTAAAACACCCTCCATATTACACAAAGGCTTATTACTTAACACGCACGCTATAACCCCTACAGTCCACCCTTCAAAGAGTTCAAAATCGTACTTAACAGTTATTTCTAAATAAATTTCGAGGATGAAATTTCCTAAAGTATGGGAGACTGTAACGCCTCGCTAATTCAATAAATAATAATAATAATAATAATAATAATAATAATAATAATTATTTCTTATAAATGTTCACACGTCTATATATACGTCTAATATTGATATATGTACATATAGTCTATATACTCGAGCTAAATCCGTTTATATGATCAAATAACGCGTTATACGTAATAACATACTAGTAAACCGACGCTTATCCTTGTAAATTTCTAATCACAACAATATATATATATATATATATATATATAATAATTACGAAGTTCGAATACTCGTTTTAATTAGTTTTACATTTATATGTACGTGAAGTAACTATCTAGGGATTGAACGAGTCCAGTTCATAGACGAAACCCGAGTTAGTAACTATTTCGTTTAAACAATAACTTCCATCTAACTTCCACCTACCAAATACCCTAACTATATAAACACCTTAAACTCATCCCACCTCCTTCCATCTTCTTCTTCACTAAAACCCTAGCCACCACCACTTGAACCTTTCATCTTATTCTTTCTTCATGCCTTCTTTTCTTCACAAACACAGACACACACCTACCAAGAAAACACCTTAGTTCCTTTACTTTCCCCTACTCCGGCCACCGCCGCCGCCAACAAAACCACACGAACCACCACGATATTCATCAACCAGTTACATACCCCTCTCTTCTTCTCGTCTCTGTTACAGAGCGGCAGCAACACAGCGGCAACAGTGGCACCACAGGAGCAGCAGGATACAACAGCGCAAAGACCCGGGTTCGTTTGGGTGTTGTTAGTTCGCATCTGTTCTGACGAAGTCCGGTTGGGTCAAGTCCCGGAAGTAACGCCGGCTCTGGTTGTTATTCCGGCCAGCTCCTGTACAAACCGGTAACGTTTTTTCAGTTTCTTGGGTTTGAGTCAGCTTATGTGGTCGTGGCAGATTTTGGGTTCCAGCTCGGTCCTGGTTTGTGGCCGGAAATGGTCACAATCGCCGGAGAAGGTTGGGCCTTGTTTCTTGTCCTTTTCCTTTCGAGTCAACATCGGTCAAACAGACCAGGTCTAGTCTTATGTTCCGAATCAGAAGGTTAGGAAATGCTTGGATAATGTATGGTTGTTAGCCTTGGCTTTGGTTCGTCTTTGTTTCGGGTGAATTTGTTCGAGTAGATCAGGTCTCGGGCTAGTCATGGTTGATGTTGATGATAAAAGCTTTCAGATCCAGTCAACATTGGTTGACCAGGACAAACCGGGTCAACCTCAGTCAACTTCGATTTCCAGTCAAAGCTGGTCAGTGCGGGTTACGAGGCGACTACGCGAGGATTCACGAGCTTATTCACGGAAGGTATAACACGCCGCGCCTTAGTTACTATTCTTATTTTTGTTTACATCGTACATGTATATATGTATGTATTTAAAAGTGTAAATGAACCGAACCATAACAAAAGTTATTTTTATTACTAGAATTATCAAGGCGTCAAACCATATATATATATATATATGTATATATTACTTAACAAATGTATAGTTTCTCGTTCTTTATAGTCTTAATAAATTGAACATTTTGTCGCGCTTAAAGACTTAGTTAAATTGTATTGTGTTTTGATAATGTGGACAATTGCTTTTGGGAAAATATAGACAACATGAGTTGTCGGTTCTTACAAAAACAAAGGAGACTCTGCCCGAATTTTTATAAAAATATAAGAAGCATATCGGGCGTTCAAATCTATAATGTTCTGCTTCAAAAGTAACGTTTTACATATAAATTCTATCCAAAACTTATTTTATATTATTATTTTTTTATAGAAATATCTGAACATAAATACATGATTATATATATAAACATAATACATTTATCGCCCGGTCTTCAAATAAACTAAAACGCGAATCAAGTTACACATATTATTTTCACTATCTTGAATATTCCTTTCTAACTAGTTTAAAGCCATGAATCTAAATATTATATAAAGTATACATATACATTATATATAACTATACATACGCGCAAGCTTCGTGAAACTAAACCAGGTACTATCGGTTCGTTAAGTCATACACAATAAGACACGTATTGTCTACAATACGAGTTTAGGTAGTCGAATAAACTATCTTTAAAACCAAGAAACAAAATAAGTTCATTTGCATTAGAATTTAAGACATCCTTTACTTGTAATAGGACACAAGAGATTCAGTCAATCCAGCTTCAGACATTGTTTGTTATTCTTTCATAATGCACTCCAGGTGAGTTCATACTTGTCCCCCTTTTATTCTTTATTCTTTGGGGCTCAACATGTATCACTATCAATACTTAAACGATTTCATACTCTTAAACTGTCATGCTCAATCTATTAAACATACTTATATGCTATTTGCCATGCTTACGATTCTTGATACTTAAACATAATTCATTAACTATTATTAGCCCACTTAACATGTATAGCGCTATAGGAGTAGCACCCCACCCCCTTTATGGGTCATTGTTAAGAAAGAAACGGACCTAGCATGAATATGTTAGGTATATGCAGTGGTACTCGCGGGTTTGAGTTATGTTCTTTGTATGGTATGTATGTGCAATGCTATAGTATGAGATTCGAGTAAATCATTCTAAATATTATGTATGTAAACTAAAACTAGTATGCGCACCAATACTTTATGTGTTGACGGATATTTTATACATGTTGCATGAAAAAGCTTGATGAGATGATACAAGAAATATCACTTAGGATTCAGCCTTAGAAACAAACGAAACAAATCTTTATTTTACTTCATGTTTATATTGTTGTATTTTTTCTTGTGAACGAATTGTAAACTTGTTGCATCTTAGATACGAATGAAATCTATTTTAATCTATTATCACAATTTAGTGTTATGAAGTCTTTGAACAATCTATCACAAGTCTCACCTCGATGTTTCCGCCATCGGTTGGGGTGTGACAAAATGCTTGCACCTCTGGGACGTCTCCACCAAACAATCTCCACCACTCATCTAATAAAGTTAAATTAGAACAATAGTATAGTTCATAAATTCATAAAAGTAAAATTATAACTATAAGTTAAAGTAATTTTACCAGGAGTAATACTCTTCACGGAAGCTAGAGCAAGTGGTCGACTAAATTCCCCTTGTCTGTCACGAAATTGGTATATTTGTGATGTAAGCTTCACCAAATCTAGATTTGTTTTCTGTTCAATCATATCAAGCACACTCGAAAGCGCGAGCCGCTTCTCCTCAACGCACTCTTGATCATACTGAAATACCGGATTTAACCAATAAGCAACAACATGTAGACTCCTACGCAACATCCGATCCCATCGATCGTCAATAATTTTAGTATACAGCTCATAATTACGTTTTTTCCTACGAAACAGTTCTTCAACACCTTTTCTTGCCCGCTGCATTCCTTCAAACACGTAACCTAATGAAGGTTTTTCATCCGAGTCACAAATACGCAAAAGTCTCAAAATTGGAGTCATCACCTTCATGATTATGAAACAGTTATTCCAAAATTTTTCATTTAAGACAGTTTGCTTCATATCCTTAGCTTTTGCCATTTTCAAAAATTTCTTGAAATCATTTGATGTAACCATAGCTTCCAAATCAAACTTGTGTTCATATAAGCTCTTCCAAATCAGACTTGCGCACACCGTAAGTGGGGCGGCGCTTAAAGTAGTCATATGTTGACTCTAAATCTTCGGTAATGCGCAAAATTAGCCTTTTACTCATCCGAAATCTTCGCCTAAATATATCAGGACCGTAAACCGGATTAGGGTTTAAATAATCATTCATTAAACGCTCACTAGCGGATACATGGTCTCGTTGTATATATTCCCTAGTCAATTTCGCCCGGGGGGATTATTTATATGATGCATGGCGCTCGACGCTAGCATAACCGCACTCGTAACGACTTCTTCCTCTTTTGCGCCGTCGTCGTGAAAAAACCTTTGATAAAGATCGGTAAACGAGTCTTTGGAGGGAGGAGACGACATTGTGGTGATTTGTGTGTATATTTGTTTGTGTTTGAATTGTATGTGTGTGTATGTTTGTTTGTGTTTGAATTGTGTGTATTTATTTGTGTTTGAATTGTATGTATTTGTTTGTGTTTGAATTAGTGTAATATATATAAAGTGGCGTGGGTTTTTTATTTTTATTTTATTTAGTTGACCGTTACCAACGGTCATAATCCTTTGAACTCCAACGTCTATGTTCAGCAAAACCCCCGCCATGATCATGAAGCTCAAGCCCATAGCGCCCCCATAATGTCAAGAGGGACGGTGTACCTAGGGGTGTAAATGACACGTAGCGGCTCGAGAGCTACCCGGGATCGGCTTGGTAAAAAGCCCGAACGAGCTGAGCCTTAACGAGCTCGAGCCCGAGCCTGAAATATGGCTCGTTTAGTTATCGAGCCCGAGCTCGAGCCCTAGATACAAAGCTCGATTGGGCTCATGAGCCTAAACGAGCTCAAACATAATTATAAATTATTTATATATCTCTTATAATTTATAGCCCACATCTCCAAAGACCAAGTCCTTATTTCATAGGCCCATTTAATAACACTCGCGAGCCGAGCTTTGAGCTCGTTTGAGATTGTTCTCAAATCACCTCGAGCCGAGCTCGAGCTTTTGATTTTGCTAGCGAGCCGAGCTTGAGCTTAAGATTTTAGGCTCGAGCTTCATAAAACCATAACGAGCCGAGCTCGAGCCTAGTTAGGCTCGGGCTCGGCTCGACTCGTTTACACCCCTAGGTGTACCCCACGCTACAGGAGTCCAAAACGCACTATTTTCCAAAGGTTTGAAAAGGGTGGTTCTATTTAAACCCCCCACCTTCTATTTTCACCCCCTCAAAGCGCCTCGCTTAGGCCTAAGCGAGGCGCTTTGAACTCAATTCGAGGAGGTCAGTACGAGGGGCAGAAAAAGCTGATTTTTAAATTCGAAGCGTCTCGCTTAGGCCTAAGCGAGGCGCTTCGAGGGGGTAATTTATTTTGGTAGTTGTTTTGATGTTTTGAGTTGGTTTTTTAATTTTTTTTAATTTAATAATTATAAAAAGTTAAAAAAATTTAAAAAACAAAGTAATAACCCTAATCATTGTCAATGACTTAAACTTGACATCATCAACCACGTATAGTCAATGAATGCGGTATGCGCGTTAAATTTCATTAAATGCGGCAATACTTGGATCCGGTTGGAGTCTAAAGCTTCGTGTGTCATCTGTCATCCTTGTGTTTCCAAGACACAGGCAAGTCCTCGTCTGATCCACACCACAAAACAACTTCAAAATTTCAACTTCCCGTTCAGGTGCTTAAGTCCACCTTGAAGACTGGATTCGGTGCAATCAGAATCCGAATGCGGTATGCGCGTTAAATTTCATTAAATGCGGCAATCAAGGGATCCGGTTGGAGTCTAAAGCTTCGTGTGTCATCTTGGTCGAACTCATGTTGCAACATTCGTCTTGTGTGTGTTAGGGTCCGAAATTTTAGGCTTTTTAGTGGGTTTTTCCATCTTTGTGTTTCCAATTTTTTTTAATTAGCTTATTACTCTCTGATCCATGGTACCTTGAAGACTAGATTCGGTGCAGTCGACGAACATCATTCAAAATTTCAACTTCCCGTTCAGGTGCTTAAGTCCACCTTGAAGACTGGATTCAGTGCAATTAGACTCCAAATGCGGTATGCGCGTTAAATTTCATTAAATGCGGCAATCAAGGGATCCGGTTGGAGTCTATAGCTTCGTGTGTCATCCTTGTGTTTCCAAGACACAGGCAAGTCCTCGTCTGATCCACACCACAAAACAATAATCTTGAAGTTTTTTAATATAGCCATTTTTCCCTGGTTTACCAGGAATGGGTTGAAGGTGTGTGTTGCACCGGCTTGAGATATGAGTTTGATTAGCTTAAATCTCTCTGATCCATGGTATCCACTTTCAGGTTGTCGTAAAAAGTTGATATAAGAAGATGATCAGAAAAACAAAAACGATTAGCTTCAATCTCTCTGATCCATGGTATCCACTTTCAGGTTGTCTTCATCATTGACCGCTATCTCTCGGATAACAACTGAAAAGTTGTCTTCAATGATTGTAAAGAAACTTGAAAGTAATTACAAGAAGATGATCAAAGATGCTACAACATAACTTGCACCGGCTTGAGATATGAGTTTGATTATTATCGTATTTGCAACTTAGTTCCTTTCTCTCGAAAAACAAAAACAAAGGTTTGCGCGTTAGCGCCGATCCGATTGTTAAAAGTATCAATACTATGAAATTAGTAAAACAACTGAATTTTACTTGCTTGCATGAAAAGTTATTTTTAAATGTTTGGTAATATATTTTTAAATGTTTGGTAATATATTTTCTGATCAAAAAAGGCATAACTATGATGATCAGGAACATTCCAAATAACAGTTCAATTTCAGTTCAAACTTTTCAAACACCTGCAACATCTCAAGAGTCGAGGTCCTCTGAAAAAGACATCGTACAATGATTTGGACTTGCAATATTTGAAAATTATCATTTCTTGACATGCTTGGTAACACCTTGATCTGCAATATTTGAAAATTATCATTTCTTGACATGCTTGGTAACACCTTGATTTGTAATATCTGAAAATTATCATTTCTCGAAAAGTAATTAAAAACACTTAAAAATGAATTAAAAACAATTGTTGCGAGTTAGGTTTAGTCGGAGGACCACGTACAATGATTCATCAAAGTTGTACAAAGCTGGATGTTTTTACTAGAAAACCAAAACGAGCAATAAACGAAGCGAAACGGAGAGATATAATTTTCTTGGCTTGGAAACAACTTAAAAGAACCAAAAATGAATTAAAATTATTTTTTGGTGATTAACAAATAATTTTATAGAATTAAAAGAAATTCAATTTTTTTTTAAAAAAAGGCCAAAGCGCCTAGATGTTGCAGGTGTTTGAAAAGTTTGAACTGAAATTGAGATGTTGCAGGTGGCAGGAAAAAGCTGACATTTTGTTCCTTGTTGCAGAAAGAAATCAACAGTCGGATTGACGATTTTGTTTACCCTCCCATTGACATAAAAAATGTTCTTTTGAAAAACGTCTGACTGCAAAAAAAAAAAAAAAAAAAAAAAATAAAAACTAACTCAAAAGACCAAAAAATAATTTTTTTTATCCGAAGCGCCTCGCTTAGGCCTAAGCGAGGCGCTTCGAGTCAAAAATCAGCTTTTTCTGACCTTGTACCGAGGTAGTTAAAAAGTAAAGAAAACGCCTCGCTTAGGCCTAAGCGAGACGCTTTCAGAGGGTGAAAATAGAAGTGAGGTGGTTGAAATAGACAAGGCCGTTTGAAAATAGTCGCCCTCATAATAAAACAAAGAATGGTAGGCTTGCTTTCATTTTATGGTACACTCTTTTCACACATCACATCACAAAATAAAAAAAATATATATATACTAAAACAATTATTAAATTCAGCAATTAAATGATGGGATCATAGGATCAAAACTTAACATGGGTTCACCCACCCATAGATTGTACCACTAAAATCCATACACATATCTTTAAAAGGATCTTTTATTACAACTGAAAATAACCAAACAGCTTAAAAAAATGCTCTGCACTTCTTCTTCTTCTTAACCCCATTTCATTGTTTATTACACAAACCCATATCAAAATCTTTCTGGGTCTTCCTTATTATCAATCAAGAGCCCAAGAAAACCATCTAGATCTACAAAAGTTTGGATTTTTAAGCTGCTAATGAGGTAAAGCTTCTTGCTTTATTATCTTTATTAAGTTTAAAGATTAAATAAATTGTGGGTATTGTGAATGAGATGAAAAAGACTTTGTTATTGGGTAAAAGAAAGCAATGACTAGTGGGTCATTGGGTCTAAGATCATCAAGCTATGGGTCATTGTTACAACATCAACAACAGTTGCAAAATGTTGGAGTGTTTATACAACAAAAAGCAAGTCATTCAACACCATCAGTTGGTGGCTTTAGGAAGCCTAATTCAAAGATGTTTGTTGCTAAAGAGAAGGAGAATATGTTGTTGTGGATGGTTAAGTTTGTGCATAGGAAGAAAGTTGGAATGTTGTTGTTGTGTCTTGTTTCATTAGCTGCTTTGTTGTGGGTACTTTATGTTAGCAAAGGTTTGGTTTTTATCCTCCTTATGATCAATTTATGTTAGCTAACTTTGCTTCATATTGTATCGATTTAGTCGAGTTAGTTCTCTGCTTTTAAGTATAGTATCCCTTCATTGTTATTCACTGTGTTTGAATCTTGATTGAGTTTTGGTTCTTTTGGTACATATTTTTACCTAAATTCATGAATGCCAACTTCATTTTTTGATTGATTTTGAGCTGAATTAAGTTTGTGGGTCCTTATGAAATATTAAAATGGTCCATTTTGTACAATTTTAGCTCAATTTAATTTTTTTTGGTTGTACCAATATTTAATTTTATTAACTTACTGCATTTTGATTAGTTTTGGGCTCAGTTTTTTTTTTTTTAATTTTTTTATGGTCATTGACTTGACTGCATTTATACACATTTACTCAGTTTACCATGTTTTCTTTGAAAGCTATCAAATTTACTACATTTTGATTGATTTTTATGGTCATTGCATTATTGTACATTGTACTACAATTTGTACATTTTTTTAGCTCAGTTTGCATTCTTGATCGCGGCCAACCGAACCAATATTTGCTGTATCTTGATTGATCTTGAGCTCAATCTAATTTTTGGTTTTGTATATCCTAATGTTTTTTCACTTCATTTTTTTTACTGTTGTTGTGTATGATTTATTAAGAGTTTATGTTTGGGGTTCTTTGCAGGCGAAGTTACGCAAGTTCACAATATCCAAAGTTTAGACATCAAGAACAATTCCATCACAGTTTTTTTCACCAATGAGTGATGATGAACAAAATGTAAATGCTATGAATTCTTCATTAGCAAATCATGAAATGATGATCACTTTAAATAATGACAAAACAATTACAACGCTCTCTCCACCACCGCCACCACCACCCTCACGTGTTTATTTCACAGGCTATATGCTTCCTCATGATCATCCTTGCGAAAACTTCCCAATGCCGCCACCACTTGCAGACAAGAAAAGAACAGGCCCACGTCGTAAGTTTCCCTAATCTTTCACTTCATTTAGACTTCTATATATTTTTATAATTATTTTTTATGTTTTGCTACATGTCAGCATGTCCTGTATGTTACCTTCCTGTGGAGGAAGCTACTGCATTGATGCCAAATGCCCCATCATTTTCTCCCATTCTCCAAAATCTGACTTACATTCATGAAGAAAATCTAACCAAAAATGAATTTGGTGGTTCTGAATTCGGTGGATATCCTTCTTTGAAGCAAAGACTTGAATCTTATGACATAAAAGAGTCAATGACTGTCCATTGCGGGTATGATTTTTATCCAAAGCGGGTCAGAAGGAAGGAGGGGGGGGGGGGGTGAGTAGCCTGTAAAAATATGTAATTCGTTGGTATGGGTCGAATTGGGTTGACGGGTCAAAATGAGTGACGCTTGACGCTTAGTTTTCCCTATATTACTAGGTGGCCTATGCATGTTATTTCTACTAGTCTTCATATGCCTATGATTATTTATCTGTTACCGTATTAATACCATATTTAGTACATAACCAGAATCAAACTGTTCATAAGTAAATGATTCAAATATATTTTAATTATTTTTATTGATTATTCTCTGGTTGATGCATAACTATGCAAGCAGATTTGCTAGAGGAAGTAGGCCGGGCAGCAAAACTGGATTTGATATTGATGATTCGGATCTTTTTGAGATGGATCAGTGTCGGGGAGTGCTGGTTGCATCAGCCATATTTGGTATCATGTTATAACACTGCTGAAACTTTCCTACTTTTAACCTGTCACTTTTTATTATTAATTTTTTTAGTAATAAAAAATTTGGTGTTTGGCAGGAGCTTATGATTTGATTAAACAACCAAAGAACATCAGTGAAACTGCAAAGAAAGACGTATGCTTTTTCATGTTCGTTGATGAAGAAACCGCTAGTTTTTTAAGAAACTCGAGTGATCTTGATAATAGCAAACGCATTGGATTATGGAGAATTGTTGTTGTTCATAATTTACCGTATACAGATCCAAGACGCAATGGAAAGGTATATTATTTGCATGGTTTAGTATTTTTTTTTTCTACAAAACCAGTTGTTTCCCTTTTTTCTTGCTGAGATACAGAACACCTAAAAAACTGACAACATCTGTAAGAATTCTTTTTGACCCGTTATTTAAGAATGGCTCCGGTTTATGTTGTGTTTTGATCTCAAACGGGTCAAATAAAAAAATAGCTAAATGACCAAGGTGTCCTAAATGGCTAAATTACTTTATTCAAAGACCTAAATTGTCATTGTTTTAATTTTAATTATCAAAGTTAATGCATTAGCTATTCATAAAATGTTATATAGGTTGATATAAAAATGTTCGTGCGTCATCCCAACCTAAACCAACCCGTTTCAACGCAAACTGGTTTTGACCCGTTACCAACTACTCCTACTAGCTTGTCTTGCCACCTCTGGTTTTTCACGAAATATAGACCATTTGTATTGAAGTTACATAATTGCAGGTTCCAAAACTTCTGTTACATAGACTTTTCCCAAATGTTCGTTATTCGCTATGGGTGGATGGGAAACTCGAGCTTGTTGTGGATCCTTATCAAATTCTTGAAAGGTGTTATCTTTTTAATGCAACGATAATATATTTTCTTCGTGTAGAAAATATATTATCAAATTCTTAAAAGTTTTTGCAAAGCTTTCATTTTCATAAAAGTAAAAGTCTTTACCCTTATAATGTTCAGGTTCTTATGGAGGAAGAATGCTAGTTTTGCCATATCTAGACATTACAAGCGGTTTGACGTGTTTGTAGAAGCTGAAGCTAATAAAGCAGCTTCAAAGTATGACAATGCTTCCATTGACTTCCAGATCAGTTTTTATAAAACAGAGGGTTTGACCCCATATACAGAGGCTAAACTTCCTATTAGAAGCGGTATAGTACACACATTTATCATTAGTTTGTATAATATATAGATTAGATTTAGGTGAAATTTATTTTAATTATGCAGATGTACCGGAAGGATGTGTGGTAATACGGGAGCATATTCCTATCTCGAACCTTTTTACATGTCTTTGGTTCAATGAAGTTGACCGGTTTACATCAAGAGATCAGATTAGTTTCTCAACAGTGAGGGATAAGATCACATCTAAAACAAATTGGACAGTTCATATGTTTTGGGATTGTCAAAGGCGAAATTTTGTAGTTCAGGTAATCATTCTTTGTTGATATTGGTTACCTTTGACTTTGAAAGTCAAATCATAGTTATTCAAATGTAATTTGATATGATTTGAACAATTTTTCAAGATTTAAAAGATTTTTACATGATTTTGGATTCAAAAGTTAGTTCTTTTAGTCAAAACATAGTTATTCAAACTGTAGGGGAGATCAAGCATTAGACAGCCAGCCACAGCATTGACTTTCGAAAGTCAATGCTGTTCTGGCCGTCTGATGTGTGATCTCCCCTATAGTTCTTACAATTTTCTTTCTTGATAATGCTGATCCTTTCGGTTCCTTTCTCACAGGGATACCATCGTGATATTCTCGAGCATTGGCCTCCACCACCACCACTGTTGCTGCCTCTTTCCCGAGCACCTGTTGTTTTTGTGCCGCCGACCTCCACCCCAGTTATTAATGAAACACCAGCTGTTTCAGCTTTAGAAACAACCATGGAACATATTGTAAGTAATCCCACAAAGATCCCATCAGCAAGACGCCGAAGAAAATTCAGTTCAAGGCACGACACCACAAAGTTGTTGTCGGGACAACTCCATAACTAAAAAGATTTGTATATCAAAAAAAGAAATCATCAGTGTTTTCCTTCCCTAAGTTAAAGAAAACGTTTTCGGGCTAGGAAAGATTATGAAGACGAGTATTGTTCCACACAAAGGTCTCCATATTCATCGTTATATACATGTTAGTTTAATCGGTTTATTATTTTTTGTTGTATATATACATTTTAAAAAAAAATTCATGATAATGAATTTAATCTCGCAATTTTGCTTTTGTTTGTAATTCAAATATGTATTACTAGCTTATACCCCGGGAGCGTCCCGGGTTGAGAAATCTAAGTGAAGTGAATAAAATTAAAATTATCTAAACTATATGATTAATGATTATTATTATTATTATTATTATTATTATTATTATTATTTTAAACAAATCTCTACTATAAGTTATCATATTTTAATATAAAAAAGGGTAATTGGGTCGGGTATCACCTAATCTCAGGCCCGACCCAAACCCACCATTTTTTTAAACTAATTCCAAACCTGACACAATACCTGTTGGGTTACAAAAAATAGTCGTTTTTTTCTTCGTTTTTTATATAGCACTATGGTACACGTTGGAAAGATAATAAAACGCTCGTTAATTTGGTGTAATTTTTTTCTTTAAATAATCTCGTATATAAAAGATATTAACGTTTAAAAGTTATGAGAGGAAACACGAGAGAGAAAATAATAAAGTTTTAATATATAAATTTAGTAGATTAGGTATTTAATAGATTATATTAAATCATATTTAAACCATATTTATTTCTTTTTTTTAATTGGTCTAGAGTTGCCACATCACATCCTATGTGGCATCTCTCAAAAGAGAGATTGCATAATATTATGACATGTCATTAAAAATGCTTTGGTTTATTATATACTAGCTTATACCCCGGGAGTGTCCCGGATTGAGAAATCTAACTAAAGTGAATAAAATTAGAAGTATCTAAAATATAAAAATGGCATCTATGTATCAACTTACATTAGATACTTTAAAAAAATACCAAAAGATCAATTTCACCTTACAACATCAACACCTAAAACAGAATATTAAGATCCCAAACACTTCAAGGGGACATAGATTGTTTAGCACTAATACATTCAGTCAAAGGTCTTTAACTGCATACAATAAGATTTGAGCTATTTCAGAATATGGTAGAAAAAGAAAACATAACAATTACCCGTTAGAGAGCGTCCCGTGTTGAAATATCTAATATGACATAATAAAATATCTAATATGACAACATAATTAATGACTTGCCAATATATGATTAATGATTATTATTATTATTATTATTATTATTATTATTATTATTATTATTTTAAACAAATCTCTGTCATAAGCTATCATATTCTAATATATAAAAAAAGGGTAATTGGGTCGGGTATCACCTAATCCCAGGCCGACCCAAACCCACAATTTTTTTTTAATCTAATTTCAAACCTGACACAATACCTGTCGGGTTACAAAAAATAGTCGTTTTTTTTTCTCCGTTTTTTATATAGCACTATGGTACTCGTTGGAAAGATAATAAAACGCTCGTTAATTTGGTGTAATTTTTTTCTTTAAAAAATCTCGTGTATAAAAGATATTAACATTTAAAAGTTATGGGATGAAACATTAGAGATAAAAATCTAATTTTGTTTTTAAATTTTAAATTATAATTTTCCTAAAATAATGGTCTTGCCACATGGGATGACACATGACACACTCAATAAAGAGAATACTCTCTTTGAGTGCCATGTCATTAAAATGGCTTTGGTTTATTATATGTATAGATATAGATTATTCCAAAAAAAAAAAAAAAAAAATCAGTTGTATTTATACTAAAATTTGAAGGAAAGAAAAAATAGAGGTATGTTTCAAGGTGCATTAAACTCCTATGCAGGCTGCAGCTGAGTGCAGCCAGTTGCTTCCTGGGCTGCAAACATTTGATTTAGCAAGTTGCTGTTGTGTGTCTTTTTAATCATATAATTCACACTACCAGTTTTTCATTTTATGTGCCTAAGCGCGCTAACGGTGTACACATGGACCAACTAGAAGATAATAAAAGAATTGCGAGTTTTACACACGTCGTTACTTTTATTTGAATTAATATATAATTCACACCATCATTATTAGCGCAGAACATTCCAGCGGAACATTCTAGACAGATTTCTTATTATTTAGAATAGATATTGTGTTTAAATGGTTGTCATTATCCTTTCCATATTAGAGTCATAGTTGGGTTAGGATTCCTCCCTATATAAGGGGGCTTTGTATTCTTCTTTATTCATTCAATAATAATACCATAAACACTTTTATGGTATCAGAGCCTCGGTTCTGAAAACCTAAAAATTCTTTTTCCGATTTCTTTTCAATCGCAGCAGTTTTTTTTTTCGATCGCAGCAGCCAATCTGAACCCGATGACCAAATCCGATGAACAGGGGTCTTCGGATCCCGGTTCCAAACCCAATCCCTTACATCCCGCGTACTCGGTTACGAACATTCAATCTAAAATTCGTACCTTGGACGGATCAAAGGTCACATATTCCGCATGGGTCAAGCTCTTTAAACTACACGTAGTTGCTTACAAAGTACTTGATCACATAGACGGCACAGCAGCCCCTCAACCGGACGACCCTACATACGCTCAATGGCTGGAACTGGATGCTCTAGTCCTTCAATGGATTTTGAGCACAGTCTCCGATGATTTGCTGCCCAGAGCCATGGATTCAGACGGAACCGCTCGCGGTGCTTGGCTCAAACTAGAGAAGATTTATTTAAGTAACAAGAAGGCACGTGCAGCCGCACTCGAAACCAAGTTTGTTAACCTCACCTTAGCCGCTTGTTCCTCGCTTGACGATTATTTTCAGAAATTAAAGGAACTCGCCAATCAACTGGAGGACGTTGACCAGCCTATTACTGAATCTCGTCTGGTCCTTCAGCTTGTACGCGGGTTACCCGCTGAGTACGACACTACGGCTTCTTTGATTAATTCTACCAACGCAGATTGGGATCTTGCTTTAAGTATGCTGAATGATGAAGCGATCAGAATCGAAGGACGACAGAAAGCCACTACTTCTGTCCTGGCTGCTCCAACAGTGTCACAACAGGCTGCGTCCAGCCAACCTTCTTCTCAGCAGCCGTCCTACAGCGGACAGCAGCCCTATCGGGGCCGAGGACGCGGCCGCAACAGCAACTTTAATCGCACCAACAGCAACAGAGGACGCGGCCGTGGCGGGGGACGCTCTGCAGGTAATTATTTCTGGCCTTTTCCTAACACAGGTTATCCCACTTGGGCTTGGTGGAATACGCCACCCTGCCCGTATCCAACTCAGCAAAACTGGGCCCCGCAAGCTGCTACTTCTGGTTCATCTGCTCAGTCCCAGCAGTCCGCCCCGTCTGCTCCCCGGCCTACTACACTCAAGCCGGCCCAGCCCAACAACCAGCACCGGGCCTCAACGCTTTTAGCCCGGCAGATCTACAGGCAGCGGTCCAAGCTATGTCTTTGAATCAACAACAACGGGACCCTGGCTTAATGGATACGGGTGCGGGATCTCATGTAACTTTGGATTCAGGTATGATTTCTATTCCCAACTCGTCTCCTGTAAATACTAAAATTGTTGTTGGCAATGGTCAATTTCTACCAATACACGGGACCGGCACTGGCTTTTTCAAAATCCATAACCGTACATATATTTTACCAAACATCCTTTATAGCCCGTCCGTTATCAAAACCCTTATCTCTGTTCGACGCTTCTCCCGTGATAATAGTGTATCTATTGAATTTGACCCTTTTGGTTTCACTGTGAAGGATCTCAAAACTGGATGCCGCCTTTCACGCCACAATAGCACGGGAGACGTCTACCCAATCACACCACCTCAACTTCCGCAACAAGCATGTTTCCTTTCCGTTACTTCCCTTCCTTGGCATGATCGGCTTGGCCACCCTGGCGCTCAAGTCCTTGATATTCTTAGTCGCAATTTTAATTTTTCTTGTAATAAAGACTCTATGTCTAGACTTTGTAATTCATGCCAATTATCTAATAGTAAACGATTACCTTTTTATACATCTAGTTCATTCACTTTTTCACCTTTTGATATCATACATTGTGACCTATGGACCTCACCCATTGTCAGTAAAACCGGTTATAAATACTATATGGTTTTAATTGACAACTTCTCTCACTTTGTTTGGGTATATCCATTAAAATATAAATCTGAAACATACCCAACATTTGTCAAGTTTCACCGCTTAATCTTAACCCAATTTAACCGTCCTATAAAAACCTTTCAATGTGATTTGGGCGGGGAATTTGACAACCACCAATTTAAGAATTTCGCTCACCAAAACGGTCTTCTTTTCCGTTTCTCGTGCCCGCAAACATCATCTCAAAACGGCCGTGCGGAACGGATGATCCGTCGCTTAAACGACATCATCCGCTCCCTACTTATTTGTAACACCCCAACCGATGGCGGAAACATCGGGGTGCCACGTATTGATGATTGTTTTCAGTAGCACATGGTATAATATAAATTTTAAATAATTTATTCAAACATAATATCCAAAATGTGAAATAATGTCTAAGAATTCAAATACATAACATCCAAATAATAACTTCAAAAACTTCAAATAACTTCAAGATAAATCCTCATGCTAACTCAAGCCTCAGCTTCATTGTTACCTGAAACATGTTAATTTTGAAAGTATTTTGGGTCAACATAAGTTGGTGAGAATTACATAGGTTTTTGATGATAAAATGAATAAAATGTTATGCAATTCATGTGTCATGTTAATCTAGCCCATATGTGAGAAACATATTAGAAATAAATCGAGTGCATAATCAACCCTGCTGACTGTTATAAAATAATACATACCATACACTTATGGTCCCAATGAATAATGTTATGCGATAACAAACACCCACGTAACCTTTGTAGGAGGCACGTATCCGGGTGGGATTGTCAGTCCAATAGATCTATCAATGTATACCGTCGGCTGATCAATGTTAATGATTATGCTAGAATGGTGCTTACTCTAATCATGCTCAAGACATAATGCAACATAGAAAACACATAGACACATTGATGATTGAATTGCAATGGTAATGTTATAACATGTTTCACCCCAAAAAATGGTGATAAATAAAAAGGGGCTATGTAAAACTCACCTTAGCAAATGTTAACTTGTTGAAAAAGATATGATAATTGTGTTGCCCAAAGTGATTCCAAATATTACCCTATAATGAGGTAATATATATAATAAGTCTAAGTCTATATAAACTAATATGTGCATCCTAGGGTTTCGATTTGGGGATAATCAATTGTTAAATTTAATTCAAAAATGTTAATTAAATAAAGGAAATTGGATAATTAATGAAAAATAGTCTTTTTATAAAGTTTGAATTTTGAGTGAGTACAATAAAGTGTTTGAAGCAATAAAATAATTTTTATAAAATTATTTCATTTAAAATAGATTTTTAAATCTATTTATTTATAAATAGCCAATTATTAACTTTAATATTCAAAAATACTAAAATTAAAGAAATCTTATTTTAAAAATCATAATTCTGTTCTAAATGATTAAAAATAATTTGTGTAAAATTTTGGTGCAAAAATGATGAAAATTGGATTTATTATGAATTAAATATGATTAAATCTTACAAAAATTGATTAAAAAAAATAAATAAATGATTTTACTGAATTAAAAATTATTTCAGTAAAGTTTAACTTTATAAAAAGTTAGGATAATTTTTGGAGAATTTAAATAAATTGTTTTGATATAATAATGGATTTTTATAATTATAATAGTATAAAAATGATTTAATTGTTATAAATATTAAATAAAAGAATTTCAGAAAAATAAAAATTGTAAATAAATCTTTTATATCAGATTAAGTAATATTAATTTTTTTAGAGTTTATAAAATAGTTTAGGTATTTTAAAAAGAATTTAAAAGATTAAAGGATTAATATATATATATACTTAATTAATGTTTGTTTTTTTAAAAAAAGAAAAGAAAAGAAAGGACAAAAAGCCGGTCAGAGCCGGACTCGAACCCGGATGACCTCGGTACAAGACCAGAGTCTCAACCACCTGGCCTAGGCCGGTGGTTGTGATGACTTCTGGTTTCAATTAATTAAATACAATATGCAAAATCAGTATTATCCCCAATTAAAACGCGATGAACCCTAGCTTAACAATCAGACGATTCAAGCAACTATAGCCCAATTAATGTTAGGGCTATAGTTACTTGGATGCCGATGAATGAAACCCACCAACAAAATTGAACTCACAGTGTGCGATTGATGATGAAGGTCGGGTCAAAGCAAAAGTCAACCACGAGCGATTAAACCAATTACAGAGAGAATCAGAGAGAAATAGGAATTGAGAGAGAGGTATGAGCGAGTTGTTAAGCTATGCAGAGCCTCAATTTATACTAATGGATTAGGGTTAGGGTTAATTGGATTGTTTGACTTTCCTTATAATAATACGCGGCCAATAATGATCATTAGGGCACGATTGCCGTGTAATCGTTGTGCAATTTGGTTGGATTGGGCCGGTAATAGCACGAAGTTACCATAGATAGCATAATTACGCGTTAATACTACGGATTGCACAACAAGGAATCCCACAGTTGACTTTTCTAGTCAACTGTGAGGATTTAAAAGCGCGTATAAGATTATTGTTTGTCTGGGTTTATCACAAACAGAAGGCCAGCCCAGCTGGTTTGTGCATTGTGTGTGTTAGGTTGGGCCGGTCCTTGGCGCGGGTTCGAATCCCGGCCAAGGCAAAACATTTTTTTGATTTTATTTAACACTCACACATAAATATATAATAATATATATATCATTAGGGTTCCATATAAGCGACAAAAATAATAAATGCGAGGATAATTATGAAACTTGACGTTTTATTAAATGTCATGCGTAACGTACAAGTATTAAATGCGTAATGTTACAGTCTCCCCTACTTTTAGGAACTTCGTCCCGAAGTTGGAGTTGGAGAGTCTGGTGGAAAAAGATGCGGATACTTTGACTTCATCTGGTCTTTACGTTCCCAAGTGAACTCTGGGCCTCGTTTAGATTCCCAACGAACCTTAACGATCGGAATACGACTGCGCTTGAGTTTCTTGACTCCAGTGTCAACAATCTCGACGGGTTTCTCGATAATGTGCATGCTTTCATCGATTTGCACATCCTCAAGAGGAACATGAAGGTTCTCATCAGCTAAGCATTTCTTGAGGTTCGAAACATGGAAGGTCGGATGAACATTGCTTAGCTCGGGTGGAAGCTCAAGTCTGTAAGCCACTTTCCCAACTCTGTCAAGAATTTTGAAGGGGCCTACGTATCGAGGAGCTAGTTTTCCCTTTCTACCGAAACGAATAACTCCTTTCCAAGGGGATACCTTAAGTAGCACAAGGTCCCCAACTTGAAATTCCAAGGGTTTACGACGTTTATCAGCATAACTCTTTTGGCGACTTCGAGCCTTGAGAAGATTATCCTGAATAAGCTGGATTTTGTCTGTGGTTTCCTGGATTAGTTCGGGTCCAGTAATACGAGCTTCACCAACCTCGGTCCAACAGACAGGAGAACGACATTTCCGACCATAGAGTGCCTCAAAAGGAGCCATGTTAATGCTGGCGTGATAACTGTTGTTGTATGAAAACTCAACCAAAGGAAGATGAGAATCCCATGCGCCACCAAAATCGATGACACACGCCCTGAGCATGTCCTCAAGTGTCTGGATGGTTCGTTCAGTCTGACCATCCGTTTGAGGGTGATAAGCAGTGCTCAGGTTCAACTTAGTACCCAAAGCTTTTTGTAGAGATTCCCAAAAGTGAGAGGTGAAACGACCATCGCGATCCGAAATAATGTCCAAAGGTATACCGTGACGACATACGATTTCACTTACGTACATCCTTGCCAACCTTTCCACAGAATACTTCTCACGAATAGGTAGAAAGTGAGCTGACTTGGTCAAACGATCGACGATTACCCAAATACTGTCAAAACCTTTGGGTGTGCGAGGGAGTTTGGTGATGAAATCCATAGCTATGCTCTCCCATTTCCAGACAGGAATCTCTGGTTGTTCAAGCATACCAGATGGTCGTTGATGTTCAGCCTTAACCTTGGAACAAGTGAGGCATTTTGCAACGAAAAGAGCAATGTCTTTCTTCATACCAGGCCACCAATAAGAATAACGAAGATCTTGGTACATCTTGTCAGCTCCAGGATGAATAGAATAACGAGACTTATGAGCCTCGTTCATGAGAAAAGTACGAAGATCATCACGGTCGGGAATCCACAGTCGATTAAGAAAATAAAGGAGACCATCGGGTTTGGTTTCAAGTTGAGTCTCAGCACCACAAGACATTTCATCGTACATGTTACCTTGGGTGACTGAGGTGTGTTGAGCCTGGAGAATGCGATCTTGAAGATCAGTACGAACTCTCGCACATTGGAGTTTGACACGCTCTTTACGACTAAGTGCGTCAGCCACAACATTCGCCTTGCCAGGATGGTAGCGAATTTCGCAATCATAGTCGTTAAGTAATTCAACCCAACGTCGTTGCCTCATGTTAAGATTCTTTTGGTCGAAGACATGTTGGAGACTTTTGTGGTCCGTGAACACCACACATTTGGTCCCGTACAGATAATGTCTCCAAATCTTGAGTGCGAAGACAACAGCGCCCAATTCAAGATCATGGGTGGTGTAATTTTTCTCGTGAATCTTGAGTTGTCGAGACGCATAAGCAATAACCTTTCCTCGTTGCATGAGAACACAACCGAGTCCTTGGTTCGATGCATCACAGTAGACCACGAAATCATCATTACCATCAGGTAGAGACAAGACAGGAGCTTCACAAAGTTTCAGCTTAAGAGTTTCAAACGCTTCCTCTTGCTTAGGTCCCCACTCATAGGGTTTACCCTTGTGAGTTAAGGTAGTGAGAGGAACAGCGATCTTGGAGAAATTGGCGATGAATCGACGATAATAACCAGCCAACCCAAGAAAAGAACGGACTTCTGTTGGAGTGGTAGGAACACTCCAATCCTTCACAGCTTCGATCTTTGCAGGATCAACATGAATTCCGTTCATATCAATGACATGTCCCAAAAATTGAACTTCCTTAAGCCAAAATTCACATTTGGAGAACTTGGCGTACAGTTGTTCTTTCTTTAGGAGACTCAGGATAGAGTGAAGATGTTGCTCGTGATCGGATTTTGATTTAGAGTAAATCAAAATATCATCAATGAAAACGATCACGAATTTGTCGAGATAGGGTCTACAAACCCGATTCATCAGATCCATAAATACCGCGGGAGCATTGGTCAAACCGAAAGGCATAACCATGAATTCATAGTGACCGTAGCGAGTGCGAAAAGCTGTCTTGGGAATATCTTCATCGTGGACTCTAAGCTGATGATAACCAGAACGGAGATCAATCTTCGAGAAGTGGGTTGCTCCTTGAAGTTGATCGAAGAGATCGTCAATCCTAGGAAGCGGATAACGATTCTTGATGGTGAGTTTGTTGAGTTCACGGTAGTCAATACACATCCGAAGAGAACCATCCTTCTTTTTAACAAATAAGACAGGGGCTCCCCATGGAGAAGAACTAGGGCGAATGAACCCTTTATCAGAAAGTTCCTGTAATTGACTAGCAAGTTCTTGCATCTCAGAGGGTGCAAGACGATAAGGAGCTTTAGCTATAGGATTAGCACCAGGAACAAGATCAATACGAAACTCCACTTGTCGAGCAGGAGGCAAACCAGGTAAATCCTCTGGAAAGACTTCAGGATAGTCTCGGATAATAGGAATGTCTTGGATACTCTTGCCTTTGTCCTTCTTCTCTATCACGTTAGCTAAGAAGGCTGTATACCCCTTTCGTAAGTACTTTTGGGCAGTAGTACAAGACATAAGCTTAAGCTCACCACAGGGTTTCTCACCATAGATCTTCAAAATCTCACCAGATTCGAGAGGAATGCGTATGACTTTCTCGAAGCACAGAATTTCGGCACGATGAGTTGACAACCAGTCCATGCCTACTATGACATCAAAACTACCAAGATGCATGGGAATAAGATCGATAGGGAAGGTATGATTATTGAGATTCAACAAGCAGTTACGAATAATAGAACCGATCGAAATAGACTTCCCGTTAGCTACCTCTACCACAAAAGGGTCTTCTAGATTAGTGTGGGGTAAGTTAAGTAAAGGTTCAAACTTCAGTGACACGAATGACTTATCAGCTCCTGAATCAAATAATATGGATGCATAGTGATTATTAATGAGAAACGTACCATTCACCACTTCATTGTTGTCACGGGCCTGATTAGCGTTGAGATTGTAGGCGCGACCTCGAGCACCTTGGTTCTGATTGCGGTTCTGGTTTTGGTTTTGGTTCTGGTTTTGGTTTTGGTTTTGGTTTTGGTTTTGGTTACGGTTACGGTTAGGACAGTTGTTGATGTAGTGATTAGGGTTACCACACTCGTAGCATTGACCACGAGTAGGCCTGTTGTTTTGTTGGTTTTGGTTGGGAGCTGGGTTGTTGTTGTCTTGGGCAGCAGGAGATCGGCAGACGTTCACCAGGTGACCATACCTTTGACACTTAGTACAAAATCGACATGGCACCTGTGTGGGATGGTGATACTTGCAAGTGTTGCACAAAGGGTGAGGTCCGGTGTATGGTTTCTTGGCTGGGTTTTGGGCAGCAGGTGGAGTAGCAGCAATCATATAGTTTCTAGCCTTGCGCTTCTTATTGCTTGAGGTCTCAGGCTTGACTTCAATTGCAGGCTGTGGAGTATCTTTGGCAACAGTCTTCTTAGAGCCCTTGCGAACCAGAGTACCATTCTTCACATGATTATCAGTAAGAGTGGCCGCTAGACGTTTGGCCTCTTCCAGAGTTGCAGGATTTCTACCCCAGACAGTGTCCTGGATTTGCATGGGCAGACCACCGATGTACTTCTCGATGGCTACCGGCAGAGGAGTAACCTTGTGTGGCAACAATAAGCTAAGCTCATGAAAGCGGGTGTTGTAGGCAAGATTTTCCCCACTATCTTGAGCCAAGGTGTGAAACTCATCCTCAAGCTTTTTGACTTCATTGCGAGGACAGAACTCCTCCTTCATGATCTCTTTGACCTGGTCCCAAGTCATAGCAAGAGCAACTTCGGCCCCACGAGTACGCTTTTCTTCATTCCACCATGTGAGTGCTCGTTTATGGAGAACACTCATGGCGTAACGAACCTTGAAATTGTTGGGGCACTCACTGTTGATGAAGGTATTTTCAATACCCTCAAACCATTGGAGAAGTCCAGTAGCTCCTTCTTCACCGCTGAACTTTGGAGGGTTGCAAGAGTTGAAATGCTTGAGGGTGCAAGCTTGGGGTCCATTGCCATTGCCATTGCCATTGCCATTCCCGTTCCCATTGTTGTGACCATTCCCATTCAATTGGATGACCTGAGCAAGTAAGTTGGGAACCAGAGTTGCGATTTGCTGCGCCATTTGTTGAGAAATGATCGCAGCCAGTTGAGCATCGACCCCATTGTTGTTGTGGTTAGGAACTTGGTCATGATTGTGGTTATGGTTATCACTACCTTCTGCGGGGTTCTCACCATTGTTGTTGCGAGTGCTGCGACGAGGAGGCATGATCTGTAATAGACACAATGAAATGAATGAGAGTTCATATAAGGAATGTAATCATTTATTCATTAATCAAAACGAATAAACGAAAACGTTGACTTATCAAAGATTCTAAATTCTAATAACATATGAAGACATGCTTTAGCCTATAAGTGAACACTCATCCCGAGAATTCCCAGGTAGGCATCCGGGTCCCTCGTCTGATTGGGATATATGCGCAATGCCAGCCTAGACAGAAGACTCAGAATACAGGCGTTCACCCTTCCAGATTGCACGTGTTCGTTATTAAAATCTAGAACTTCGACGAGATCTCAAGGGGGTTCAGGTTAAACCTGAGGATTTGGTCCTATAAATCTAATGGTGGATCAGGATTGCAGCAGACAATTAAGAGTAGTCACATGTAGGTTTAAGGCATAGGATAAGGATAGGATTAGGGAAGCAATTAGGGTTACAAGTAGGAGAAGCAAGTACTGTTTTAGTCCCTAAGGTTATAGTCTAGATTATTTCTAATAACCTAATTCCCTATAACCAAGGCTCTGATACCAATCTGTAACACCCCAACCGATGGCGGAAACATCGGGGTGCCACGTATTGATGATTGTTTTCAGTAGCACATGGTATAATATAAATTTTAAATAATTTATTCAAACATAATATCCAAAATGTGAAATAATGTCTAAGAATTCAAATACATAACATCCAAATAATAACTTCAAAAACTTCAAATAACTTCAAGATAAATCCTCATGCTAACTCAAGCCTCAGCTTCATTGTTACCTGAAACATGTTAATTTTGAAAGTATTTTGGGTCAACATAAGTTGGTGAGAATTACATAGGTTTTTGATGATAAAATGAATAAAATGTTATGCAATTCATGTGTCATGTTAATCTAGCCCATATGTGAGAAACATATTAGAAATAAATCGAGTGCATAATCAACCCTGCTGACTGTTATAAAATAATACATACCATACACTTATGGTCCCAATGAATAATGTTATGCGATAACAAACACCCACGTAACCTTTGTAGGAGGCACGTATCCGGGTGGGATTGTCAGTCCAATAGATCTATCAATGTATACCGTCGGCTGATCAATGTTAATGATTATGCTAGAATGGTGCTTACTCTAATCATGCTCAAGACATAATGCAACATAGAAAACACATAGACACATTGATGATTGAATTGCAATGGTAATGTTATAACATGTTTCACCCCAAAAAATGGTGATAAATAAAAAGGGGCTATGTAAAACTCACCTTAGCAAATGTTAACTTGTTGAAAAAGATATGATAATTGTGTTGCCCAAAGTGATTCCAAATATTACCCTATAATGAGGTAATATATATAATAAGTCTAAGTCTATATAAACTAATATGTGCATCCTAGGGTTTCGATTTGGGGATAATCAATTGTTAAATTTAATTCAAAAATGTTAATTAAATAAAGGAAATTGGATAATTAATGAAAAATAGTCTTTTTATAAAGTTTGAATTTTGAGTGAGTACAATAAAGTGTTTGAAGCAATAAAATAATTTTTATAAAATTATTTCATTTAAAATAGATTTTTAAATCTATTTATTTATAAATAGCCAATTATTAACTTTAATATTCAAAAATACTAAAATTAAAGAAATCTTATTTTAAAAATCATAATTCTGTTCTAAATGATTAAAAATAATTTGTGTAAAATTTTGGTGCAAAAATGATGAAAATTGGATTTATTATGAATTAAATATGATTAAATCTTACAAAAATTGATTAAAAAAAATAAATAAATGATTTTACTGAATTAAAAATTATTTCAGTAAAGTTTAACTTTATAAAAAGTTAGGATAATTTTTGGAGAATTTAAATAAATTGTTTTGATATAATAATGGATTTTTATAATTATAATAGTATAAAAATGATTTAATTGTTATAAATATTAAATAAAAGAATTTCAGAAAAATAAAAATTGTAAATAAATCTTTTATATCAGATTAAGTAATATTAATTTTTTTAGAGTTTATAAAATAGTTTAGGTATTTTAAAAAGAATTTAAAAGATTAAAGGATTAATATATATATACTTAATTAATGTTTGTTTTTTTAAAAAAAGAAAAGAAAAGAAAGGACAAAAAGCCGGTCAGAGCCGGACTCGAACCCGGATGACCTCGGTACAAGACCAGAGTCTCAACCACCTGGCCTAGGCCGGTGGTTGTGATGACTTCTGGTTTCAATTAATTAAATACAATATGCAAAATCAGTATTATCCCCAATTAAAACGCGATGAACCCTAGCTTAACAATCAGACGATTCAAGCAACTATAGCCCAATTAATGTTAGGGCTATAGTTACTTGGATGCCGATGAATGAAACCCACCAACAAAATTGAACTCACAGTGTGCGATTGATGATGAAGGTCGGGTCAAAGCAAAAGTCAACCACGAGCGATTAAACCAATTACAGAGAGAATCAGAGAGAAATAGGAATTGAGAGAGAGGTATGAGCGAGTTGTTAAGCTATGCAGAGCCTCAATTTATACTAATGGATTAGGGTTAGGGTTAATTGGATTGTTTGACTTTCCTTATAATAATACGCGGCCAATAATGATCATTAGGGCACGATTGCCGTGTAATCGTTGTGCAATTTGGTTGGATTGGGCCGGTAATAGCACGAAGTTACCATAGATAGCATAATTACGCGTTAATACTACGGATTGCACAACAAGGAATCCCACAGTTGACTTTTCTAGTCAACTGTGAGGATTTAAAAGCGCGTATAAGATTATTGTTTGTCTGGGTTTATCACAAACAGAAGGCCAGCCCAGCTGGTTTGTGCATTGTGTGTGTTAGGTTGGGCCGGTCCTTGGCGCGGGTTCGAATCCCGGCCAAGGCAAAACATTTTTTTGATTTTATTTAACACTCACACATAAATATATAATAATATATATATCATTAGGGTTCCATATAAGCGACAAAAATAATAAATGCGAGGATAATTATGAAACTTGACGTTTTATTAAATGTCATGCGTAACGTACAAGTATTAAATGCGTAATGTTACATTATTCATGCTTCTCTTCCCCATTCTTTTGGGTTGAAGCACTTCACACGGCTGTTTACCTTCACAACATACTCCCCACCAAAAGATTAAATTTTTTCACACCCACCTTCGCCCTCTACCTTCGCCATCCCAGCTACGACCACTTACGAGTATTCGGGTGCGCGTGTTACCCGAACACTTCCGCCACTCAACCCCATAAATTGCACTCTCGGTCCATTCGGTGCATTTTCTTGGGCTATCCACCAGATTTCCGAGGGTACCGGTGTCTCGACCCATCCACGGGTAAGGTTCTCATATCTCGTCACGTTACCTTCGACGAGTCTGTCTTCCCGTACGGTCAGCCCATATCCGCTGCTCCGTACTCGTTCTTGGAGGACCCCATACCTCCTCACTTTCAATTCGGCCCACTACCTACACAACCTCCTCCCAACCCGCCTAATTCTCCTCCTGGCCCGTTTACACCCGGCCTATCCCCACCACCACCACCACCCGGCCCAACCACCCCGTACCCAATAACATACTCCCGTCGGCCCAAACCACCAGCCCCTTCTGTTCAGCCCACATCCTCGGCCCAACCCTTACCACCCAAACCTTCGGCCCAGCCTTCCAACACCCATCCTATGGCCACCCGCACCAAAACCGGCTCTCTTAAACCCACCAACCTAAGCCACGCCTTCACCGCCCTATCACCGATTCCCAACACCTATGCAAAAGCCTTTGCTGACCCCAATTGGTTGAATGCCATGCAAACAGAATTTGACACTTTGCAGGAAAACGAGACTTGGGAATTAGTTCCAAGACCGGTTGATAGACCGGTTATACGGTGCATGTGGTTATTTCGCCACAAGTTACGCTCTGATGGGTCGTTAGAACGGTACAAGGCCCGTTTGGTTGTTAATGGTAAGTCCCAAACTGTGGGCATAGATTGCGAGGAGACATTTAGTCCGGTTGTTAAACCGGTTACGATCCGCACCGTTTTATCTCTTGCCGTTTCCCGCTCTTGGCCCATCCATCAGTTGGATGTCAAGAATGCGTTTTTACATGGCAATCTGAATGAAACAGTTTTTATGCATCAGCCGCCGGGGTTTATTGATAAGAAGTGTCCGGATTTTGTGTGTCGTTTGAAAAAATCATTATATGGTCTTAAGCAGGCCCCTCGGGCTTGGTATACCAGGTTCGCATCGTTTATTTTAAAGCAGGGATTTCGGAACAGCATATGTGACCAGTCATTATTCATTTACCAGCATGGTCAGGATACGGCTTATTTGTTGCTTTATGTGGATGATATAGTCCTCACCGCTTCGAGTACCACACTGTTGGACAACATAATCCGGGTTCTCTCTCGTGAGTTTGCAATGACAGACCTCGGTGATTTACATTATTTTCTCGGCATCAAAGTTACTAAACAGGGCGGTGGCTTATTCTCATCGCAGTCCCAGTATGCTAAGGACATTCTTTCTCGGGCTACGATGCAATCTTGCAAACCGTGTACCACACCGGTTGATCTTTCCGCTAAGCTTAGTGCAACCGAGGGTCCGTTATTTCATGACCCAACATTATACAGGAGTTTAGCGGGTGCATTACAGTATTTAACGTTTACTCGCCCGGACATCTCATATGCCGTACAGCAAGTGTGTTTGTTTATGCGCGAACCGCGAGATCCTCACTACCTTTTAATGAAACGAATATTTCGTTATTTACAAGGTACTCTCGATTATGGTATTCGCATTCGTCCAAATACCACTCATTCTCTCGTGGCTTATTCGGATGCTGATTGGGGCGGCTGCCCTGATTCACGTAGATCTACCAGTGGCTACTGTGTGTTTTTAGGAGATAACTTAATCTCCTGGTCCTCGAAGCGTCAGGCCACTATTTCCCGGTCCAGTGCTGAAGCAGAGTACAGGGGTGTGGCTAATGCCGTTGCTGAAGCCACGTGGATTCGTAATCTTCTGTTCGAGCTGCATGTTCCTTTGCCAAAGGCTACTATTGTTTATTGCGATAATATTTCTGCAGTGTACATGTCTGATAACCCGGTGCAGCACCAACGAACAAAGCACATTGAGATAGATATTCACTTTGTTCGTGAGAAGGTCCGTATTGGCCATATACGAGTTTTTCATGTTCCCGCAGCTCTCCAGTATGCCGATATCTTCACCAAAGGCCTTTCGAGGCAGCTTTTTCAATCTTTCAGATCCAGTTTGGGCGTTTGTGTGCAACCCGCTCAAACTGAGGGGGGATATTAGCGCAGAACATTCCAGCGGAACATTCTAGACAGATTTCTTATTATTTAGAATAGATATTGTGTTTAAATGGTTGTCATTATCCTTTCCATATTAGAGTCATAGTTGGGTTAGGATTCCTCCCTATATAAGGGGGCTTTGTATTCTTCTTTATTCATTCAATAATAATACCATAAACACTTTTAATCATCACCTCTTAAGTTACATATATATGTCACTAGTGTGACATATAGTGACTTTATGAAAGTTTAGTTTATAATTCCAACAGTGGTTCTGTTATACACACAATTAATAACAAGACACACATCTAGTCAGTCACATTGTTGTGCTGTTTGGTACACCTCTGCCGGTAACCCCAGGTTCCGAAGTTGGTATGAGCAGCTCGTAAGGTGGAATCCCAGCACCGCATCTATTCCTTAGTCTCGGGTCAACATTCCTCCGATTTATCTCATTTTCAATCTTCTTAACTTCCATTGAGAATCTACAAAATGCCTCAATAATCTTTGGTTCAAATGGCCACCTAGCGTACACATCTTTCATCTCCCCAAGATACTCCTCCTCATGCGAGTGCGCTGAGATTATATGAATTACGGCCATGTATTTCGTTGATTCTGCCAAACTAGGCAAGGATGAAACGAAATAGCCTTGTGGATCATCCATGAAACTTGCAAACTCATGGTCATGTTGTTGGGGTATAAGTTTTTGCATGAGTGGTGGCCTATTTGGAACATATCCACCATAGTGATACTGCCCAAAGTTAAGTGCTGCATGTTGAGCTGATGATATCCATATTAGAATGGTCAATACCTCGGCAAGTTTGTCCGGACTGCTTAATTTAGGCCACCATTTAGCTTCACGAAGATCTGCGTGCCCTACGTTTATAGCTTCCCTATACCATGACTCAAGTGCTGTGTCGGATGTAACAGAATTTTCGTCTGGGTAGTAATGATTTACATAAGTATGCACCAGCTCTTGTATTGCAGACCAAATGAGAAGCCCATCATTCGCATATGGGTAGTCTTCAATGAGTAGTCTCAGTCCATGGGGCTTTGTTTCATCTGGAACTGCCATTCCTCTGCGATCAAACACGTTAAATGTATTCTGTTCTTAAGCTAATGTGTTTAATGGTATTGTATTCGTACCTTCGTATCAAATCTGCAGGAAGGCCTTCTAAGTCGAAGCGCCACCAGTCACGATATGCAGCACATACCATCTCCATGCTATACTTTCCGGGAGAAAAGGAACGCTCTATAATTCCTTCTGCAGATATAAGGGTCTCACGGGCCACTGCATTAGTTGCGAGCGCATGTTTCATGTGGAGACTGAGAAGCTTGAAAATCGGATGCAGTGAACTCAAGTTTCGGTGTGTGGAGATAATGAATGGTTCCATACACGCATGAACCCGTAGCCTAAATAAATTTTCATATCATCAACTCGATCAGTCATTAATTTATACGCTTTGTACGTATTGTCTCAGTTCATACACGGATTTAAAGGTTACGAATACTAGTGACAAATAACTGAATAAGTGCGCAGCATTTGATTTGACATACCAATGATGGATAAGCTGGTGAACACCGTTGTCATTAGAGCATACATGAGCTTTGCCTATTTTCCACAACCAGTTGGTGGTTGCATCAACCGGAGGAGTGAGAAGTTGTTTTGATGGGATATTAGTCATCACGTCGTTAGGAGGAACACTAAGCTCGATTGCGATGGGCTTTAGAGTTCCTAATGTAGTCAAGAAGAAGATTGTACGGGTTGCATAGGCTTTTCGGTCTTCTTGTGCATTTATCCTGTCTAGAAATGGAAGATAAATGTCGTGGTAATCCAATATGTAGAGCTTATTTTCATCCAAGGCCTGTTGTACAGACATCCCATTGAGGTGGCATATAATATGTTCCTCCTTAATATATGATTCTGGTGCTCCATATATTGAAGGCTCAAGTTTGCTCACAGGAGGAAATTCCTATATCGAATTAATGGTGTAAATTAAGGCGTTAACAACATACAGTTTGATTAAAAATATATAATTAATATCTAGCTAGGAACATATATACATATATACCTTCAACTTTTCTAAGCTAACAGGGTTCATCCCAGCAAGAGTTTGACGACCAAGTTCATCTTCTTGCACGTAGCTTGTTACCGTCCCTAGAACGTCAGTGATGTACCATTTTTATATATGATTTATAATATATGATGTTTTGATAAATCTGGCCGGCCGGGGTAACTTACATGACATGTTTTTTGGTGTCTCAAACTTGAAGATGTCTTCAATAGATCTACTTATATTAAAAAACTTCAATAGTCCATGCATATTAAAACTCATCTTATCTTGTGGTACATTTCTATAAAGATGTGTGAATTTTGTAAAATCCTTGGAGACACCATTCTTGTTGATCAAAGTGGCCACCATGGGTGGGATATTTTGCAACACTCCCTTCCATATTCCCATGAGGATATCTTTGCGCCTCGTCCCCTCTAACGCTTCATCTCTTGGCACATATATTGAAGAAAATGTTGTGTTTGCCCGCGTTTCACTAGTTACATCTACAAAATTTTATTACTTTAAAAAAGGTATGTATAGAGTTTAAACAAAATCAAGCTTACCAGTAACTGTGGAGGGACGTCCAGTGCGACAACGTCTGGGGTGTGGGTTTGTTTCACCTCCTAATGTTGGTCTTGCATATTTAGATCCTTGATCAGGATCTCCAAGATCATTATAGGTGTCATAATCATATATTCTGTCTGAAGGTAACCTTAGTCCATTTCCATCACCTCTCTTATTTTTAAGTTCTTTAGCTCTCAAGTATTTCAGCCCCTCAGGTGTTTCATTTGGTAAATATGCCTATTAAGTCATCAAAACATAAAATCAGTTGTAGATATAATAATTAGACAGCATATAATTTTATTAATCAGATAAAAATGTACATATCTTTAATAAATCCTAACAATCTTTTTTTTACTAAATTTGAAATAGCTTAAGTTATTAATTGGAATGTAAGAACATCCTTAGGGCATTCATAACCAGGGATGTAGCTCCCCAAAACACACTAGCGAATCCATATTTTATGAATAATGTCACATAAAAGCATTCACATGACCAGTGGATTTCTACACAAACTGTCGCATCAACAAACCTCCACATCGCACTCCGCGTTACAACCCGTACCTTAAATGAACATAAAATTACTTTCAATTATTCATTTTGAATATTTTTAATTTTAAATTTAAATAAAAAATATGTTACACAAATAAATAATAACGTCACATGAAAAATTGTAATTTAGAATCAAACTAGAACAATATAGAGGTTTCCGTCAAAATAAAGGGTGAACAATACATCTTTATATTTACTACTAGTTTATACCCCGGGAGCTTCCCGGGTTGAGAAATTTAAAAGTTAAAAGCTTGATCAAATTGAAACCCCGACTCAAAATGTGCTTGAACGTAAGTTTTTGGCTCCTTGTAAAACATTTCCAAGCAAACCCTTTTGAAATCACTAACTTTTCTCCTAAAAGAAGCTCTTAACATGAGCTCTTCCAACAACTTTCATCAAGTTAGCCACTTCAAGAACCCTACCCGTCTTGGTTCTCCTAACCGACTCAACCGGTGCTCTCCTTTCCTCTGCTTTGCGATGAGCTTTTGCTATCTATCATGTGAAGAAAAAAAAAAAAGAAAAAAAATCACAACTGTTTACATTAGGAAGGAAAACACATCGTTTGAGCTGGAAAATAAGGACAGGTGGCAGTGACTGCAGCTTGATCCTACGTGTAGCATTTACACGAGTTGCACATGAACTGCAAAAATACTGATCATCTCCTTGAAGCTCTTCAACATAAAGATAATCATCTAAACCCTTTAAACCCTTTACATTTAACTCCACTCCGTAAAAATCAACATTTGATGAGGCTTCTGATTGGTTCCCAAATTTTGAACACCTAGGTTACCCAATAAGTAATAAACAGATATAAGCCATCATTCTGTCAAGTGATTATCATAATCATACAAATCATATTATAGGCAACTTACTTGGTCACATGAGACACACCTCCACGAAAGAGATCTTGAACAACGCTTCTGGCCTTAGAAACTTTCGAACCGAGCCGCTCTTCTAATACGTCTACTGAGCCAGCAACCACCACGGCAATAGTCACCACCGGCTCCAAAACCCACAAAAACGACACCCAAAACCCAACCATAAACACAATCGAACCAAGACTCACACCCTCAGACTTCGAAATAAACAATCACAGCTCGTTTTTGTTCGATTTCTGGACCAATAACCACGACGCCGGTGCTGGCCGGCTGCTGCAAAAAAAAAAAAAAAAAAAAAAAAAAAAAAAAAAAAGATAGAGAGCCGATCAATCATAAAACATGAATTCATCTTGTATTTGTTAAAAAAGATTAAAACTTCATAAAAAAAGATTAATACGCATGACTCATAAACATGAATTAATAATCTTATATTTGTTAAAAAGGTTAAAACTTAATGCAAAAAGATTAATACCCATGACTCCTAAAACATGAATTAATATGTATTTATCATAAAAGAAGGTAAAGAAAGAAACCTGGTAATGTTTTTTGTTATTGGGTGTGTGGATTCACGAGGACTTGATTGACTTATTTGGATACAATTTGTTAAGATAACGTTGGTAGTCTATGTTGACGAATTGATGAAGATGAGACGGCAATAACAAAGTGACAGAAGAGAATAAGAGGAAGTTTAGGAAGAGGTAGGGTATGATGATTTAGGGTTTGAGAATCGTAGATCTATTGTAAAGAAGGTAGGGTTTCAAGGAGAAGATGAGTTGATGGTTTTAGTGTGATAGTTTTTTTTTTTTTTTTTTTTTTTTTTTTTTTTTTTTTTTTATAACTTATATACCACTTGACACCTAGGATGACACATGGCACACTCAAGGGGGAGAATGCCTCCTTGAGTGCCATGTCATAAAAAATGCTTTGATTTATTATATATATAGATACTAGCTGATTACCCCGGGAGGGTCCCGGGGTTGAAAAATCTAATTTTACGTGATAACCTATTGCAAATGGCTCAAGTTAACTAACCACAAAATCTTTCAATCATTGCATGTTCATAGTATTCTAATCAGTAATAACTCATATTCCTTAATCTAAAACCTAATCAGTAATCATCTAAAGAATCACTTATGTAAGCTGCAACTATTCAAAAACTCATCACATCTCTCTAATTTCTCACATTCTAATGGCTCTTATAATTCATAACCTAATCAACTAAACAAACACTTAAGTTGAAAGTTGTAACCATTGCATCTCATTATGCCACGTGGCATAATCAAGAGATGGTTGAGGCCACCATTGAACGCCACGTCAGCAACTATCAATATTCCCGAGAGTGTCCCGGGATTGAAAAATATAATCATTCTAATAATACTAATATTAATGGTAATAATTATTACTCTTGTAATTAAATAAATAAAAAAATAATCTTGCTATAAGCTGACACCATGTGTTGCAGTGTTACGCGATTCTTTCTCCTAGCTTCTCTTGATGAAGTATACCTAGTAAAATTCCAATGATAACATGGTGATTGAGCTGATTTTCAACATCATAGATAAGAACGTGGTTTAAAAGAAAAAAACATGATTAATGAATAACATGAACACTTTGTGTGTTTTTTTTCCTGTACGAACGAAACCCTACAAAAAATAGTTGATTTTTTCTCCGTTTTTTATATAGCACTATGGTACTCGTTGGAAAGATAATAAAACGCTCGTTAATTTGGTGTAATTTTTTTCTTTAAAAAATCTCGTATATAAAAGATATAAACGTTTAAAAATTATGGGAGGAAATATGAGAGAGGAAATTTTAAATTTATTTTTAAATTCTTTTTTTTCCTAAAATAACTCAATTTAATTAAAAAGGGAAATAATTCAAAAACACTAAAATTTTTGAATTATGATGCCACGTGGCAGTTTCATGGAGAGGTTGAAGGCACCATTGCATGCCACGTCAACAATGTTCAATTCTTTTATATATATTAATAGATAATAAAAGAAATTAAATAGAGTACATGTGTTATTTATTGGAGCCCTTATAATCATCTAGGGTCGAGATCCTGTGCAAAGTGTGTTTTGTGTGAGAAGGGTAAGAAGTGTTTTGGACCATTAGATCATCTTAATCTATGGTGTGGATTAATTGGATGACATTTTTGTAATTAAAATTATAATTTTATTATTTGATTATACCATTAAGGGTAAGATAGTAAAATACACACTCTAATTAATTGCATCATTAAAACTCATCTCTCACCCCTCTTCTCCTATTTATTATGATTCTCTCCCTTTCCTCCTCTCTCTCATCAATAATTACAGATCAAAAAAAGACTAAGAAAAACACTGCTGTATCGTAAAACACTATACTACACTGCAGTATCGTAAAACACTATACTACACTGCTGTAAAATCACAAAAAAAACATAAAAACACTGCTGTTTCGTAAAACACTATACTACACTGCTGTAAAAAACACAAAAAACATAAAAACACTGCTGTTTCGTCAAACACTATACTACATTAAAAAACGATGATATGTATCTTAATATAAAAACTAAAACACAGTATGAACAGTTTTGAAAAAAAATATAAAACACATTAATATGAATTGATTCGAATAAAACACACCAATATGATCGTGAATAATACAGAGAATGAATGATATTGTGTTGAATGTTAACAAAAAATCTGTAAAACTAATGTAGAGGATGTGAAAACAAGAATCCCTAATAATGCTCGGTATTAATCACGAATTAAATGAGATATTATCTCCTAAAATAAGATTATCAAGCCAATTTACAATCTTACCCTTTTATGTAATATAATATGCCTTCATGTTATTGGTTCTCACACTTCTCACACAAATTAAGTTTTTCACATGATCCTAAACCTAATCATCTATACATATAATAAACCAAAGCCATTTTAATGACATGGCATTCAAAGAGAGTATTCTCTTTATTGAGTGTGCCATGTGTCATCCATGTGGCAAGACCTTTATTTTAGGAAAATAATAATTTAAAATTTAAAAACAAAATTAGATTTTTATCTCTAATGTTTCATCCCATAACTTTTAAACGTTAATATCTTTTATACACGAGATTTTTTAAAGAAAAAAAATTACACCAAATTAACGAGCATTTTATTATCTTTCCAACGAATACCATAGTGCTATATAAAAAACGGAGAAAAAAAACGACTATTTTTTGCAACCCGACAGGTATTGTGTCAGGTTTGGAATTAGTTTAAAAAAATTGTGGGTTTGGGTCGGGACTGGGATTAGGTGATACCCGACCCAATTACCCTTTTTTTTATATTAGAATATGATAACTTATGACAGAGATTTGTTTAAAATAATAATAATAATAATAATAACAATAATAATATTAATATTAATATTAATAATAATAATAATAATATTCATTAATCATATATTGGCAAGTCATTAATTATGTTGTCATATTAGATATTTCAAACCGGGACGCTCTACAACAGGTAATTGCTATGTTTTCTTTTTCTACCATATTCTGAAATAACTCAAATCTTATTGTATGCAGTTAAAGACCTTTGACTGAATGTATTGGTGCTAAACAATCTATGTGCCCTTGAAGTGCTTGGGATCTTAATATTCTGTTTTAGGTGTTGATGTTGTAAGGTGAAATGGATCTTTTGGTATTTTTTTTTAAAGTATCTAATGTAAGTTGATACATAGATGTCATTTTTATAGTTTAGATACTTCTAATTTTATTCATTTTACTTAGATATTTCAACCCGGGACGCTCCCGGGGTATAAGCTAGTCTTATTATATACGGCTATAAAATAGTAACACTAAAAAAATAAAAATAAAAATAATGATGATAAGATTCTAAGTGTTTTTAAAAATAAAACTAGGTTTTTATCCAGCCGCACTACTACAAAATTTTTTTAAAGTAACATGGGGTCTATTTTACACCCACACTACTACACCCTACTCTATAACTATCTCTCAATAAATATAAAACATTAATTACCTAAACTACTCTATAACTATCTCAATAAATACAAAACATTAATTATCTAAAATCTTTTATTTATTTTTTAACTATTATTCATACCCTTATTCATTTATTAGTTTTTAAAGTTTTTTAATAAATTAACTTTTTGTAACGTATGTTTTTTTAACTTTTATAGTTTTTAAATTTTTTCTAATAAATTAATTTTTTTCCTATTAAATGGACAAAACATTACCATTATTACAACATACTCTGTATAAATCATTAACTTTAATTAGGCGTGTAAACGAGTCAATCCAAGCCCGAGCTTGACTAGGTTCGAGCTCGGCTCGTCATGGTCTTTTGAGGCTCGAGCTCGAGCTCGAGCTCGGCTCGGTTCGAGCCTACTATTCTGGGCTCGAGCTCAACTCGAAAGTAAAACCTAAGAGCTTGAGCTCGGCTCGGCTCAACTCGAGGTAATTAATTTAAAAATATTTTTAAACGACGTAAAAAACTCAGCTCGAGCTCGTTTCAGTAGCTTAAACGAGCAAAAGCTCGACTCGAGCTCGGCTTACCAATATTATTAATTAAAATTGAACATGTTCAAAGGACAAAATCGCAAATATAAAAAATATATATAACATTTGTTTGGGCTTGTTTAGGCTCTCGAGCCTAAGCGAGGTTTGTATTTAAGGCTCGAGCTCGGGCTCGATAACTAAACGAGTCATATTTCAGACTCGAACTCGGGCTCGGGCTCGTTGGAGCTTTTTACCGAGCCGATCCCAAGTAGCTCTCGAGCCGCTACGTGTCCTTTACACCCCTAACTTTAATTATTTAACTTTATTACACCATACTCTTCGGTCCACGTAACCATTGTGTGTGATTTTTGTGATTTTTTTTTGTGAAGATGATAAGAATTTTTTGAATTTGTGTACAAAAAGGGGGTAAATATGTGTATTTATAGTAAGGGTAATTAGTTTTTTTTTTTTTTTTTTTGGACCGTTAGACAACGGCTAGCTGATAGCTAGCGAGTGTGATAAGCATCACGAAAATATTTGTGCACGACCGTGATTTGTTTGGTGGGGTGGTGTTCGTGACGGTCACGGCCATCACGAACCATCCCGCCCACCCTTTTAGAACGTTTTTTTTCCTATGAACTTAAGTTGTTCAACTTTGACATAAATGCATTTAATATAATCAAACTCAAAAAAATTATATTTTTGTTCAAAAGAAATACAATCATATCAATTTTTAAAATGATTGTTTTTTTTTCTTTTTCGTTTTCGTTGTGTTATATTGGTTTATAAAATAATTTTGCAAAGAGAACCTTTTTGACATTTTTTTATGGATTTTTAAAACGTAATGTTGCAAAACATAGGTGGTTCCGTACATTTGCAGGTTGTTAAGAGGTTTCCAATTTTTTTTTATTCCTACATAATCTAATTAATAAGTTTTTTATTGTAAATTTAAAATAAATATATAAAGATTCATAATCAATTTAAATGCCTAATATTAATAATTAAATTTAAAGTGTAATTAAGGAGACTAATATAAATTCTATTTCTCAAACTTGATTAAGTGGAGGTGAATTCTTATTGGTTTATTATATTCAAACCTATTTAATATACCATAGAGTGGGTGTAAATGAAAAATATGTATGGTGTATTTAGAATAACCCTTTTTCGATTCCTTGGAGCCGACTTTCAAATTAATACCTTTGGAAATCCCATATAATTATGATTTGGAACTTTTTTGGTTTTGATCATACGACACAAAAGGAATAGAAAATATTAAAAGCCAATGATCTCTAGCCTAGCTGGTTTGAGGTGAGAATGTTTATCTCTTTGGAGGGTTCTTGTCCGGGTTTGGTCTCAGGTTCGAATCTCACGCTCCACCGAAAAAATAACTGCTTGGGTTTGAAAGGAGAAACCCGTGTGGTGCTATGAGATTCGATCATGAGCAGTGGTCGCTTTTCAACACATGATTTACCGCTGAAACACTACTCTTAAAAAAAAATTAAAAAAAAAATCATACATTAAATAATATATGCATTTAAAAATAGGACTACAGTTTTTAAAATATTACTTTGA
The DNA here is from genome assembly GCA_030844895.1 of Ambrosia x helenae. Taxonomy (NCBI): domain Eukaryota; kingdom Viridiplantae; phylum Streptophyta; class Magnoliopsida; order Asterales; family Asteraceae; genus Ambrosia; species Ambrosia x helenae. The sequence continues at coordinate 26,988,072 of CM061223.1, read as the reverse complement.
ATGTCAAGACAACCTCTTTAATTAGCAGAGTATAAATGTTCAAATTAAAATGTCAAGACAGGAAGGGCGGCGATCCTAATTAATGGATCGCCAACGGAGGAATTTCAACTCAAAAGAGGGCTGAAACAAGGGGATCCGTTATCCCCATTCTTATTTACCATGGTGATGGAGGCGCTAAACGTTATGATGACAAGAGCAGTGGCGGATGGTTCTTTCAGGGGTTTAAAATTACCAAACGAAGGGCCAGAAGTATCACATTTATTTTATGCGGACGACGCCTTATTCTTGGGGCATTGGTCTGAAGAAAATGTCCTAAATCACAACAGGATTCTGAGGTATTTTTCTATTACCTCTGGGCTGAATGTAAATCTAAATAAAAGTAGTATTTTTGGGCTAAATGTGGCTGGTGAGGAGGTGAAGAATATTGCAATGCACCTAAGATGTAAAAAAGGAGAGTTGCCTTTCGTGTATTTGGGCCTACCAGTAGGTGCCAGTATGAAAAGATTGGCAAGCTGGAAGGCGGTAATTGATAAGTTTAATACTAAATTGTCTTCTTGGAAGACAAAATTTCTTTCTTTTGCAGGCCGGACGGTTTTAATTAAGGCGGTTTTGGGTGCTGTCTCGAACTACTATTTCGCATTGTTTAAAGCATCGGCGGGGGTCATAAAAGCTTTGGAAGGACTACGAAGAAGATTTTTGTGGAATGGCGCGTCCTCAAGGAACAAAATCAGATGGGTGGCGTGGGATAACATTATTAAACCAAAACACAAAGGATGCTTGGGCGTTGGAAGTATCGAGGATTTAAACATTGCTTTGTTGGTCAAATGGTGGTGGAGATATAAGACTTCAAGCGAGCAACTGTGGTGTAAAGTGATAAAATCAATACATGTGGGCAGGAACGAACCGGGTTTCATCCCATGCAAGAAGACGTGTGTAGGTGTATGGTCGAGTATTGCTGCTGTCCAGGATCAAGTGTTGGTTCGTGGTATTAACATCGAAGAAAAATTTGTATGTTCGTTGGGACGAGGGGACTCTATAAGATTTTGGGAAGACAAATGGTGCTTAACATCCAGATTGTCAGATGATTATCCTGGGATCAAACAGTTATGCAAGACGAAAGGTATAATGGTTAATGATTATTTTCGGATAATAAACAATGTGGTTTGGTGGGACATCCCGCTGTCCCGGCTGCCTTGATCTGCTGTGGAATGGGACAAGATGTGTCGTTTGTGGTCTACTCTCAATGTACAGTAGGTCCGTGATATTCCGGATGGCTGGAAGTGGGACGTGTCAGGGGTTGCAAAGGATTTTACTGTTAAACGGGTCAGGGATGTGCTGATTCAGTCAACATGGGGCGATCAGCAGGTACCAAAGTTTATATGGAGTAAGCTGGTCCCGCCAAAAGTGATGGTTTTGTTTGGCGATTGATAAAGAACGACGTACCATCGGCAGAAGCGTTAGCACTTAGAGGTGTACAGGCAGGGGACGACTTCTGTAAAAGGTGCGGCTTGGAGCTGGAAACTACAAGGCATATTTTTAGAAACTGTGTTTGGGCAAGGGCGATTTGGTGGAACGTGGATGAATGGTTAAATGTTCAGGAGCTAAAGACAGAAGAGCCGGTTGACAAGATCTTGGAGTTATTCGATAGTTCGAAGGAAGGTGGCAAGAGAATGAAGGTTGTGTATGCAATTGTTTGCTTGACAATATGGAAAATCTGGATCAGAAGGAACGAAAAAATATTTAGAGATGTTAACATGGCCACTCCAGTTTTACATGAAGATATCAAACTCGAATCTTTCTGGTGGATGATTAAAAGGGGAAGAATGGAAGGACTGGATAAGGATGCTTGGTGGGACTTCACTGTATTCGACAATGGCTGATTATTATTTTGGGTGGGCCTCAGATTGGGAATAACCAGATAACAGTAGTATTATGCATTATTAGTCTGATCGATATATGTATAGTTTTCTTTTTGGTTGGCCCACGTAATGACTCGCTTAATGTGCCTGGGTGAACTGTGATTGAATTCTGTTTTTGTTGGTGAAATATAATAGCGTTTGAATGTTCAAAATTTTTTTTTTAGTAAATCGATATAACACGATAAAAGATCCTCTAATGAGTAAAAACTAAATAGTCTATTGTTTTACTATTTTGTAGCTAGGCTTTAAATTTAACTAGTTTTTTTTTTTTTTTTTTTTTTTAACTAGCGGGTTAAAGTCGCACTTCATGGCTTATACACGCAAGCTTTGGCGAGTTGTACATTATCACGCAAAGATAATTTTGAGAAAAAAAATATTATATCGAAATGTAGATAAAAGTAATAACATTGTAACGACATTTTTAGATTTTTTTTTGTAAAGTATTCAAAGTTAATATTATAATTAATTAAAATATTAAAGTTTGTATTTAGAAAACATCATAACTATTAAAAACATGTAAAGCAAAAATTTAATAATTAAGTTATTATCGATTTCATTTCATGCACCCCACTGGATCCGGAGTAACTTCGTACGCCATACCATTCGACTTTTATTATATATTGGGCTTGGGAAAAAGTGGACCCTGCACGGTTGTACACCCAACACATGAACTGGACCGCTCCTTGAATATTAATGAACATAGGTAGAACAACTGTATGCCAAATTCTCAAAATGTGAATTTTGGCTTAAGAAAGTTCAATTTTTAGGTCACGTCATCAATGAGAATGGAATTCATGTTGATCCCGCAAAGATCGAAGCTGTCAAAAATTGGAGTGTTCCTAAAACTCCAACAAAAGTCCGTTCTTTCCTTGGTTTAGCTGGTTATTATTGTCGATTCATTGCTAATTTTTCCGCTGTTCCTCTCACTGCCTTAACTCACAAGGGTAAACCTTATGAGTGGGGACCAAAACAAGAGGAAGCATTCAAGACTCTTAAGCAGAAATTTTGTGAAGATCCTATTTTGTCTCTACCTGATGGTAATGATGATTTTGTGGTCTATTGTGATGCATCGAATCAAGGTCTTGGTTGTGTTCTTATGCAACGAGGCAAGGTTATTGCTTATGCGTCCAGACAGCTCAAGATCCACGAAAAGAATTACACCACCCATGATCTTGAATTGGGTGCAGTCGTCTTTGCTTTTAAGATTTGGAGACACTACCTCTATGGCACCAAATGTGTGGTTTTCACAGACCACAAAAGCATCCAACATATCTTCAATCAGAAAGATCTTAACATGAGGCAACGACGTTGGGTTGAGTTACTTAACGATTATGATTGCGAGATTCGCTACCATCCTGATAAAGTGAACGTGGTGGCAGATGCACTCAGTCGTAAAGAGCGCATCAAACTTCATTGTGCAAGGGTTCGTACTGATCTTCAGGATCGTATCCTCCAGGCTCAACATACCTCAGTCACCCAAGGTAACATGTACGATGAAATGTCTTGTGGTGCTGAGACTCAACTTGAAACCAAACCTGATGGTCTACTTTATTTTCTCAATCGACTTTGGATTCCTGACCGTGATGATCTTCGTACCTTCCTTATGAACGAGGCTCATAAGTCTCATTATTATATTCATCCTGGTGCTGACAAAATGTACCAAGATATTCGTTGCAAAATGTCTCACTTGTTCGAAGGTCAAGGCTGAACATCAACGACCCTCTGGTATGCTTGAACAACCAGAGATTCCTGTATGGAAATGGGAGAGCATAGCAATGGAATTCATCACTAAACTCCCTCGTACATCCAAAGGTTATGACAGCATTTGGGTAATCATTGATCGTTTAACCAAGTCAGCCCATTTCTTACCAATTCGTGAGGAATATCCTGTGGAAAGGTTGGCAAAGATGTACGTAAGTGAAATCGTATGTCGCCATGGTATACCTTTGGACATCATATCTGATCGTGATGGTCGTTTCACCTCTCACTTTTGGGATTCTTTACAAGACGCTTTGGGTACCAAGTTAAACCTGAGCACTGCTTATCACCCTCAGACAGATGGTCAGACTGAACGAACCATCCAGACACTTGAGGATATGCTCAGGGCATGTGTCATTGATTTTGGTGGCGCATGGGATTCTCATCTTCCATTGGTTGAGTTTTCATACAACAACAGTTATTATGCTAGCATTAACATGGCTCCTTTCGAGGCACTTTATGGTCGTAAGTGTCGTTCACCTGTCTGTTAGACTGAGGTTGGTGAAGCCCATATTACTGGACCTGAACTGATCCAGGAAACCATAGATAAGATTCAACTGATCAAGGATAATCTTCTCAAGGCTAGAAGTCGACATAAGAATTATACTGATAAACGTCAAAAGCCCTTGGAATTTCAAGTCGGGGACTTTGTACTTCTTAAGGTATCTCCTTGGAAGGGAGTAATTCGCTTCGGGAGAAAGGGAAAACTGGCTCCTCGTTACGTGGGTCCATTCAAAGTGCTTGACATGATTGGAAAAGTGGCTTACAAACTTGATCTTCCACCTGAGCTAAGCAATGTTCACCCAACTTTTCATGTCTCGAATCTCAAGAAATGCTTAGCAGATGAGAACCTCCGTGTCCCTCTTGAAGATGTGCAAATCGATGAAACTATGCACATTATCGAGAAACCTGTTGAGATCGTGGACACTGAAATCAAGAAACTCAAGCGCAGTCGCATCCCGATCGTTAAGGTTCGTTAGGAATCTAAACGAGGTCTAGAGTTCACTTGGAAACGCAAGGACCAAATGAAGTCTAAATACCCACACCTCTTCCCAGCAGACTCTCTAACTCCAACTTCGGGACGATGTTCCTAAAAGTAGGGGGGACTGTAACATTTCATATTTTCTATGTACGTTTGATGATTTTATCAATAAAGCGTTGTGTTTTGACATTCTTATACGTTTTAAAAATGTTTTGTGACACTTTTGGACTCATATAACCATACTATAACCATATATTAATATTATAATTGTGATATAATAGCCAAAAAATACAAGGCATGGACCGGGACTCGAACCCGCGTCCATGGCCGGTTCAACCTACACACATGTCTTAACCAACTGAGCTACCACCTGGTTTGTGACTTTTATCAAACACAAACAATTATAAACTTTTCTTGTTTTCTACACAGTTGACTTGTGAAGGTCAACCTGCGAGTCTTACTTTCCGAAATCAATCGCAACCCGTGTCAATAATCGTAATTCGTTTATTGAAATGATCTAACCGACCTATACAGCGTTTTCCCCACGCCAATCACAGTTATAACTTCCAAATCATGTCCAAATCACGCGTATACGATTAATGAGGGTCAAAATCATCCAAATATAAAATTCGGTGTTGTTAGTATAAATTGAGGCCTCCCACATGAGCTAAATGCACCGATTAACAAACCCCCACAACCAAATCATCCTAAAATTCTCCCAAATCCGCGTATTATGCTTTTGTTGACGTTTTCTTTTGACCGATTGTTCATAGCTCTAAAATCACTGTAAGCATCAATTTAATCATTGGTTTTGTTGTTTGGCACTGTACAAACAATAGCCCCAAAGATTCAGGGGCTATTGGTTGTAATATTAACATAATTAGATGGCTAGGGTTCATCGTGTTTTGATTTGGGGATAATAACCTTCTGCAGTCATCTTTTAATGTCATTACAAAACAAAGACATTAACCAACTGATCCACTGATCAGTTGGCAATGCACATTCGTTTAAAAACGTGGACCGGCCGTAGCCTTGGGTTCGATCCCCGTTTCCCCTTTTTATTTTCTAAAACAAATCTTGAATTAACCAGCAACCTTTATAATTATTTGTAATCCATATTAATCGTTCTCAGGGTCCAGACCAACTAGTCTGGGCTTGTGATTTAAGACTTTGACTCGGCCAAGGACTCGGGTTCAGGTCCCGGCACAGGCAACTATTTTTTTGTTAGTTTCTTTTATACATATACTTTCTATAATATTTTAAAAATAGTTTTAAAATACTAAAAGTGCTTTATATATTCTATAAAAATTATTTTATGTTAATCTAATGACAAAGTTTATTATACAAATTTTAGTTTTTTAAAAATCATTTATTTAATATATATTATAAATATTACAAGTTTATTCAATTATAATTTTAAAATTCTAAAAAAATATCTAAACAACTTTATAAAATTCGACAAAAATTATTTTAAACTTATAGATCAATAAGTATTTCAGAAATAAATTTTTATTCCATAAAACCGCTTATTTAATATTTTTAATTAATTTTTGTTATTTTAATCATAAATAAATCATAATAATTCATTTTTAATATTTTTATAGCAAAATTTTACATAAATTATTTTTTTTCATTTAGAACAGAAACATAAATTTTAATTTGAAATTTCTTTAATTTCAATATTATTAAAATTATATTTTGACAAATAAAAATAAATATACTAAATATTCAATTTTTGAGAAAATAATTTTATAAAATTTATTTTCATACTTCAAATCTTATAATATGACCATCCTAAATCAAAAATCTACAAATAGTCTTTTATTTATTTATTTTCCAAATTTCTTTTATTTATTAACAATTTACCTAGTTAACAAATTGAACAAGTGCTTATCCACAAATTAGGAACCCTAGAAATACTTGTCAACTAAAAAGAATTAGACTTATTTATTACCTTAAACATAGGGTAACACTTGGCAAGTTTGGATTACACTTATTCTATTTCACAAGACTTAACACTTTGCTAAGGTGAGTTTACGTAACCCTGTTAATGCAATTCTTTATATTTGAAACTTTATACTTAAGCAATTCTACATACATGTCTAGATGTAAACTTTAATGCCTCATGACTTAGACAAAGACTATTAGACTTAAACTTAAACTTGCATAATCATTAACCCTAATCAAGCCGACGATATACAATGATAGATCTATTGGATTGACAACCCCACCCAGATTCGTTGACCATCTTTTATGGGGAGCGCGGGAGATTATTATCGTTCCAACGTTATACTAAGGTGAACCGTGGATACGGGATGGACCTAAACTTTGTCGGATGATTGATTATGTGCATACTTGATGTGTTGGTGAAAACACCTTGTTAATATATTAGTTTTGTATATATTTTAGTCTTGTATTGTGTGCTTTTAGTCGGTCTTAGTTATTTATAGGTGTACATGTGCAAATGGATTAAAACGAAGTCATTAAACTAAAAAATTAAATAAATAAAATGAATGTTTGAACGGTAAAAGCAAAATTACATTAAATAAATTCATATTTCATGCTACATCCATATTAGTATTAAGTACACCAACTTAATTGTTCTCATCATCACGTTTATTTGCCCTATATAACATTTAATTGATTTTTAATTTCACATGAAACAATTAATGTGCAATGATAGTGTTTGTCGGAGTTTTATTATGGGCTGACTTGGATTTGAAAGAAAACGAGAGCTGATGCTGCGTATTGGGCCAAAAGGAAAAATGAAACAATTAAAGAAAAGGAATGCAAGTCCATTAAGCTAGGTCGGTTGTGTAGGAGAATAAAAAGAAGAGTTCTAGCAATCATTAGAGGAAGGACGTCGCACAACAGAGGGCACGAGAGGACAGAAGGCAGTAGCTTTTGGCTGCCTAGGTCGGACAGCAGGAGAAGAAACAAGGGGATGGGGGTTTCTACTATAAACATGAGCGGTTAAGTCATATGTAGCTTTCTCCCGGGTGAATCTTTGTATTGATTTTGTTTTCTGAACTCGTTTTAATTATGTATAAACTAGTATTTTTACTACTTGTGTTGGATTGAATAAACCTTGCTTATATTTGAATCAATTTATCTATTAACTGTGATTTCTGGCATCATAGGGAGGTTGGTTGATATTTGTATAGGAATAATTAGGTTGCACGGTTGATGTTAGAAATCGGCTTTAGTTATTGTGACAGGATAACTATATTGTTCGGTTACTATCAAAGATCATCCTTAGTATTGTGCAGTGGCGGACCCAGAATTTTTTTTCATGGGGTGCGAAATCTCTAAGCCCCTGGTCGTTAATTCATTTGGTGGCACGGGTCGGGTCGACTCATATACCAAAATTATATAATCAACAAAAGGAAACCAAACACCAAAAGTAACTTAAACGTCGCTACATATGCATAACAAAATTTTAAAATCTAAAGTTGTGGATACATCTCGGCTAATCGTAGTAGTATTGGAACAACAAATGCACCAAAATTATCACAAGGACTCAAGCTATTAACACAAACAAGTAACTCAGATGTTACCTTGTTAAAACGATTTCCAAATTCTTGGATTCACATATCTAGAATTGAACTGAAGAGTTAGATTCATTTGAATTATCTACACTAGACCATAGTCTCACTCATTGTATTTGATTTTATCTATTTGGTATCTTATTAAACCTTATAAAAAATAATAGACAATAAACTAAATTAGTGGACTAGTAAAATAAAGTTAAAAGAAATTAAATAAAAAGAAAAGCATATTAAAAGTTAACGTGACTTCTTGTCACTATAGTTTTACATCTTTTAACTTCTTGCACTTAAAAAAAAAAACAAATAGCTCATGTTCTTTACCTCAAATTAAGAGAGACCTGCAATATTTTCACCAAGTCCTTGCTCCCGAAAAAAAAACAAGGAATATATACATACCAATCTTTCTACTAAGCGTATGGAATACGGATTTAGCTTCAAGACTTATAAAGGGGGAGATGAAGGCTTGTTTCTTTGCCTTTCCTCAGTTTCAAAGATCCAAGGGGTGTGGTTCAAAATTTTTACGGGATGCGAACAGGATAAACGCGTATATATAAACACTAAAAAAAAAATTCAAGGTGGGCGCCTGCACCCCTTAGCCAAAGTGTGGGTCCGCCAATGGTACTGTGACATGATAACTAAATTGATTACCATTGAGTAAACTGTCCTTAGTTATTATTTCAATATGAATAGTTATTTATTTATTATTTATTTAAATAGGATCCCGGGTGGAAGTTATATTTATCTTTATTATTTATTTAAATTATTTTGTTATCATTTCAACATTTTTATAAAACAAACAAAAAGATAAAGTTAGCTAGTTTAGACAAATAAACAACCATTGTGACGCTAACCTCATGCTCCTCGTGGATTCGATATTTCCTACTTACCCTGGCTACCTAGGTTATTTAGGTTTTGTATGACCCTTGACGACAGACGGTCATCAATACTATACTTGTTGTATATTCATGTAGACTTAAACTTACATTAGACATATGAATTGCTAAACTTTTAGACTTATTTCTTGACTTGGTTTATGTATTCTCACCAACTTCTAGTTGACCTCCCCCCCATTTTTTCAAACTCAACAGGAAATACTAATGCTTGAAGTCTAGAGCTAGCATGAGTAGATAATTGAAGTTTTAAGCTTTGTTTGATTATTTGATGTATTAGATTTCATTCAAGACTTTGTCATGTATTTCAAATTTGGATATTTCATTTTGAATAACTACTTATTTAAAACATGATTACCATGTGATACTGAACAATCATTCATACGCGACACCTCGGTGTTTCCGCCATCGGTTGGGATGTTATAGATGGTATCAGAGTCACTCCTGTGCCGTTCGAAATGGTGGGTGCATACCTCATCAGGGACGATGAGACTCTAACAGGGGGTGAATGTGACACCACAGGAAAATCCCACATCGGTCGTGGCCAGGTGAGATCATTGGTTCATAAGTAATGTCATGCATCTTAAATCACCAACGCGTTTTGGAGCTTAATGTTAGTGAATGAGAGGAGAACTCCACAGTTAAGCATGCTCAGGTGGGAGCAGTATCAGGATTGGTGACCTCCTGGGAAGTCTCCACTGGGCAACCAAAAACAAATCCGTGAGCTCTGGATGGGCGACTCATCGGGGCAAAACGGACAATATTGGTGGTGAGAGGAGCCGGATGTTACAAGTGCCATGTAAGATCTGAGGCTTTCAATTATATAATAGATTTTTCCTACGTTTTTTACTATTTTTTGCTTCCGCTTTTGTTTTTTGTTTTTTAATTTCTTATAGTTTCTATTTTGTTTACCTTTTTTTTCCGGCCTATATTATTATTAGCATAATTTTTTAGAAAAAAAAATGTTTCAGATGTAACGTTTGACACATACTGATTTTGTAGTTAGGGCCTAAGAGCTTTTTCTTTGGCTCGGCCTAGGCACTTAAATCCTCAAGACTGGCTCTGGTCATAATCTCACCTAAAGTGTGGTTGCCGATTGGTGAAGTTTTTGAGGGTAGCTGAGGAAATGCATCGTGGCGATGTTGCCGCGCGGAAATCTAACCCCTCCCCTTTCCTTGGAGTGCCTGACCCCCCTTAGTCGGAAAGAGTGGCGGTAAAATTTCCAATTGTTATATATCTTGTTGGGATTCTTGTATAAATCGTAACATTACTATGGGTTGCGACTAGATATGTGCACAAATTAGGATATTTAGATCGTTTGGTTGACAACGTGAATAACTTTGTATTTATTGAACTATAACTGTTTAAAAAACCTAATTAAGTGAAATGTTTGATATACAGTCCGATGTTGCCAAAGTTTCTATAGTCGAGTTAGTATTCTAATCCTCTTCAAACCGTAAAATATGAGACATATGTTGAAACCGAACCATACAAAATGAGTTCGTTATTCTTATATTTTTGTTTCACCCATTAAATTAGTTAGGTGCGGAAATTTTATAGATTTTTTTATGATAAAAATGTAATTTTTCTTCTTCTGATTATCCTTCGAAGCAATGGGTGCGAAAAATGATCTCAATGTTAGTTATCCCCGCCTCACTCATGAAGAGGTTGAGGCTTTTTGCTTCGAGTGGGAGATTAATTTGTCGTTTAATCCGGTCGCCCCAAGGTTGGACAAGTCGATTGATCAATGTCCCTCTGGTTTTATTGCTTTGTATTGTTGTCATTTTGAATTTTCCAACATTCGTCATCCATTTTCCATATTTGTTCTTAATGTCCTTGAGTATTATCGCATATCTTTCGGGCAAATACACCCATACGGTCTTTCTAGGGTTCTTCATGTCAAAGTGATTTGTCGTGCTTTGGGTTATGATCCCATTTTATTGATGTTTCGCTTGGCAAAAAATGGTGATTGGTTTACCTTTGAATCTTCACATATCAATGTTTGCTTGATATCTTCTTATGTCACCACTATGGGTACTTGGAAAGCTAGGTTCTTTTCGGTGTCTGATACCATAGTTCCGTTCAAACTTGTTTTGGAGGCAACCTGGTGCCGTTTTGAACGAACTTGAACCCTCTGAGTTAGAGTTAGACAAGTGTTTCTTGGACGCCCATGGGGAGTGCCCTTCAAGGCTTCAGCCTTTTCCTGAACCTCTCCTAGTCTTGACTGGTGTGAGCATTGCATGGGATAAACTGGATCGAGATCCCGTGCCTATGAGAGGTGACCAGGGTATGAATCTCTTTTATTTTGTGGCTTTCTAGTGTTACTTAATCAAAAGTGATGATGCCCTTGACTTTATCAAAAGTGATGATGCCTTGACTTTATCAAAAGTTATGATGCCTCCGATGTTGTGCTTGAGGATACTAAGGCAACGCCTGGTGAAGATGCTATTAATATGACAGAGAAGTGCACGTATGATGGTGTGAACTATGTGAGCTTTCGCAATGTTAAAGGTTTTAATAAGTCGGATCATTCAAAGCCTTCCACTCGGCAATCAAGTCATCATTTGTTGAAGGGTGCTGGCCAACCGACTTCTTTTTAGCCAGTGGATGTTAGTGATGATATTGAGGCTTCAGAGGATCAAGAGGTTCAGGGTGGAGAGGAGTCAAATGTGGTGGAGAATCTGTCTTTGGTTTCTGGTAAGAAAGGCAAGGGTAAGGGTAAAAAGGTTGATGTTCTTGTTCCCAAAGGTTCTCATGTCAATCGTGTGGAGGGATCGATGAGTATGATGGTGAGGATGTGTATGATCCAGGTTGGAGTGTGAAGGTTGGGGATAATTTTAAGTCTTCATCCATGTGTGAGGATGTGTTGACTCATTTTGCTCCCCTGAGTGTTCGTGATTCATTGGAGACCATGGATGATGATTTCTTGTTGTGAAAAATGATGATGGGTGCTTGTAGCTTTACCTCTATGCTTCCAGAGGGTGTTTCAAGGTTTCGCAAGAGAATGCAAGAATATCAGGCTTTTTCAAAGAAGAAAGAAAAAAATGAAAGCTTCAATTGCTGCTTTGAAAAAGGAAGCCCAGGGTTTTGCTGAAAAAGAGAAGCCTTTTGTATCCATGATTGATGAGCTGAAACATCAACAAGAACTTGAGAGAAAGAGCTATGAGGCTGATAAGGCGAAGGTTGAGGCTGACAGGGTTGCTCTAGATGTTTAGAATAAGTCCTTTGTAGAGGAGAAAGGAGGGTTGAAGGCTTCTCTGGCCCAGGCAACAAAGGATAACCATTGGTTGATCGAGCAGGGCTTTCAACAGGATGTTACATATCTCCTACATTCTACCGAGTTCAATTCGGCTTTGGGAGATATTTATACAAAATTTCTCAAACCATGGGAAACATCTTGGTTATCTAGCCGGTTACAAGGCACATGAAGCCGGACAACCTTTGGAGCGGTTTTTTTTCTATCAGCCCAAAGCTATGGACGCCTTCAAAGAATCAATCCTCAAGATGGAGTGTTTATCCTATCCCTATGTGGGAGAGGTGTCCAGTTGCTTTGGTAAGCCTTTATCCATTTTGTATGGACTAAAACCTTGTAAGTGCACTTTCGTGTATGTCCCTAGCTAGTGATCCGGTACTGTATATCGAAGGTTTGATGTTTATAAGTTTCAACATATTTGGTTCGAGACAACGACAGGTCGAACCAACTGGTTCGACCTCATGATGGGTCGAACGGAATTCTCTCTCTCTCTCTCTCTCTCTCTATATATATATATATATATATATATATATATATATATATATATATATATATATGTAACTTTGTGACGGTTATTGGAGGATGTCATAAGGTGTGTGCGTGTTCTAGAGAGTCAAAACCCTGTCCAGTTACACCTTGAAGTGTGTGTTTTCGTGTAATCACATATGTAACAGTTATTTTGATATTAATGATTATCGAAAACGTTGAAAATGAAATCTCTTGTGTATTGATCCGTATTTTTTTATCATATTGCATGATCATTAGGGTTTCCGCACCTAGTGTATCGGTACTCGTGTTGATCATATGTTTCTTTGTCTAAATCCAATCCTACAAAGTGTTATCAGAGCTTGTGCTCGATCACACGGCTACAAATTGATAAAAATTGCTCAGATTTCAGATCAAAATCATCAAAACCCTAGCTGTTTTCATAGAACATTGATAAAACATGGGTTTTGAATGATTTGAAGGTGTTTTTAAGTTCGAAATCGAAAACTCTTTCACAAAAGTTGTTCAGATTTCAATCCGATTCAAATACTTCATAATTACATTCATAATTGATAAAATTTTCAAAAATCATGTCAAAATTGGGTGATTTTGAAGAAAAATTGATCATGAACACTGGACAAGTCGAATGGGTTTTGAGCTTAGGTCGAATGAGTTTCTTTGATGTCTATTCGTTCTAGATTTGGGTCGAACCAAGTCTAGAGCTTTTTCATTCGGGCCTTTACTTTTTAATCTGTGCTATCATTTACTTGGTTCGTGCCTATTGTTTTTCATTCGTAACATCATGAGGTCGAATCAAGTTATGAGATTTTCATTCGTGCTATTGTTAAAGTTGAATCAATTTCAAATTTCTCAGTCGACCTATTGGTGAGGTCGAACAGGATTTTATAAATTTGATTCGACCCTTCGATAATTTTCAGAATTAATCTAAATTTTTCAAATTTTAAGGAGTAAAAACTTCGAAAATAAGCCTGATTTTGAAATTTTTTGAAATAATAAGTGTTGAAAAATGGCAAATATGTGGGAATGTTATTTTGGGAGAGATCCATAAGAAGTTGCACGACAACAATCACAAAGAGAAAAACCTCAAGTTGATCCATGGGAACGAGTCGTTGTACCTACAATTCAACAATCTGTTACACAACCTACAGTTGATGTGTGGGGTAACTTGATAACTCCAACTGTGCAACCAATTATTAAAATGGTTCATGTGGATGAGTGTGTTAACAGAAGAAGTTTTGGAAGTGAAATTGTGTGTCTTGCCAAGCAAGTGGGGAATGATGATTCAAATGAATTATCAAAGAGTGATATGAGTTCTGATGAGAGTTCAGAACAGAGTGACTCGAGAGAAAGTGATTCATCAACTGTTGATGCACATTATGAGAATGTTAATAGTACAGATGCTGAGGTAAATGCAAAATTTTTAAAATATGAATGTGCTAACTGTTCTGAGTGTGTCAAATTGAAAACATAAGTGCTGAAACTTCTTGAGGACAAACAGAACTTAGCAAGTGCCTTAGCTAGGTGTCAAACTGAAGTTGAAATATTTGAAAAGAATGAAAAAGGTTTTTAAAAGTCAAATTGAATCTTATAAGAAAGAAATTTCAGACCTTCATAAAACCTATAAGAATCATACTTTTGATGTTTTGGAGGAAGATAATCTCACATCAGAGTTGGAAATCACAACGCCTTGTGTTGCTGATCCTGACTATGAGGCGAGAGCAGTGCTTGGAGAGAAAGCTGAAAATGCGGTAGCTCATTTAGAACCTGAATCTGAAGAGAAATCCATATTCAAGTTTCCTGAAGGAATAGAAGGATCCTACATGTTGGCAGGAAGTGACAAATTTATTTCCAATAAAGATTTTCCAATTGATCTCATCAAACAATCTTCACTTAAATGTGTTTTTGTTGAAAACAATGATTTGTCAGCTCAATTGAGAAATCAATATGGTCACCTGCAATTCAAACTCAATCCTAACCAACATGTGAATCAAAAGAATAAGTCTGGGAACAAAAAGAAAAGTCCATGACAAACGGATCAAAACCAATAAAATAGAAAGGTAATGATCAGATGAAAATTTCTCATCATAAGAATTCAACAAATTTTTCATCAAGATCATATGACTTTTATGATTATCTAAGTACCTCTCGATTTGAAAGTTTTCGTGGTAACAATTCATCACATCTGTCTCCTGAGTTTGCTGAATGGAGAAGTTGTTTTGAATGTGGTGAAGTCAGACATTTATCTGCTCATTGCCCATACTGGTATTGGGATGAGGGAAATGTCTTTGAATTTGAAGAATATAGGTCCTGTTTTAACTGCGGAGAGTGTGGGCATTTAGTTGCTGCCTGTCAGTATGTTACACACAAAAGGACAGAAGTGAAAGCTGCTAATCATTCAGGTAATGTCAAAAAGTCTGTATCCCCTAAACATATTAAGAAACAAAAGGGGAAACAGTTTGTTGTGTATGAGAATCGTAACAAGATTGCCTTGAACAAAAATAGATATAGTGAATGGGTTGCTAAGGAAATGGGGAGTTCTAAGGCTAAGCCGAAGAATAACTCTAAGCCTATGTCTTCTTCAGTTAAGTCTAAGAAGGTTCTAAACATAGTTTAGAACCAGGTTTCAAACAAGAAACCTGCAAAGTCAAAAGTCAAAAATCAAAACAAAATCAAAGAAAAAGAAATCTAAAATAAAACCTGAATTTGTTTGGAAGCCCAAATCACTTTCTTAATCTGCAGCAGCTTCTACTTCAACACAACTGATGTGTTGCAAAACACATCTAATTTCCTATGTATTTTGTATTTTATTTGGTCAAGTTTGTATTCGTTTCGTGTCAGTTTTATTATTTATTTATTTTATTATTTTATAGGTGTTCGTGGAAAATGAGCTCAAAAAGAAAGAATTTTAATTGAGACACGAACACTTGAGAGCATGTGTTCATGGACGTCGGAGCGTAAACGAGCAACATTGGTCAAGTCAAATACACCCGAGTCAAGCAAGCAGGGTGTAATAATAATAATAATAATAATAATAATAATAATAATAATAATAATATGATATAATAAGAATAAAAAGAAAAAGAAAAGAAAAAAAACAACAACAAAACCTACGTGACTTTTGTCACAAAAGTCCAAGGCCCAAAATTTAGGTCGGTGATATTGATATGGATATATATAGATGTTTTCGACGGCAGCAATTTTTATTCAGGGATTATTTTTTTTTCATTACACTTCGACGAAGAGGATTATCCAAGAGAAAGAGCTGTGATTGACTAAAGGAGCTTTGGAGAAGAGAAGGTCCCGGACATGTTAAAGATTAATATTTAAGGAGCCTCGGGTTTGATATAGTTTTTATTTATTTTCTTTATAAACATGAATAAAACTATTTTTATTTATTTTGTGAAGATGTTTTTAAATATTATAGGCTAAAATTTTTATTGGTGACTTGGGATGATGAACTAGATTATGGTTTTTAATTAAAGATTTATGTTTTCCGTTTTGGATGTGTTAGGTTACATGATTTAATTTTTATGTTTGATTTTGAATATTTGTGTGCTGACGCGTTTTGATTTGATTACTTGTTTGTTGGTTTTGATGTTCTAGGCACATAGGAATATCCCCTAGATCTAGAAATCATTCTAGTTTGATTAACTTTTGTTGTCGAGCTAGTTCTTGCAGTTAGGAATAGCGCAAGTTTAACAGGTCTTTAAAATCAATTAGCTAAGGTGTGCAATCCCTTCCCGAAGGTTAGGAATATAATTCGGGATTGCTAGGTTGACTAACTAGGCATTGTTTGGTAGTTTGGTTATCGCCGGGGCGAGACCGGTTACTTATTCGTGTTTAGAGTTTTCCTAGGATTTCATTCGTTTTAGTTAAGTCTGCTTCATAGTTTGGGAGTTTTCAATCCAAGAGTGGTTGATTAAAGGATTACTGTGGGATTTGGTTTCGCTGGGGCGATCCACTTTCATTTTAGCATCTCAATACTTGTCCCGCCTTGAGTCAAGTCAGCTATCCTTGTCAGGAGGTTTATTAGGTGAGAACAGGGTCTCCAAGAGGATTACATAAGTCAGCTTTTATAGCCAGGGTCTAGGGATTCTACCCAGGTTACCAGTTTTCTCCTCATTAGAGTTCCAACCCAGTTCGTCAGCTTTCGTTTATTTTCATTTTCTTAGTTAATTAGTAATTTAGTTTTAATTAGTTTTAATTTATTTATTTTAATTTCAGTTTTAACCCCCCAATCAACAAACCAATTTAATAATAATAATATATCAGGTAATTCATTAAAGGTAATCTCAAAAGTGTTAGATAAAGTCCTTAGGTTCGATACCTGGTCTTGCCTACTTGCTACTTGCGATCGGTACACTTGCCGATAGTGTGTGGTTTTAGAAGAGTCTAGGATTTTAACTTGATCAATTTATTTATATACTCACTTGCACATATCAAGTTTTTGGCGCCGTTGCCGGGGACGTTTAATTGACACTTTTTGATTTTACTTGCTTTGTTTTGCTTGTTTACTGCTTGCTGGATTTACCTTCGATTATCTGTGCTACTTGTGCTTTTAGTCTTAGGTTATTTGCTATCCATTAGTAACTCTAACGTGGTTTGCACTTTCAGTGTATGCCACATACTTGTTCACAGGGATCACCAAAACTCACCAATTCTAAACCACCCACTCACCCCATTCCACTTCCTACCTTCGATATGGCTGATGCAAACATCAGACGTACTGTGCACTCTCGTGCTACTGAGGGCTATACTGGGATTCGTTCTCCCATCACTCGTCCTACCATTGCTGATGCCAACAATTGGCAAATCCCATCCCATGTATTGACCACTATCATTAATGTCACTCAATTCCATGGTCTTGATGAAGAGGATGCTCATGAACATCTGTCCCGATTTGTGCGTATCTGTGACACTTTCAATCTTTCCCACATCACTAAGGAAGCCATTTATCTGCGTCTTTTCCCATTTACTTTGTCTGGTCGTGCCGCCACTTGGTATGACACTATGCCTAGTAGTTCCATTGCTACTTGGGAGGACATGCTTGGAAAATTCTTAAAAAAATATCACCCAGCTTCCAAGGATTCCCGGATTAGGGAGCAGATTTACTCATTCCATATGGATCCTGATGAGCCATACTACATGGCTTGGGAGCGTTTCTAGACCCTACTGAGCCGATGCCCTCATCATGGTCTTTCTGACTGGGCCCTTGTGGAGAAATTCTACAATGGCCTCACTTTTGAGACTCGAGTTTGTTTTAATACAGCTGCACAGGGTAATTTCATGGAAAAAATGGATATTGATGCAGCTAATGAGTTGTTTGATAGTTTTGCCTATTCTGAGAGACCACCAAAGCATACTATTGGGAGTTCCATTCCCATGACTAGTAACACCTCTCCTACTACCCGAGGTGTTCATCAGATTGCACCTGATACTGGTCTGGCTACGGTGATTGAGAATTTAACTAGGCAAGTGAGAGATCTTCAGATGAAGTTGGATAGGTGTGAAATATGTAGAGGGGGTCATAACACATCTGAGTGTCCAGTTCAAAGTCGGGAACAGGTAGATTCTCTTAATTCCGGGTGGCTTGAACCACCCTATCAAAACTATAGCCCTGATTCAAACTCCAATCGGAGATATCAAAACTCCAACTGGCAAGGTGGTAACTCTTCTAGATACCAACCTTGTCAGAATCTGTTCCAAGCTCCCAACTCTGGGGGGCCCACTAGTCGTACTGAGTCTGATCTTACCACCATTCTACAGATGCAGTCCCAGATGCTTAGTAACATTCAGTCAAAACTTGATGAGCAGGACACTTTCAGGAAAGGTCAGCAAGCTGCTTTCCAGAACCTAGAGGCCAAAGTAGGAGAATTAGCTAATCAGGTTAGTCAAGGACCTCAGGAAGCCCTTCCTAGTAACAATGTTCCTAATCCTAACTCAAGTACTTCTACATTTAGGCATGCTCAAGTTAAGGCAGTAACTACTAGGAGTGGGTGGAATGTAGTTGGTCCATGTGACACCTGGCAAATTCGGGTTAACAACGTTGTCTAGATGAAAGTCTACCTTAGCGAGTCACGCGTATATTGTACTTAACTGGGTTAGTTAAGTCGGATTATGGTTCGGGAACTATTGATTAGTCTAGAAGATCATTGGATGTTGGTCTAGAGGTTCGGTAGATGTCAGTCCTTAACCAAGTGTACAAACGGTGACGATTTGTAGGATCGTCAGGGCATACGGAACGTACGAGTCTCGAGTCCCGGGAATTGGTGAACGAGTGTAAATATGTGTATTTACTTGTGTGATGTGTTTACAATCATTATGTGACTTGTCGGTACATGAATATGCATTAACATATGTTAAAACGGGGTTTAACGCGCAAAACACACCAACAAGGGGGCTATAGGCGATTAGGCTTGGGGAATAGCCTAATCGCATGACCTTTGGGGCGAGTAGGGGGATCCCTACATGCGAATAGGGCTAATCGCATGAACAGTCATGCGATTAGGCACCCTACTCGCGTATAAACCTGCATAATCGCGTGGAACGGGCTGGACGACTAGAAACGCCTATAAATACAACACTTAACCTCCTAAACTCACTAATACTAACCCTAGTCGTCCCATAACCGCCCCAAACACTTAAACAACCTCTGGAAGGCGATTTTGATCAAAAACACAAGGTTTCAAGGTCTAATCATCATCCTTTTGCAATTCCAAGGTTTAATTCTCATCCATAATACTTTGTAAATGTTTTTAATCAATCCCTAATGGTCCAGACCTGTTCATAAACGAAAAAGATTTCTGAAAATCGTCAATAAGAGTTATTAATCGGATTATAATTAATAAACATGTGTTTTGGGTATGCATGATTAGAAAGATAGGATTTGTATGAATCTTGATGATGTTTTGATGTGTAATCATGCTAGGTCAGAATTAATATGGTTAGTAAGATGATAGAAATCTGATTAATTGATTATTAGGGCTATTGTTACGTGTGTTGGTATGATGATTGCATGCTACGTGTATGTGTTTGGATTGCTTTGGTTGCATGCAGGACTGATTTTACGAGGATGAACGAAGGGTTTTGGGTTAAACATGTTTAGGATGGTGTTTGGGATGATATTGGGTAGTTACACACGCTCTGGATCTGATTTGGAGCGTTAGACGCGCGAAAAACCGGAACAGCAAGGTTACAGGCGAGTAGCCTTGCTAATCACATGTAACAGGGGCGAGTAGCCCCCAATCGCATGACCAAAGGGGCGATTAGCCCCACTCGCCTGACTGTAGGGGCGAGTAGGCTACTCGCGTGGCAACAAAGGCGAGTAGCCCTACTCGCATGGATTAAAGGGCGATTAGCCCTAATCGCCTGCCTTAAGGGGCGAATAGCCCTAATCACGTGACATTTCATGCGATTAGCCTCCCTAATCGCGTGTACTGCTGCTGTAAGTGTATATTAGCATACCGAGACCTGATTTGACATGTAGTAACATGCTAGGAACCCCGTAACATATCTAGTAACTTGGTAACATATATTTGGATGTATTTCGGTGATACGTGAACTATGTGCTATAACTTGTTGTGCGTTAACGTATGTTAAGTGTATTTGCGTTATTGTATGTTTTGGAGCGTAAACATAACACGGGGAGTCTCGGGTCACCAATGGGATGTCGAGTCTTGTACTTTGGGTCAGTTAAACAGTCACGGTATTTTTAAACGAACTTGGTTATGGTCTGGACATCTAGGGACTAATTAACCTGCGGGTTATTAGTCTAAGTACTTGTAACTGTCGTATGTTAGGTCGCCACTGTACGGGACTAACATAGCAGCTGAGTTTACTCGGGATTAGGAGTAAAGCAACTTAAGGTGAGTTTACGGCCCCTCTTTTAAACTGGTTTTATACTTTCGGGGGAGAAAACATGTGTTAAACGATTGTTTGGTAAATTCTGTCATACTATGGGTTCTAACGTATACTACACGATCTTTGGAAGTCCCGGGGGGAACCATGAATGTGCGGGTTTGCACAACGGGGAAATGTGAATAGCGCTATTGGGAATGACCAACCCCGCTCGTCGGCTTGGAGGGCCGGGCGAGTGCATATTGTCTCAAACAGGAACAACAGGAACATTTGGAACTATTCGGGCACAAAACTGGTATACGTGTTAGTAATGGTTTTCCAATCGTGGTAGTAGCAAAACGTACGCCTAGCTAGCGTATACTGGTTTTCTATTTGTTATAGTATGGACAGGTGAACTTGGTACTGGAACTGCAAACCTGTAAACTCACCAGCATTTTTGTGCTGACGTAAACTTTTACATGTTTTCTCAGGTCGCTAAGGTAGCACAGGGGAACTAGGGCGCACGCGTCTGCACGGCGTCTAGATAGAGTTGCATTATTTCACAAACATTGAACTTGGTTTATTTATGTTGAACTTTATTTTGAATAAGCTTCCGCTGTAAACGGGATTTTAAAACTATGTTTTGGTATTGCATTAATTACATTTAGACTTGTTTATTGTGATCGTTGGTTTGGATCCTGGTTTGTCATGCGCCTCGCGGTAAAACTCCGCAAGTGGATTTTGAGGGTGTGACAGATTGGTATCAGAGCCAATGGTTATAGTGAACTAGGACTGCATGTAGAGTCTAGTCTATAGCCGAGTCGCACACACTAGACGATCACATGGTACTAAACGTTATAGTGGGTTACGTATGGTCTTGTCGGGGTGTCTCTAAATCGTTGGTCTTTCTACGTTACATCATCCGTTCTATCTTAGGTTGGGATACTTGTTTTCTAGGCAGTGTGGTCTGTTGGAGTAACTCGTGTGTTCTTGAGATTTGTCCAAGGCTCGGACATCTCCCTTTCGCACTCCAATAGAAGCACTTGTCATGAACTACCGTAGTATTACGGTGTATAGCTGAGAGTCTATGTTCGGTGATTTGAACTTTGAACTAGGAGAACACTTGGAGGACCATGTAGAGCGTTTTATCATTTTGGGTGCACACAAAATCATAAAACGAAATGCATGGAAGCACTAGTGAGCTCTGAGTTTGAAGGGATAGTCCTGGATTGGATCTGGCTTTAATCTTGTGAACATTTGTGGTTATCTTTAACTGCGAAACTAAATTTTCTCGTTCTTTCTGCCAGAATCATGTCTGGAGTGCGTGGAGGACGAGGAGGTGGACGCGGTGGTGGACGCGGTGGTGGTCGTGGTGGTGCTGGTGGTCGTGGTGGAGGTATTAACCTGTCACAGGCTGATCTGAACAACTTGCTCCAGGCTGCCTTTCAGTTAGGGCACAACGGTGGTGGTAAGTTGTTTTATCCATTTTCTTTGCCTCATTGGTGAGTCTTGTGTACGTTATTCGTGATTTCTCATACGTTTCATTTCAGGTGGTCCTGTTGACCCACCCCCACCCATGTGCACCTATAAGATGTTCCGGGACTGCAAGCCCCAGGAATTCTCTGGCACCGAGGGTGCGGTTAGTTTGCTTAGGTGGTTAGAGAAAGTGGAGTCGGTATTCTTGATGTGTAACTGTCTCCCAGAAGATCGGGTGAAGTATTCGGCTGCGTTGTTTCAGGACGTGGCATTGACTTGGTGGAATGGTATCACCCAGAACATGGGAATTGGGGAGGCATATGCTATGCCATGGGAGAACTTTGTGCAATTGCTGAAGCGGGAGTATTGCCCGAGAGAAGAGGTACAGAAGCTGGAACATGAGGTGTGGAACCTCAAGATGAATGGGTCGGAAATCGAGAAGTATACGGTTAGGAGGAATGAGTTGGCAGTGCTATGTCCCGATTTGCACGTGCCAGAGTATCGCAAGATTGAACATTATGTCTCAGGGTTGGTGCCGGAAATTGCAGGGTTAGTGGCTGCTGGGAATCATCCTACTTATGCGGAGGTAGTTCGATCTGCACATAGGATGACTAATTTAAAGGTGAATGAGGGGATTTTGCCGGCGAAGGGTTCGACTGCTAAGGCTCCAGAGAACAATAAGCGCAAGTGGGAAAACGACGGGAAGGGATCTGGGTCTACGCAGCAGGGAAAGAAGTTTGATAATGGGGGTTCATCGTCTTCGGGTAATAAGCAGGGTGGCTATGCGGGAAAACTGCCCAAGTGCAACAAGTGTGGACGCCATCACCAAGGGAACTGCGACAGTAACCGTTGCCACCGCTGCCAGCGAACAGGCCACTATGCTAAAGACTGTCGGGTTACACTTCCATCAACTCAGGCTCCGACCAACAGTTCTGCTCCGACTACTCAGGGTGCTACGGGGAAACAAGGGTGCTACAACTGCGGTGACACTGGGCATTACAAGAAGGATTGCCCAAAACTGAAACAGGGTGGAAACAACGGGAATGGGAACAACGGGGGCGGCGGCAGAAATGCACGTGCCTTCGTAATTGGAGCTGCTGAGGCTAGACAAGACCCTGATACAGTCACCGGTACGTTCTTCTCAATAATCATTCTGTTAGCGTATTATTTGATTCTGGTGCCGACAAGAGTTTTGTATCCATGGACGTTAGTCGACTGCTAGATGTAGTACCTGTACCATTAGAGACCAAATATATTATTGAGTTGGCTGACGGGAAAACGATTGAAGCTACTAGTGTTCTTCGGGAGTGTCAGTTGGAGTTGTCGGGTTTATCGTTTCCCATCGACCTGATGCCGGTACCATTGGGTAGTTTTGACGTTGTAGTAGGGATGGATTGGTTATCCTTGTATCGCGCGGAGATTGTCTGTTACGATAAGGTTATTCGGATTCCTCTCCCTGATGGAGAATTTCTTTCTGTGTACGGTATCAAGGGTGGTGTTTCAATAAACATCATCTCTAGCATGAAAGCCCTTAAGTGTCTTCGAAAGGGTTATCCAGCCGTTTTGGCGCTCTTATCTGTTTCCACTAGTGATGAGAAGAAGATTGACGACATTCCGGTAGTTCGCGAATTTCTTGATGTTTTTCCCGATGATTTATCTGGTCTTCCTCCTCATCGTCAAGTCGAGTTCGGTATTGATCTCGTACCAGGGGCTGCTCCTATTGCTCGGGCCCCCTACCGTCTTGCACCTCCCGAGATGCAGGAATTATCTAGCCAGTTACAGGAACTCTTGGACAAGGGTTTCATCCGACCAAGTTCTTCCCCTTGGGGAGCCCCGATTTTATTTGTCAAGAAGAAGGATGGGAGTTTCCGATTATGTGTAGACTACAGAGAGCTGAACAAGTTGACCGTCAAGAACCGTTATCCTCTTCCACGTATTGATGATCTGTTCGACCAGCTTCAGGGTTCTAGTTATTATTCCAAGATCGATTTGAGGTCCGGTTATCACCAGCTGCGCGTCAGGGAGGCTGACGTTGCAAAGACTGCTTTTCGAACACGTTATGGCCATTTCGAATTCTTGGTCATGCCTTTCGGTCTCACGAACGCACCGGCGGTTTTCATGGACTTGATGAACCGCGTCTGTAAACCATATCTGGATAAGTTTGTCATTGTGTTTATTGATGACATTCTGATCTACTCCAAGAACGAGACTGAACACGGGGAACATCTGCGGTTAGTTTTGGAACTTTTACGACGGGAACAACTTTACGCCAAGTTCTCAAAGTGTGACTTTTGGTTACGCGAAGTCCAATTTCTAGGACATGTGGTCAATGAACTAGGGATTCATGTCGATCCTGCTAAAATCGAAGCAATCAAGGACTGGGGAGCACCTAAGACGCCAACTGAGGTGCGGCAATTCCTAGGCCTTGCGGGCTATTACCGTCGTTTCATTCAGGGGTTCTCGAAGATTGCTCAACCCCTCACCACTCTCACTCAGAAGGATAGGAAGTTCGACTGGGGTGAACCACAAGAGTCCGCGTTTGAAGAACTGAAGTCTAAACTGTGTTCTGCTCCTATTCTGTCTTTACCTGAGGGCCCTGATGATTTTGTCGTTTACTGTGATGCTTCCATTCATGGACTCGGTTGCGTGTTGATGCAGCGCGAGAAAGTGATTGCGTATGCTTCTCGTCAACTCAAAGTGCACGAGAAGAACTACACAACTCATGATTTGGAGTTGGGTGCCGTGGTATTCGCGTTGAAAATTTGGAGACATTACTTGTACGGTACCAAATGCACCATCTACACCGATCACAAGAGTCTCCAACACATTTTCGACCAGCAACACTTGAACATACGGCAGCGCCGTTGGATTGAACTTTTGAACGACTATGATTGTGCTATTAAGTACCATCCTGGCAAGGCGAATGTTGTAGCAGACGCCTTGAGCAGGAAGGAATCTTCTAAACCTCGTCGCGTTCGAGCGTTGCAGCTCACTATCCATTCGTCGTTACCTGATCAACTCCGTTCTGCCCAGATGGAAGCTTTGAAGGAGGAAAACCTTAAAGCTGAAACTATGCACGGTGCCGACAAGCACCTAGAGCGAAGGCCTGATGGCCTGCACTATTTCGCAAAACGCATATGGGTTCCTTTATTCGGGGGACTACGGGAGCTTGTTCTTGATGAGGCTCATAAGTCCCGGTATTCTATTCATCCTGGATCGGATAAGATGTACCAAGATCTGAAGGTACTTTACTGGTGGCCAAACATGCGGTCGGACATAGCCTCATACGTGAGCAAATGCTTGACCTGTGCTAAGGTCAAGGTGGAATACCAGAAACCGTCGGGTCTCCTGCAACAACCTGAAATTCCGGAATGGAAATGGGAACGGATTACTATGGATTTTGTCACACAACTTCCTAAGTCACCAAGCGGGAACGACAAGATATGGGTGATTGTCGATCGGTTAACGAAATCAGCCCATTTTCTTGCTATTAAGGAGACCGACACTATGGATCGTTTGGCTCGTCTCTACTTGAAAGAAGTTGTTTCCAAGCACGGGGTACCTGTTTCTATTATCTCGGATCGTGACTCCCATTTTACGTCTCACTTCTGGAAGTCTTTGCACAAGGCTTTGGGTACCCAACTAGACATGAGTACGGCTTACCATCCACAGACTGACGGGCAGAGTGAGCGTACGATTCAAACTTTAGAAGACATGCTGCGGGCATGTGTGATCGATTTTGGCAAGGGTTGGGAAGCTCATCTGCCGTTGGTAGAGTTCTCGTACAACAACAGTTATCACACGAGCATCAAGGCTGCTCCGTTCGAGGCACTGTACGGACGGAAATGCCGCTCTCCTCTTTGTTGGGCTGAGGTGGGTGAGAGTCAACTCACTGGGCCCGAACTAGTGTACGAAACTTCGGAAAAGATCGTACAGATTCGAAATCGGTTGGCGGCGGCACGGGACCGGCAAAAGAGCTATGCTGATCAGCGTCGCAAACCACTGGAGTTCCAAGTTAACGACAAGGTGCTTCTGAAAGTTTCTCCGTGGAAGGGCGTCATACGCTTTGGAAAGCGTGGCAAACTAAATCCGCGATATGTCGGCCCATTTACGATCCTGGAACGGATTGGGCCGGTGGCATATCGACTTGATCTACCGACGGAGCTCGGTAACGTACATAACGTCTTTCACGTGTCAAACTTGAAGAAGTGTCTGGCTGACGAGTCTCTCATCGTTCCACTAGAAGAGATCAAGGTTGATGATCGTCTTCGGATTGTGGAAGAACCTGTGGAGATCCTTGATTACAAGATTCGCAGCCTGCGTCACAGCAAGATTCGTATCGTTAAGGTTCGGTGGAACTCGAACCGGGGACCGGAATATACATGGGAACGGGAGGATCAGATGAAGTCTAAGTATCCTCATCTCTTCCCTAAGGAAGCGTTCGAGTCGAGGCATGTCTCTTCGGCAGCTGAATGAATCTCGGGTCGAGATTCCTTTTAACGTGGGGATGATGTGACACCTCGGGTAAATCTCTTTCTTGATTTCTAC
Organism: Ambrosia x helenae; assembly: GCA_030844895.1. NCBI lineage: Eukaryota > Viridiplantae > Streptophyta > Magnoliopsida > Asterales > Asteraceae > Ambrosia > Ambrosia x helenae. The sequence continues at coordinate 26,961,355 of CM061223.1, read as the reverse complement.
TCTCTATTGATTCCTATCTGTTTGTTTATTCCCTCGTTGTTTCTTTTGTTACTTACACAATTTTCGGGACGAAAATTCTTTTAACGTGGGGATGATGTGACACCTGGCAAATTCGGGTTAACAACGTTGTCTAGATGAAAGTCTACCTTAGCGAGTCACGCGTATATTGTACTTAACTGGGTTAGTTAAGTCGGATTATGGTTCGGGAACTATTGATTAGTCTAGAAGATCATTGGATGTTGGTCTAGAGGTTCGGTAGATGTCAGTCCTTAACCAAGTGTACAAACGGTGACGATTTGTAGGATCGTCAGGGCATACGGAACGTACGAGTCTCGAGTCCCGGGAATTGGTGAACGAGTGTAAATATGTGTATTTACTTGTGTTATGTGTTTACAATCATTATGTGACTTGTCGGTACATGAATATGCATTAACATATGTTAAAACGGGGTTTAACGCGCAAAACACACCAACAAGGGGGCTATAGGCGATTAGGCTTGGGGAATAGCCTAATCGCATGACCTTTGGGGCGAGTAGGGGGATCCCTACATGCGAATAGGGCTAATCGCATGAACAGTCATGCGATTAGGCACCCTACTCGCGTATAAACCTGCATAATCGCGTGGAACGGGCTGGACGACTAGAAACGCCTATAAATACAACACTTAACCTCCTAAACTCACTAATACTAACCCTAGTCGTCCCATAACCGCCCCAAACACTTAAACAACCTCTGGAAGGCGATTTTGATCAAAAACACAAGGTTTCAAGGTCTAATCATCATCCTTTTGCAATTCCAAGGTTTAATTCTCATCCATAATACTTTGTAAATGTTTTTAATCAATCCCTAATGGTCCAGACCTGTTCATAAACGAAAAAGATTTCTGAAAATCGTCAATAAGAGTTATTAATCGGATTATAATTAATAAACATGTGTTTTGGGTATGCATGATTAGAAAGATAGGATTTGTATGAATCTTGATGATGTTTTGATGTGTAATCATGCTAGGTCAGAATTAATATGGTTAGTAAGATGATAGAAATCTGATTAATTGATTATTAGGGCTATTGTTACGTGTGTTGGTATGATGATTGCATGCTACGTGTATGTGTTTGGATTGCTTTGGTTGCATGCAGGACTGATTTTACGAGGATGAACGAAGGGTTTTGGGTTAAACATGTTTAGGATGGTGTTTGGGATGATATTGGGTAGTTACACACGCTCTGGATCTGATTTGGAGCGTTAGACGCGCGAAAAACCGGAACAGCAAGGTTACAGGCGAGTAGCCTTGCTAATCACATGTAACAGGGGCGAGTAGCCCCCAATCGCATGACCAAAGGGGCGATTAGCCCCACTCGCCTGACTGTAGGGGCGAGTAGGCTACTCGCGTGGCAACAAAGGCGAGTAGCCCTACTCGCATGGATTAAAGGGCGATTAGCCCTAATCGCCTGCCTTAAGGGGCGAATAGCCCTAATCACGTGACATTTCATGCGATTAGCCTCCCTAATCGCGTGTACTGCTGCTGTAAGTGTATATTAGCATACCGAGACCTGATTTGACATGTAGTAACATGCTAGGAACCCCGTAACATATCTAGTAACTTGGTAACATATATTTGGATGTATTTCGGTGATACGTGAACTATGTGCTATAACTTGTTGTGCGTTAACGTATGTTAAGTGTATTTGCGTTATTGTATGTTTTGGAGCGTAAACATAACACGGGGAGTCTCGGGTCACCAATGGGATGTCGAGTCTTGTACTTTGGGTCAGTTAAACAGTCACGGTATTTTTAAACGAACTTGGTTATGGTCTGGACATCTAGGGACTAATTAACCTGCGGGTTATTAGTCTAAGTACTTGTAACTGTCGTATGTTAGGTCGCCACTGTACGGGACTAACATAGCAGCTGAGTTTACTCGGGATTAGGAGTAAAGCAACTTAAGGTGAGTTTACGGCCCCTCTTTTAAACTGGTTTTATACTTTCGGGGGAGAAAACATGTGTTAAACGATTGTTTGGTAAATTCTGTCATACTATGGGTTCTAACGTATACTACACGATCTTTGGAAGTCCCGGGGGGAACCATGAATGTGCGGGTTTGCACAACGGGGAAATGTGAATAGCGCTATTGGGAATGACCAACCCCGCTCGTCGGCTTGGAGGGCCGGGCGAGTGCATATTGTCTCAAACAGGAACAACAGGAACATTTGGAACTATTCGGGCACAAAACTGGTATACGTGTTAGTAATGGTTTTCCAATCGTGGTAGTAGCAAAACGTACGCCTAGCTAGCGTATACTGGTTTTCTATTTGTTATAGTATGGACAGGTGAACTTGGTACTGGAACTGCAAACCTGTAAACTCACCAGCATTTTTGTGCTGACGTAAACTTTTACATGTTTTCTCAGGTCGCTAAGGTAGCACAGGGGAACTAGGGCGCACGCGTCTGCACGGCGTCTAGATAGAGTTGCATTATTTCACAAACATTGAACTTGGTTTATTTATGTTGAACTTTATTTTGAATAAGCTTCCGCTGTAAACGGGATTTTAAAACTATGTTTTGGTATTGCATTAATTACATTTAGACTTGTTTATTGTGATCGTTGGTTTGGATCCTGGTTTGTCATGCGCCTCGCGGTAAAACTCCGCAAGTGGATTTTGAGGGTGTGACAGTCCATCACCGGGAGAAGATGAAGAACCGGTTGATGAGGAAATTGAGTTAGAGCCACCATCTTCTAAAGTGCAACCTAGGCTAGTCTCAAAGAGTACAACACAACCGAGTGAGAAGAAGAGAGAAGAGAGTCCAGTTCGTGTTTATAAGCCTAAGCCACCATTCCCTGGTCGTCTAGTGCGTGTTGATGATTCTGAGCTATATGCTAAGTTCGTGGACATGTTGAAGAAACTCCACGTTAACCTCCCATTCATAGAGGCTCTTTCCAAAATGCCAAAATATACCAAGTTTCTTAAAGATCTGTTGACTAATAAAAAGAAACTTGAGGAGCTCTCCACCGTTACTCTTTCTGAGGAGTGCTCTGCTGTCGTGCAGAATACACTTCCTTAGAAAATGACCGATCCAGGAAGTTTCACCATTCCCTGTTTGATCGGCCACCTCACTCCTAGAAATGCGCTAGCCGACCTAGGTGCTAGCATAAACCTGATGCCCTACTCTCTATTCTTAAAGCTTAATCTTGGGGAGCTAAAGCCAACTAGGATGTGTATTCAGCTAGCTGACAAATCTGTGAAAATTCCTAGGGGCATATTGGAGAACTTGTTAGTGAAGGTGGACAAATTTGTGTTCCCAGTCGACTTTGTGGTTCTAGACATGAAAGAGGACGACACTGTGCCACTCATTTTAGGTCGACCATTCTTGGCAACATCGAGAGCACTAGTCGACATGGGTGAAGGAAAACTGAGGCTACGGGTAGGTGATGAGGAGATTGTGTTTGGAGTTTGACAGAATTCTTATGAGGAGCCGAAAGAGGAGGTTAAAGCTATTAATGTGCACCTAGACTATGAACGAGACAAAATTAGAACAAAAGAGGTGCGAGATCCGCGAAAACGACCATAGTACGGTGTTGGTTTGGAGGCGGCTTTTGTTTGGTGGACTAGATGGGGCGACGGTCAAAGTATAGGAGAGGTGACGGATCACACTGCTAGGAATTTAGCTTATCAGGTTGCCAAGGATTGCAAACGGGAGCCACCAGATATATTTTGAAAAGAATAGAGCGTACTTGGGATTTGCCCAAGTTGTACAGTTTGTAGATTCTTGCTTATTTTATTTTTCTTTTATGTTTTGGTTTGTGTCTAATGTGGGGATTGTCCGTATTTGTAATTGCAGATTTGGAAGGGTCCTGCCTGTACTCAATCTCCATTCAGGCGGGATCAATCCAATAATATTTTATTTGTAAAAGGACATTCCTAGTTCATCGGTTTATTTTTATTTCACTTTACATTTTGTCTTTTGAGTTTTTGTTTGCAAGATTTATTGCTTACAACCGCGAATGAAATGCTATACGGTTGCTTTGCACTTGGATATGACAACTCAGGACACGCTTTGCGAGGATTACACCACAGTATTACCAGGGGAGTCTATTCCACTTTACTTTTTAATTTTTTTTCTTTTCTACTTTATTTTTAGTTTCTTATCGCTACACATTGAGGACAATGTGCAATTTTAAGTGTGGGGATGGGAACTGCGTTTTATAATAGTTTGAGTCTTTATTTAAAAAATAAAATAAAATAAAATAAAGTAAAATAAAATAAAATAAAATAAATTGAAAAAAAATTGTCCTTGATTTTTTGTGCATTTTATATGGAAAATGTTAGTAAAATTGGGATCTTTGGTTTTCAAAATATTATATATATGAGAATATAAATAGATTGAAAGCGTGTTTGCTTAAGATGTGTCGGTAGGCCCAACTAGCTTTGAAAGGTCCTAGGATTGTTCTTAATATACCTTAATAAATCATGAAATCTTGTGGGTTCTCATCTTAGGAGAAACGGTAGAACTGAAACCGCTGATAGTAATTAGAGGTACCACTGTAGGTTGAAAGCCCATATGTATTATTAATTAAATGGCACACTTGATCCTTTTTATGAGAATAAATCCGGTGAAAAGTGGCGCCCAAAAAAAAAATCCACATGTCCATCAATTGAATTAGACCAAAAAAAAAAAAAAAAAAAAACAACTGAAGCCTCTGATCGAAACTCCCTCGAGGTCAAGTTGAAAAAAAAAATATACCGAAGCTCATGCTGTCGCTCTTGGGGATGGTGACGCTGATTGAGACAACCTCTGGGTTAGGTATGAAAAAAAATGTGTCTAAGCTCATAAACTTCATCCATCATCCATCATAAATTTAATTTCTAATACATTAGGGAGTTTAGTTTGCAGTGGTTGATATATTTATATGGTTTAACCTTTGCTTCGAAAGCTTGACGTGGGATTATGTGAAGTTGGATATCTTGAGTGTGAGACCCATAGATTGATTGTAATAATATGAACTAAATTGCTTTACATGATTGGGGCCTGATTAGCTAGTGGTTGGGTTTAGGTTGACAACAATACCGACAGTTTTGGTTGATGCGTAATTATATCATAATTAATGAACCTAAAAGTTTTTGAAACCAAGAATTCTAATTATGATTCCATTGCAGTCTTTTTTCAGGGACGAAAAAAGTTTAAGTGTGGGGATGTTTGATGTGTTGCAAAACACATATAACTTCCTATGTATTTTGTATTTTATTTGGTCAACTTTGTATTCGTTTCGTGTCAGTTTTGTTATTTATTTATTTATTTTATTATTTTATAGGCGTTCGTGGAAAATGAGCTCAAAAAGAAAGAATTTTAATTGAGACACGAACACTTGAAAGCATGTGTTCATGGACGTCAGAGCGTAAACGAGCAACATTGGTCAAGTCAAGAACACCCGAGTCAAGCAAGTATGGTGTAATAATAATAATAATAATAATAATAATAATAATAATAATAATAATAATAATAATAATAATAATAATAATAATAATATGATATAATAAGAATAAAACGAAAAAAAAACAACAACAAAACCTACGTGACTTTTGTCACAAAAGTCCAAGGCCCAAAATTTAGGTCGGTGATATTGATATGGATATATATAGATGTTTTCGACGGCAGGCGGCAGCAATTTTTATTCAGGGATTATTTTTTTTTCATTACACTTCGACGAAGAGGATTATCCAAGAGAAAGAGCTGTGTTTGACTAAAGGAGCTTTGGAGAAGAGAAGGTCTCGGGCATGTTAAAGATTAATATTAAAGAGCCTCGAGTTTGATTTAGTTTTTATTTATTTTCTTTATAAACATGAATAAAACTATTTTTATTTATTTTGTGAAGATGTTTTTAAATATTATAGGCTAAAATTTTTATTGGTGACTTGGGATGATGAACTAGATTATGGTTTTTAATTAAAGACTTATGTTTTCCGTTTTGGATGTGTTAGGTTACATGATTTAATTTTTATGTTTGATTTCGCATATTTGTGTGCTGACGAGTTTTGATTTGATTACTTGTTTGTTGGTTTTGATGTTCTAGGCACATAGGAATATCCCCTAGATCTAGAAATGATTCTAGTTTGATTAACTTTTGTTGTCGAGCTAGTTCTTGCAGTTAGGAATAGCGCAAGTTTAACAGGTCTTTAAAATCAATTAGCTAAGGTGTGCAATCCCTTCCCGAAGGTTAGGAATATAATTCGGGATTGCTAGGTTGACTAACTAGGCATTGTTTGGTACTTTGGTTATCGCCGGGGCGAGACCGGTTACTTATTCGTGTTTAGAGTTTTCCTAGGATTTCATTTGTTTTAGTTAAGTCTGCTTCATAGTTTAGGAGTTTTCAATCCAAGAGTGGTTGATTAAAGGATTACTGTGGGATTTTGTTTCGCTGGGGCGATCCACTTTCATTTTAGCATCTCAATACTTGTCCCGCCTTGAGTCTAGTCAGCTATCCTTGACAGGAGGTTTATTAGGTGAGAACAGGGTCTCCAAGAGGATTACATAAGTCAGCTTTTATAGCCAGGGTCTAGGGATTCTACCCAGGTTACCAGTTTTCTCCTCATTAGAGTTCCAACCCAGTTCGTCAGCTTTCGTTTATTTTCATTTTCTTAGTTAATTAGTAATTTAGTTTTAATTAGTTTTAATTTATTTATTTTAATTTCAGTTTTAACCCCCCAATCAACAAACCAATTTAATAATAATAATATATCAGGTAATTCATGAAAGGTAATCTCAAAAGTGTTAGATAAAGTCCTTAGGTTCGATACCTGGTCTTGCCTACTTGCTACTTGCGATCGGTACACTTGCCGATAGTGTGTGGTTTTAGAAGAGTCTAGGATTTTAACTTGATCAATTTATTTATATACTTACTTGCACACATCAACAACCAATTGAGAAACCAACTGATTTCTCAAAAGGTGAATGGATTGATATCCCGAGGATTGATGACCTTGGACGACCCATCACTATGAAGGGATGGGTTCCCTTCTTCAACAAATTGGTTAACGAGTGTGTAGGTTGTTCCAGACAGACCTATTAGCTATTCTTTGATTGTTGATAGTGGAGCATATGTATACAAAAGCGGGCTTCATTTTCCTCATATACTTTGTTTTGCTACATTTGGAAGAGATTAAGTCTTTGCTATTTATTGGAGAGGATAAGGTTAAGAAAGTTAGAGAAAAAAGCAAAGAATGAGTTCAACAAAGAGGAGAGTGTTTCTCATCTATTTCCTACCCGTGAAGCCGAAAAACGTTGCAATCGCATGCAATTACTTTCAGGTCTTGGAGTTTAACAACAGATGTGATGTTACGGTTTATTCTAAACTCTCTTATCTTTGTCAATGGTTTTACTAACTAAAAGATCATAGTGAGTCAAGTAATCTGAGTGGAAAAAATCTTTTTTTTTTTGAAAAACAATGAGTAAACCTCATCGGATATCATTTTATTTTGACTTTTCTTCTAAAAAGTTTAAAAATCCAAAAATATGCTTATTTTTAAATTTTTAGGGGGAGAATATTTTGAAAAGCGAAAAACCTTTAAAATTTTGAAAAAAAAAACATAAAAATCAAAAAATCAAAAATGAGTTTTCCTGGAGGAAAACAGGAGATGATAGTACATTAGTAGACTATCTTACTAAAGAGATAGACGAGAATTGATGACGCCTCGACACAAGCTTATAAGAAAAGGAAAGTTTTCAAGTCTTCTGGGAGATTGATGAATGCAGAATTTGAAGAATTGATAGCTTTCTAGTTTAGTACATCACTAGCTAGGTCCAAAGGGGAGATTGTAAGTGAACTTTCATGTATGTCCCTAGCTAGTGATCCGGTACTGTATGTCGAAGTTTTGATGTTTATAAGTTTTGGTTCTGGTTATTGAAGGGTCGAACCAAAACCAGAAGAATTGGTTCGGATGGTCGAAGGGTCGAACCAGTTTCAATATATTTGGTTTAGGACAATGACAGGTCGAACCAACTGGTTCGACCTCACGATGGGTTAAACAAAATTCTCTATATATAGGTGTAACTTTGTGACGGTTATTGAATGATGTCATTAGGTGTGTGTGTGTGTTCTAGAGAGTCAAAACCCTGTCCAGTTATACCTTGAAGTGTGTGTTTTCGTGTAATCCCATCTGTAAGAGTTATTTTGATATTAATGATTATCGAAAATGTTGAAAATGAAATCTCTTACGTATTGATCCGTATTTTTATCATATTGCATGATCATTAGGGTTTCTGCACCTAATGTACCAGTACTCGTGTTGATCATCTATTTCTTTGTCCAAATCTGATCCTACAAACCTCCTAGCCTCAATGAGGCTGCTTGTGCTGAGATCCTCAAGTCCTTATCCAATAAGAAATCATATTCTGGATACATCGAGGATACGCTCGATGAAGGCGATGATGGTTCCAAAGATGCAAGCCTAGAAGCTTCGGAAGTGGTGGGTGATGCTGATAGCAAGAAAATTAAGATGGCAAAGAAGGCTAAAAAATCCAAGGTGGGAGATGCAGGTGTGAAGGAGGATGAAGCTTCAAAGCCTTCTTCTTCTGATGCTGCAATTTAAGTTATTTATGCCTTCTATTCGTAGCTTTTCTTAGCATCTGTCTTAAACAATATTATCTTGTGGTTGGTGAACATCTTAACTTATGGGAACCTTTCAAGGTTCTTTTGGTTGGTTATGGCCTTGGAGGCCTTTGAACAATATTTAGGTTTTAGGGCCCTCAAGGCCTTTTATGCTTGAACATGTTGTTAATCTATGTTGTCTATGTGTTGTTCTATCTTTTTGTGTGTTTGAAATGTTTTGTCGCTGGCTTTGTTTTTTGTTGTGTATGTTTTACCTATAGCACCTTAGAAGGTTCAGTGTTGCAGTCACCTAACCTTAAGGTTGTCTAGCCAAAAATACACTACCTATCCTATGAACACTACTTAGTGTTTTTGAGAGTTCGTAAGTCTTTAAAATGACTTAAGGAGCATTTGGTGTAGGCTTCTCAAACCAGTCTATGAGATGTTTTTAATTATCATTATAGATCTCATGGATTTTTTTTGGTGTTGGAACTGACCCCTTATCTAGGTCCATTCAACCCTCGAACCTATTGAGCGATGTGGCCTGGGAATTCATCCCCTTACATGGCCCTTTCCATGGAGTTTCTTGCAATGTTATGAACTTGACTATAGGATAGAAAGACAAGTAATAAAAAGGGGAATGCCATGATTCTTTCATTGAATATACTAAAGTTACAAAAGATAGAACAAGTTATAGGAGTTAGAACATTCTCCTAGGCATTCAAATTACACATAGAACCTTTTAAGGCTTTTACCATTACAGTAGCGAGAAAGCTTTTTGCCGTCCACATCAGCAAGCTTATATGATCCTCCTTTGTGAGCTTCAAGAATGGTTTATGGACCTTCCCACTTTGGACCGAGTTTTCTTTAGTTTGATTTCTTGCTTGCTTCATTGTTTCAGAGGACTAGATCTCCAAGCATGAAGTGTTCATGCTTAACTCGGGTGTTGTAGTAAGATTCCAACTTCTGCTTGTATTTTGTTTCCTTAACAGCTGCCATGTTTTGAGCTTATTCTAAGACGTCTATGTTTAACATGGTTTCACTTTCATTGGCTTTGACATCCACGTTGAGGGTTCGGACTGTGGTGACCCCTATTTTAGCAGGGATTACAGCTTCTAACCCGAAGACTAGGCTGTAAGGAGTCTTCTTGTAACTTGTTTTTGCTATAGTCTGGATAGCCCATAAAACGTTAGGAAGCTCTTCAAGCCATTTGCTTCCATGCCAACCCAACCTAGCTTTTATCCCATCAACAATGTTGCGGTTCATTCTTTCAACCTGACCATTAGATTGGGGGTAGGCAACTACACTGAAGACTTGTGTGATTCTGTATTCTTTGCACCACGAGCTAAAAGGCTTATCGCCAAACTGTTTGCCGTTGTCGGTGACTAGAACTCCTAGAAGGCCAAAGTGACAAATGATACTTTTCTATAAAAATTCAATGATTTGCTTCCTCGAAATATTTCCCAACGGTTTCACTTCAAGCCATTTGGTAAAGTAAACTACGGTCACAAGTAAGAACTTAACTCCTCCCTTGGCTGGTGGGAATTGGCCAACAATGTCCATTCCTCATTTGTGGAATGGCCAAGCTGAATTGATGGGAACCAAATCATGCTTCGGGATTTTGGGAACCGGTGCATGTATTTGATAGGCTTCACATTTTCGTAGTTGCTCGAATGTATCTGGTGCATAGTGAGCCAAATGTATCTGAGGTTCATGAGCTTGGCTACCACCGATCTTGGACCACAATGAGCCCCACATATCCCTTCATGAATCACCTTGATTAGATGTTGGCTTTGCTCAGGACCTGCACATCTAAGTAGTGGAGCTAGGTAGCGTTTTTTGCAAAGAATATCACATTGCAACACACATTGTCTTGACTTGATTCGAACCCTTTCAGCCTGTGTCTGATCATTGCGTAACTCACCACTTTTCAGGAACTTTACGATGAGAGTCATCTAATTTGATCTTTCTTCGGTAATCAAATCTTGCACTTCAAGCTCTTGAATAGAAGGTGATTTGAGTACCTCAACCAGCACCGTTTTAGTGAGGTGGGCGAAGGTGAGGGAGGTAAGCTTGTTTAGTGCGTCAACCTTCTTATTTTGGGAACAAGGAACTTGCTTGATTATACAAGATTGGAATGTATTCATGAGTTGTTTTGCTTTTTCTAGGTATTTCTTCATGTTGGGCTCTTTTATAACTTAGCTATCATTCATTTGACTTGAAACCAATAATGAGTCTGTGTAGACTTGAAGCCTTTGGAAATCCATTTTCTTGCTAGCTTTAGTCCAGCTATTAGGGTTTCATATTCAGCTTTGTTGTTGGTGGTCTGAAATTCAAGTCGAAGAGTATATGTAAATTCTAACCCTTCTGATTGATTAACACTAGGCCAGTTCCTGACCCTTCGATGTTCGAAGCTCCATCGGTAAAAAGCTTCCGAGCTTCAGGGTCAGGTGGTTCGTTGATTGTGGTATTAACTTTAGCTATTTCTTCCTTTGGAATTTCCACAATAAAGTCAGCGAGTATTTGTGCCTTGATTGCTTTCCTTGAACGAAGGTGATTTTGTGTTCACCCAGCTCGACAGTCCATTTGGCAAGTTGTCCCGAGGTTTCGGGTTTCTCAAGCACACTCCTGATGGGTTGGTCAGTGACCACTTGTATTGGGTGTGCTTGAAAATACCTTCGAAGCCTCCTAGCCGTTTGAACTAAGGCTATGGCAAGTTTTTCGAAAGAAGGGTACTTGACTTCTGCTAACTTTAGGGATTTACAAAAGAAGTAAACTGGTACTGTGCTTTGTCTCGTTCTATAGTAAGAACAATGCTTATGGTTTCTTCAGCAACCGAGAGATAGACAGAAAATGTTTCCCCTGCTTCGGGAGCAGCAATGGTTGGGAGGGAAGCCAAGTGTTGCTTCATTTGGTTAAAGGCTTCCTCAACTTCTTATGTCCACCTGAAATCCTTCTTTTTGGTGCACCCTTTAAGGGTCTTGAAAAAGGGTAAGGATTTTCCAACAAGCTTGGACATGAAACGCTTCAAGGATGCAAGCTTCCCATTTAAGCATTCTACCTCCTTTTTGGTTTGTGGAGACTTTGTGTCTAAAGCAGATCTAACTTTGTTGGGGTTTGCTTTGATACTTTGTATTCCTACAATGTGTCCCAAGAACTTGCCTTCTTCAAAACCAAATGAGCACTTGACTGGATTAAGCCTCATGTTGATTTCTCTAAGGTTCTGGAAGGTCTCTTGTATGTCTTTAATCATTTGACCTTCGGTTTTGCTTTTGATCACAAGATCATTAACATAAGCTTACATATTTTTACCAATTTGGCTTGCAAAAGCTTTATCCACCAATCGTTGATAAGTGGCACCTGCATTTTTTAAACAAAATGGCATTTTTTGATAATAAAAGATACCTTTATCAGTATGAATGCAATGTTTTCTTCATCCAGTTTTTCATTTGGATCTAATGGTAACCCTTGTAAGCATCCAAAAAGCATTTGAAGGGGAAGCCTGTGAGCGAGTCAACATTGAGGTCGATCTAGGGCACGGGATAACAATCCTTCGGGCATGCCTTGTTAAGATCCTTAAAATCAATGCACATCCTCTAAGAACTATCAGGCTTTTGGACCATTACAGAGTTGGCAACCATGATTGATAATTGAATTCTCGGAGGATACCGGTTTGCATAAGCTTTTCCACCTCTTGACAGGATGCTAGGCTTCTTTCTGAAGCAAGGCTTCGCTTCTCTTGGACTATGGGTTTGACATCACGAGGAATTCCAAGCTCGTGTTTAACAATGTCTAGGGGGATTCCAATCATGTCCTCCGGGCACCATGCAAAAACATCGACATTATCTTGTCGTAAACTTTCAAGCTATGAGAGGATGTCTTGGGGAAGGTTAGTATTTACCATTATCCTTTGTTTAGGATATTTTGGGTTTATACTTAACCCCCTTTCATCCATCTTCGGCTCATTGTTCTGAACTAAAAGAGCTTTTTGTGAGGGTTGAAGGGTTGCTACCCCATTCTCGGTGGGAAATTTTACACTCCCTTGGCCGATAGAGACAACCATATCGAATGTGCCTAACCCGGGTCTTCTAATGATAAAATCATAGTTGGAAGGTAGATTGATCACCACAAAGGTTAGGGGTTCAGTTCTTTTCATTTTCCTTTTCCTTTCGCTGAAACAAACATTAAGGGTTAGTTGGCCCAAAGGCTTGATGGGTATGTCGGCTATACCTTTGATGGAGGACTCATCTTGCCAAAGTTTCAAATGTTCATCATTACTAAGCCGATTGAAACACTTCTCAAACATGATTTCGTTGGCGACCCCAACGTCAATGTAAGCGTTGTAAACATTGATGGTTCCCACCTAGGCTTCGACTACTAGAGGGCTATGAAGTCTTTCACCCTCGGGTGGAGGGAAACAAACACATTGGCGTTCCCAAGCTTCTAGCCGAGGGCGTTTGTTGGGATTTTCTCGTTCAAGGTACACCATACTGACTTCCTTTTTTTTTTTACCATCAGCCATGTTGTCCTTTACTCCTTTAACCAAATGAGCAAGTTCCCCTGACTTGACGGCTTCCTCAATTATTTTCTTGAGCTGGAAGCAATCATTAGTGTGGTGCCCCTTTTCTTCATGAAACTTGCATTATTGATTTGAGTTTTCATTTCTTTTGCTTTTGGGCAAAGGCCTGGGGGGGGGGGGGTGGTGGCTGAAGTTATGCTTTATTTCTTTAGTTACAAGGATTTCTTGTGGGGTTTTGGTCAGAGTAGTGAAGTTCACAGTTTTTTCCCTGCTTGGAGGGTTCCTCCCATTTGACCTTCTGGAGTAAAGTCCTTTGGAGCGCTTGTCATAGGAACCAAAGTTACCCATTTTTCTATTTGGACTCGTGTTCCTCCAACTAGGAGCTCTTTTCCTTTGCTAATTGATGTCTAGAGCTTCTTCCCCTCGTCCCTTTCAAGAACTTCTTCAAGGGTCCTAGGTATACTCTTGTTGAAGTCCCTTGTTAGGTATTTAGAGTTTATTGCATTCATGAACCCTACAACCTTCATCTTTTCATCAGCACCAATATAGGTTGAGCCTTCCTTCTTGTATCTTTCTATAAAGTCCCGAAGGCTTTCATCCTTTCGTTGTTTGATCTGGAATATGATTGTGGCATCCTTGACACACCTTTGTTTTTGGGAGAAGTTGGTCAAGAACCCTTTGCCTAGGTCATCAAATGACCGGATGCTTCCAGGTGGAAGGTCATTGAACCAAATTCGAGCAGACCCAATGAGAGTTTGCATAAACATGAGGAAACACTCGGGATTGTCCCACTTTTCTATTCTGTAGGCTCCGGAAAAGATTTGGAGATGGTCCTCAGGATCATCGGTGCCATTGTAAGTTTTTACGTGGGAAGGAATTTTCAACTTTGAGGGAAAATGATAATCGGCTATTTGCTGAGAGAAGCATGAAAGGTTGTTCAGCTTGTAGGGAACTGTGTCATCATTTGAGGCACTAGGTTGAAACCTTAAAGGCTTTCTGGTTGGATCATGTAGTTCATTCCCATAAGGACACTCATGGCTGCACTCCGAGCCATGGGTAAGAAGGTCATGGCCTATTCCCAAGAAGTGGGATTAAGCGGGTGAACGCTTGAGATTGGAGACTACAAGAGTTTGGTCCAGGGTGACCTCATGTCCTAGGGGTGTACTAGGCATAATAGGTCGAGAAGTGAACAAAGAGAAACTTGTAGAGCTCAGCCTTCCAAGGATGTGAAGACTGGGATTGAATGGTGAGTAGGGGTGCTCGCACAAACCTTAAAGATTGGTGATGTAGATCTCGAGCCAACTGTAGTGATGGGTTCGGACTCATCATAGTCCATCCTTATCCTTATCCCTTTTTCTCTTTCATTGTTCACATGTTGGTTGAGAAGAGAGCTCAACTGCAAGAAGTTCTTGGCTACTCCTTCAGGCGTCAAGTCTATGCGTTATGGTGTACGCATGGGGCCGAGTTGGGGAGAATCAACCCCTGAAAGTGAAGGGGTTGGTGTTTGAAAGAAGGAGAACCCTAGGGACGTGGTCCCCGTTAGAGTGCCTCTAGGAGTAGAGAACGGAGTTGATCTGGTTGGAGAAGACCAATCGGTGTTTGGTGTCTCACCAGTGTTGGAAGGCACTTGATTCCAAGGAAGAGAATATATCGAAATTGGTATCAGTTGTGGCCGAATGTCCACATGTATTCCTTAAAGGTATTCCCAGACTACCATTAGATAGATTGATTGAGTTTATAATCAAGTGGATCCCGGGAGTGACCCTTATTGCTAAAGCTTGATACTGTCTCGCCCTACTGAAATAGGGGAATCGAGAAACCAAGTTTAGGAACTAATGAACAGGAGACTGATATGTTCTAACATGTCATATTATAGAGCACCATTTTTTTTTTGTTAATAAGAAATAAAAGGGCTGACATGCATATTCATTGATAATAGAGGCTTGAAGATAGTCACTTTAAAGAATGAGTACCCGTTCCTAAGGATCAACGAACTCTTTGATTAGCCACAAGGATCAAGTTATGTTTTTTCGATAGACTCATGACCTGGTTATTCCCAAATAAGAGTGATACCCGAAGACGTACTTAAAACAATTTTTAGGATAAGATATTGTCACTGTGAGTTCTTAGTGATGCCATTCTAATAGAGTAACACACCTATAGCATTCATGAATATCATGAACTGAGTTTGAAAGGAAAATGTGGTTGTTGATAGACACGACAAAAAAAAAAAAAAGAACCTAGTGGATAAGAATCTGCACATTTAGAATTGTTGTTAAGATAAACTTCTTAGACCAATTATAGAATGCTAAACAAGAAGTCTTGATAGCAAACCATGTTAAGAAGGAAAGAATGGTAGGCAAACAAAAACTATTAAGACATTAAAAATGATGAGATATTAAGATTTAAAGATCGATTATTGATACTAGTTTTGGTGGATTATGATATATATGATACTTGACGACGCCCAAAGACTAAATACTGATTACACCCTAGTAGCGATAAACCGTATAAGAATTTAATAATTGATTATTGATGACTGATAAGACAAAGATTTATAGCAAGACATGTAGAGAAATCCTTTATTTGCCTATAAGGCAAGGCAGATAATCAGAAACCATTTTGTTCCCTACTACAATTTGAGAGTCATTGGTTGAAATGGGAGATGACAACTGTGGATTTTACACCAAACTCCCATGTACTAAGAATGGGCACAATACTATTTGGGTTATAGTAGGCGGTTTAACTAAGCCTATCAATTTCTTACTGATACAAGAAAAGTATAAGATGGATATATTGGCAAACATTTAGGTCAAAGAAATCATTAGTCGTCATGTGGTACCATTTCTATCATTGCAGACTGTGATAGTCGGTTTACAACTAGATTTTGGAAAAATTCTCTAAAGGAACTTGGAACCAACGTACATTCAAGTTCGACTTATCACCTACAGACATGTGGCCAGAGTGAAAGGACCACACAAATACTAGAAAATGTGCTTAGAACATTTGTTGTAGACTTCTGTGGCAGCTACTATGAACCCTTGCCCTTAATATAATTTTCTTATAACCATAGTTATTATTTAAGTATCAACGTAGTCCCTTTTCACACACTATATGTAAGCAGATTTCGATCATCGATTTATTGGTCAGAGATATGACAACCGATAAATGTTGGGAGAGATAGACAAAAATGTTATGCCAACAAAATAAGGAGGAGACCTTAGAATTCTAAGTAGGCCATAAGGTGCTATTTAAGGTCTCGCCATGGAAAGGCATTATCCATTTCAACAAAAAGGGGAAAACTGAGTTCATATTACTTTGAACCATTTTTGAATATTAAAAGTGTCGGTCTAGTAGCCTATAAGTTAAAGAGAGAGAGAGAGAGAGAGAGAGAGAGAGAGAGAGAGAGAGAGAATACAGGGAATTTTATGACACACTTCGTATGTCCAACCTTGGAGGGAATGGCTAGCACGCGAGTCACTTATGATGTCATTACAACAAGTTCAAATCAATGATAGTTGAACTTCATAGAACGCCTAATGTAGATCTTAGATCATTGAATAGAGAAATTAAGGAACCGTGAGTTTCCTTTGGTTCAAGCTAAATGAGATCCTAAGAGAGGACCGGAAAACATGTGAAAATGAAGATGAAAAAAAAAACCCCACACCTATTTGCCTAAATTTCGCGGTGGTGGTGGTGGAAAACACATAAGGTGCACGTGTGTGGAGTAAATGTAGAAATTAAACTAACGTAGGAAAGTCGGTCAAGAGTAGCGCCCATGAAAAGCATGTTAACAGTTTACCTATAAATTGAGTGGAGACTATCCAGAAACGGTTGATCATATTTTTGTACTCACATTGGAAGCTGGTCTTGGATGCGTTTAGGAAACGGTTGTCCATTTGGAAAGAAAAACAATTGTCGTGCGGGGGTCGGGTTGTTCTTTTGAAGTCGGTATTAAATTCTCTCCCCACTTATTATTTCTCTCTATTCAAGGCGCCGATGTGGGTGTTGCAGGAATTGGACAGAATGGGAAGGGTCTTTTTTTGGGGTGGGTCGGAGGAGAAGGCGAGAATGAATTGGGTCGCGTGGGACAGCGTGATTGCTCCGGTCGACAGGGGGGGCTGGGTTTTGGGTCGCTTAGAGATATGAATTTAGCTCTTTTGGCGAAATGGTGGTGGCGATTTAAGGTGGAGGTAACCGGGTTTTAGAGGAGGCTAATATGGGCAATTCACCACTCATCTAGGAGTTGGAATCCTATACGGCGAGGTTGTCAAATCCGGGTCCTTGGAAACAGATTGCTAGTGCGGTTGGGGCGATCAACTCCATGGGTTTGGATGTCATCAGGAACATTCGGGGGGGTTATTGGGAACGGGCATGGTATCTCGTTTTGGCTGGACTGTTGGGATCCTGGCGGTCCTTTGGCTGCTAGGTTTCCGACTTTATTCAGCCTGGAAAACAATAAGAGGGCGCTGGTTGCAGACAGGGTGTTACTGGACGGGTCTGGGTGGGTTTGGGGTTGGGGGTCGGAAACATTAGTGGGCATTGCTGGTGCAGAATTGACCAACCTGTTATCATAGGTGCAACGTCCTGTGACTTCTGCCGTAGCGGATACTTGGGTCTGGGATGGGGGGGGGGGGGTGGAGCTTCGCTTACGGTGAGGGCTGTCGAAGAAGCATTGAGAAGGGTTTGGAATTCTTGGGTGCCGAAAAAAGTGGGTATTTTAGTTTGGAGAGCCAGCTTGGGCAGACTACCGACGAGATCTGCGCTTCGAAGGAGGAACATAAATGTTGGGTCCGAAAGGTGTCCGATGTGTGGAGACTATCCAGAAACGGTTGATCATATTTTTGTGTCATGCGCCTTGGCTTAAACAATTTGGCAAGTGGTATTTCAATGGTGTAAGGTTGGAAATATTAAACGGCCGTGTGGTGTATGTGGAAGAGGCGTAATGAATCTATTTTTCAGCAGCAGCAATGTTCTATTCGTATATAATGAGTGACATTAAAGCCCTTAGTTTCTTATGGGTTAAGGCGAGAGCAAAAATGCAGCAGTTAGATTGGGATAGCTAGAGCAGTTTTAATGTTTCTAGGGTGCAGTGGTAATGGTGGTATGGGTCAAATGGTCTCCTGTTAGGTGTGGGTTTTTTCCTTTTAGTTTGTATGTTGCTGTATGTTTTTATTGTGTGTTTTATTATATTTACTAAGGTGTACTCGGGGTGTTTATGCTAGTTCCCCGCTAGCATCGGGTGATCAATAAAATCTTTTCGTTGGCCGTTCAAAAAAAAAATATTTTATTTAGTTCTAGTATGTAAATTATAATTAATATAAAATTAGGAGTAGGATTTAGGGTCATAACTCGAGTAGATGTTAGGTGACTTTACTCTAGTCTAGGCATGGACTGGATACCCATGTTTTGACTAGGTGGGTTGTCTATGGCCGATCATTGTGACGGCTAGCTATTACCGTGTTATTAGACTATCACCTAAGATTGTCTTGGTACATGTTCAGGGTCTGATTTCTGCTCAATTAATTGTTGTATCGCCTAACGCTAAGGTGAGTTTTATGAATGTTTTACTATGTGAGCATGCTTGTCCTAACTGGTAATTGTTTATAATTGTCTTGAAATCTCATGACTGTGTAACACATGTGTATAACCTGAGCATACGTATACATGTATATTGGGGACCCTTATACGTGCCGTCACGAACGGGCTTATCGGTAACTATACTAGCTCATGTTAAGAGCGCTTGTGGTGTAGTTGGGTTTGACCATACTGGGATGTTAATCACCGGCTCTTAGGAATGGCGCATGTGGTGATACTGGGTTATAATAACATGAGCAGGTGCAAGTCATGATTGTTTTTAATTTGTGATTTTGATAACTATGTATATTTATGAATTCACCGGTATATGCTGGGGTCCTTTTTAAGCATGTGTCACAGGTAACGAGGCTTGAAGGCTAGTTACCATAGATTCCAAGCCTGCGTGGCCAAGGGAACTGTTGAATGCTAGTCCCGTAGTGACTAGTAAAGTTTTGTATATCATATTATGACTAGTCTGATGAAATGTTGTATCATTAGGTCTCCAACCTTTGTAGTTTAAGCTAATGAAATAAAAGTTTCTCTTTTTAAGTCTTGGTATCAATTGTGTACTGTTCATCCTTATATGGGTGAGGTATCACACAAGACAATTAAGTCACTAGTTTGTTCATTTTGCTGCTAGTGATAGCTGCTTGCTTTTGAATCTTTCAAGTCTTTAACCTTTTGAGCTATTGTGCATTACAATCAGAGTTTTAGGCTTGAGCTACCCATGTCATCTTACTTTATAAATTACTTTATAAATTAGCATCTACGTGAATAAGGTTAAGGAAGATATATGCACCTTGTTGGAAAAGAATATCCTTTTCTCTTTGCTAATGTGAGTCGGTTGAATCCAGGAATTGCATGGAAAAAAGATAAAAACCTTCAAGAGAGATAGTCTCCACATACAACTCCTCATCGTAATTGTTACTCACCAAGATGGCCCCTGGTTCTTTAAAGTCCTCATCAATTGCCAGCTCAACTTCAAAGCTGAAACTTCCTGTACCATTAGCTTGTGTCACACCCTCAAATTACCACTGCGGAGTTTTACCGCGAGGCGCGTGACACACCAGGATCCAAGTCAACGGTCACAATAAACAACACTATATGATACGTAAAACTGACATAAGTAAACCATTAAGGTTCAAACTGTTCCAACACAGCGGAAGCATAATATGTATTACAACTCAAAATGAAATATAAAGTCTGAAATGTTTAACAAAACGTGCATATGATTCCTAGACGTCGTGAGACTCCGTGCGCCTATCGACAGCTGCTACCTTAGCGACCTGAGACAAACATGCTAAAAACGTCAGCAAATAATGCCGGTGAGTTCACAGGTTTTTAAGTAAAACGTTTCACGAACTTTTGAAAGACCATCATGATACTACCGACCGATGAAAACACTCGTTAAATGTTTGAACTTCATAACGAACCTCCCAAACGAACTATCGCCCACCGAAGTTAACGGACTACCATCCATGGTCAACGAACTGCTTTACCATAGCTAACGAACTACCATCCCATGGCCAACGAACTACTATAACATAGCTAACGAACTACCACATAGAGGCTAACGAACTACCGCACCCGGCTAACGAACTGCCACAACATAGGCCATATAATACGGAACATAAATGAATACCTTGAACCCAAATGAACACTCCCAAAACGTAGTGAATACATGAGTACCCAAAACATAGTTGTCACGCCTTTTAGGAAGAACACATTTGACACACGTTTAAAGAACACAGCATGTTTTCTCCCCCGAAATTGTAAAACCAGTAAAAGAGTGGGGCCGTGAAACTCACCTTAAAGTGCGTCCTCTGGTAACTAGAATTCCAACACGTGAATGATAATCCCAACTACTGACAACCTATCAATGAGTTTACATAAGTGTAATGACTATTAACCCGAAGGCTAACTAGTCCCCGATTGTCCAGATCTTGACTACGTATGTTAAAAAGTGTGTTTAAACGTTAACCGGACATTCCAGACCGTCCCGACATCCCGTTGGTGACCCATTACCCTAACTAATCAAGTACACATAGATTATACACAAAGTTCAAGCATAAAACACTTAGTTCGTGTCAAAATCTCATTTTTGTTATCGTAGGGCCGAACGTGGCTTTGAGTGGTCGAAGGTGGCTTTAAACTTCCACCTTCGCCCCCTTTTTCCACCTTCGCCCCTTTTTATGGTTCATTCGCCCCTGGGAGTCCACCTTCGACCGTTCGGCTGGTCGAAGGTATTCCAGGTTCGCCCCTGCTGTTAGATTTTTCCAAAAACGCGTCGAAAACATCCGAAAACATCACGAAACATCATGAGTTACAGCAGTCAAGCATCATTAATATATTCCTACGAAACCCTACCGATTTTACCCCAAAATCTATCCGTTTTTACAAGTTTCCTAAAATAGTAAATTATGGAGATGTCACATCATCATGCATGAAATCATTACCCAATTAGGAAACTTTCTAAATTTAATCAATCATCAGCTCATCATACTTAAATCATCATGAACAAGAAACCCCTATCATAACTCTATCATTATCATCCAAAAACAAGCCCTAAATCTAACTAAAAATTCCTTTAATCGACAAAGCACCATCAACCATCAATTGTAACATGTTTCAATCATAACTCTCCATTAATAACAGTCCTAGGTTGTTGTCATGTCATCTACATAGCAAGTAATCATCAAACAATACTTAATACCACATTAACACATGTTAAATTGTATGAAAACTCATTGTTTATGAATAGGTTTTATTTAGAAAGATATTAGGAAGGTTTTTACCATAAAACATGTTGATATCAGATCTGGACCCTTGGGGTTTAGATGAAAACAAGTTAAAATTGTTTAAAAAGGATTTGAAATGAAGAACACACCTTAGATTTTCACTTGTAATGATTTAGAGAGTTAGGTTATGAAAAACAAGCTCAAAAACTCCTTCCCCAATGATAATAGCTGATAGAGAGTGTTTGGAGGCGTTTAGGGTTTGTGAAATGGTGAAAAATGGCTAAGGATGGTATTTATACCCAGTCCAGGTTCGCCCCTTTTATGTGGTCGAATGTGGAACTTTTCCACATTCGCCCATTTGTAATGGTCGAATGTGGAACTTTTCCACATTCGCCCACTTTGTAATGGTCGAATGTGGAACTTTTCCACATTCGCCCACTTTGTTTCTACGTTCGCCCATTTTTCAAGTTCCATTTCCACGTTCGCCCACTATTTCCACATTCAGGTCATCAGCACTTTTTAACACATGTTAACCTTTTCCCAGTTTGTCGTGTTTAACGCATTCTAACACATCTTAACACATAAGCATGCACCCATAGTCTATGTTTAGCATATTTAGGCACGTATAATCATTTGTACATCGTTTAAGCAAGTATAAGTATACAATCCATCACACGACCCATAATCTACCCATATACTTAATTAGTTCATGTAATGTCACCAACAACGGAACCCGGTACTAGTGTATTCCCCAAAATGACTCCCAATGATCCTCCGGATCATTGAACCCTGGACAATCCTAATCTGACCCGACTCAACTAACCCAGTTAAGCTTGTTTATAAACGTTTCTCGCTAAGGTAGACTTATGTGTTCATAAAGTGTTGACTCAAACATGCCGGGTGTCACAGCTTGGCGACTTGTACATAAAGTCTATCACACTTTCTTTGCTGACCTTTGGCTGCTTGGTTCCTTTCATGGACAAAGTGACCATATACGGTCTATGTTAATGCATTTTATATAACACCAAAATATATTAAGCCTCAAATAGTGGCCCGGATCGATTAGAATAGAAACACTACAACACAGACTGAACGAACTCACTCAACTATTTTTATTATAAACTAAAGCAAACAAATTACAATATCACCAAGCATCTATTTATACTATAAAAAAATTTGGAAAACAAGAAACCTAGAATACGCAAATCGAAAGCTTAATAAAGATCATCAATATCTCAACCTAGAAAATGACTCCAAAAATAAAAACTCCTTAAATAATTACTCCGTAAATAATAACTTATACCCACTTATTTGGTTATATGTGAACAATGATTAATTAAGTTCAATAAAGAAACAAAACAAAAACAAAGACAATCTTACTTGGATCTAGCTGAGTGCTAACAAGTTGAAAGCCAACACCTTTCTTGTCAGACTTATTTAAGAATTTTTTTAACCATGGGATCTTCATCAACATGATCAACATCGTCATAATCATCATCTTTCCTAGCTCAACTTCCTTTCTTATCTTCACACCAACTGTTGCAGTTACCTTTAACATGGAGAAATGATGAGCCTTAACTTCCCCTTAAGATACTTCTCCACAACGTTGGGTGTCTTTATAACATTTAGGCAGCACCCAATGCTATTCTTCTTTTTGTAAGAAGAAATGAACATAGGAAATTTACACGTAGTCTCTTTACAACAAATAATATTGATAGAATGGCTAATAGGGTGGACTGGATAGGTGTCTGTTGTGGCCAACGTTTGCTTTGTTCCCAACATTTGATACGTTCACAAAACTGTCTTCAACTATTTATTAATGTTGAGTGGTTTCGTTCAAGCCATTTCGAATTGTATATATAGAGGAATGGTATCATGATTCATGATGACACATTTAATCAATGCAGAATTGATATGCTCTTGTATAGTTTATTAATTGTATATTTACCTAACTCAAATCCAAAATTGCATATATCCCCTCCTTAATGATAAAAATATATCAAATTTTACTATTTTGAATTTTTATATTAAAAATTAAAATATTGAATGAACCTATGCATCACTATGAAAATAGGAGTTCTCACGGTTCTCTCAACTCGAAAGACTTCCTTGGTGATCCTAGTCGTATATATATGCATCATTTTTGGGACTTGGTCATGATGTTTTGGATTGTCTTGGCTAGAAAAAAAACCAAACATTACAATCAAAAGCACAAATCATCGTATTCTAGGTTTAAAACTTAAAACATCATGCCAAGAAAGTTAAGAATTGTGTTTTAAGTGTTAAGCAATGCAATTTTAACTATAATACATTAAATTGTGTTTTAAAATGTTGTGTTTAGTGTTTTTTAGCCAAAACAACGCAAAACATAATGCTTAAATCCAAATCATGATGCGAACATATAAATTCTTAACCATTCTCACAAAATATGACATTTGTAAAAGAATCTCACCATATACTCATACTATATATATATATATATATATATATATATATATAGGGCAGGGATAATACGAGAACCAACTTTATGGAGAGAACCAATGAACCAATGTGAACAAGTGACATTTTTGTAAATATGAGGGATCTATACAAAAATCCCTCTATCAAAAGATAAAAAAAATAAAAAAAAAAAAGTTAAAAACACCAAAATGATTATCTAGTATTAATATTTCAAAAAAATGAAAAATAAAAAATAAAAAAAATAAAAAAAATGGCTGATATTACGTCATATGACATCATACCTGATGCACATATGCATTTCGCTGTTATAAAAATACAGACATATACCGTATGCACATGTGCATTCTTATCTCAATTATGCCCTTATGTCCAACTTTTAAAACACAAAATACAACTTAACTTATGATGCATATTAAATGTGAGACATTTCAACCCTCCATCTATATTATTATATATACTTCATTATAATCAATTTCATGAATGCTAATAGTCTTTTCATAACCCCAAACAAAATCTTAGAGCTAATTTCATGCTTTGAAACATTGTTTTGTCCAAAAATTTTATGTCTTCATTAGATGAGAAGAGAAAAAAATCAAGGAGAAGTTAAGACGCTTGCAAGATATGGTTCCCGGATGCTACAAGGTATAAAGATATGAATTAATCTTCATATACATATATACATTTTTTTCTACTTGTTCATATTTTCTTTGATAATTACAAAAATTTATCTTCATAATATATCATTTTTTGCTCCATTTAAATTTAGTTATTTGCTATATACAATGGGAATGACAGTGATGTTGGATGTAATAATCATCTATGTTGGATCGTTGCAGAATCAAACTGAGGTAATTTAATTGTGCAGCTAATAATTAAAACAATAAACAAACAATATTCAAAATTATTGATGAGAAAATATTTTTCAAAATTAATTAGTACATTTTTTCTCTTCTTTGTGCATTTTTAGTTTCTCTCCATGAAGCTTTCAGAAGCCAGGATGTTCTATGACCTATTGACCTCAACTCTACTGAATTGGATGATATGGCCCCTATGAAGGTGCCAGGTGGCTTTCTTAACTATCCTTGTTAAGAAGTTGTTTATCTTGAATCATATATATTATTAACTAAATACAACGGACAAAATTATAAATATAACATTCTAGATTTGCTAATACGTTTCTAATATATTATAAATATTACTTCCACTTACTGCATGGGATGAAACCTGATGTTGCAGGGAACAAATGGACATGAAGGACAGATGATGGAGAGGATGGTTGGAGAAGGGTATGGAGACATTCCTCAATTTCAATCAACATGGTCTCCTTGAACGCCATGAAATAGTTAACTCTATAAATCTATATATGCATGCTCAAATATAACTTTATACGTAAATTATATTTGTTCTAAGACTTTTAAGGTATTTGTTTATCTATTTAATGTTCTTGTTATTAAGGAGGAGAGATGAGTAAGAAGGTAATTTCACCATCATTTTAAGATGGTATACAAAAGGTCACAAGGTAAACAACTATATTTTTGCTAAATCCTTCCCTTTATGCCCCTATGTGCAACATTTGATTACAATTGTACAAATAACTAATGCAAGTCATCTCTATTATTATTATTATTATTATTATTATTATTATTATTATTATTATTATTATTATTATGCATGTATGACGCCGTTAAGGGAAGCTACTTGCTAGGTACTTATTCTACAACTGATTGGTTTGTATGGACAGTGTCAAGGTAATGAACCACGGTTCACATGTATTAGTGTTCACATAACATTTCACTCGGTCAATACCTATATTTTGCATGTTCTCTCTATATGCTTTATCTTGTAGATAATATTGTTGCAAAAGATTTGTTTATTCTTTATTTTTTCTTTTTTTGGTATGATGACAAAGGTTTTTCATTTCTTTAGGTGATTAAGATGCAAGATGCTATCGTATATGACTATAGAAGCACCAAAATCATTTATTGAGCTTGAAAATTACAGTTTACCATTCTCTTGAACCGAGAAGGGAAATATATACCAACTTGCATTTGGTGGTCAGATTATAAATTGTCCTTTGAAAATTGATATATTGTTGAATTAGCACATAAATTTTATAAATAACATAAGCGAAACTTGTAGCGCAACGAGCAGGGCAAGAACATAAACACCCGCGGCAACGCGCGGGCATTTTTACTAGCCTATTTAATGTTCTTGTTAAACGTTGTATGAAGTGTGGTTCACAATATTATTTTGCTTTCGGCAATTGTATATTTTTTAATTTCTAATTCTAATTAATAAAATAAATTAAACACTAGCATATAAAGAAAACAAAAACTTAACTATGTGTTAGTTTTTTTCTTGAACATTCAAACGAAATTTTATTTCACCCACAAGAACATGATACAACCACAGTTCACCCAGGCACATTAAGCGAGTCGCTACCTGGGCCAACCAAAAAGAAAACTCTACATATATCAGACAATCTATTAATGCATAATACTACTAATACCCGGTTATTCCCATTCCGAGACCAACCCAAAATTACACTCAGCTGTTAGTTACTTATGTTATTTGTGTTAAGAAATAAGAAATCAAAACGCCATAAATTCACGCTCACGCTAATGAATTAACCCGAATCTTTATCTTCTATACTATATATTATAAAGCATCAGTGAAGGATACCCGCAAAATTTAAGTAAATACAACCTTTATTGCTTATAGTACAATGCTTATTGAAGTCATTTAAAGCGTAAAATTGTCTTTCTACCTAAATATTAAATTGTTGAAGAAATTAATTTAAACATAATTATAAAATTGATGAGGAAATTAACAATAATGTGATGACTCTTTACATTCATAATCTCCATGTCTTTATTATGTTTGTATCAATGTTAAAGTCTTATAAATAGTTATCATGTATTTAGTACATAAATAATGTGGTCACTCTTCACATACATAACTTACATATCTTTCAATGTTTATAGTAAATAAATTATATCATATATTATATATTTATATCTTCTTTTTAAATTTATGTGGTTGTAGGATGGTATGATGTGACACTTCTGCACACAAATGAATATGTAGGCTTGAAGTTTGCCAACACACTCAACCCATGACACGTTTCAACCCATTAAAGTGAGCGATATATGTAGGCTTGACTTTTATACAAGCAAATATGGTAGAGATACTTCATGAGCAACGTCATCATCTTCCTCGATGGTTTTTTGTTTTCTCCACTACTATAAGCTTCTAGGAATAGAATTTAAGTTTCTGATCTCACGAAGTCACCAATTGTTTACATATCCAAAAGAAGACAAGTTCTTATCAGTCGATTTGGTAGTTTTAACTATATTGATTACTAATTTATTTGGTCCAATATATTTGTTACGACGCTTGTCAAACTAACATAAAACGAGAGTATCTATGTAAATCATTGACTCCGTTGCATCTCGCGGGTGCCCTAAAATAATAGAAATATGTTGCACACTACAAACTGCATTTTAGTAATTACATTACTTCCACTACAATCTTATGGTCATTAAGAGATACAACGTCACTTCACTACGCTAATTACCGCTCTACGATGACATACTTATCTGCCTTCGAGATACATAAAAGGGTCCCACCGAAGGACGTGGGCCAATCTAAGGGTGTTGTAAGGAATAGTACGACCTATTGTGATGTACCCATTTAAAATATTCAGAAGATATACTTATGAGTTTCAGTTTTTGATAACATATATTTTATATGTCGTTGTTTTCTACTTTAACATAACGAATAACCAACAAACACAATGCACAAGGGGCATAACAGATGCACCCGCCGCAACGTGCGGGCATTCCTACTAGTATATATATATATATATATATATATAGGGTAGGGATAATACGAGAACCAACTTTATGGAGAGAACCAATGAACCAATGTGAACAAGTGACATTTTTGTAAATATGAGGGATCTATACAAAAATCCCTCCATCAAAAGATAAAAAAAATAAAAAAAAAAGTAAAAACACCAAAATGATTATCTAGTATTAAAATTTCAAAAAAATGAAAAATAAAAAAATAAAAAAAATATAAAAAAATGGCTGATATTACGTCATATGACATCATACCTGATGCACATGTGCATTTCGCTGTTATAAAAATACAGACATATACCGTATGCACATGTGCATTTTAATAATAGATCACACTTTTGAATAAATTATCAATTATTATAATTAAATTATCATTAAATGGACGTCATCCACCCCTTAAAAACCTAAACCCAACCACCACCCCCTAAAAAAACATAAACCCACCTATCACCACCACTCAAAAAAGCTAACCCCACCCCCTAAAAATCTAAACCCACCACCCCAACCCCCCCCCCCCCCCAAAAAAAAAAAAAAAACCTGAACCCATTCACTACCACCCCTAAAAAACCTAAACCCCCATCCCCTACCCTCAAAAACCTAAACACCCCACCACAAAAACCTAAACCCCCACCCCATCCACCCAAAAACCTAACCCCTCCCTCCCACCACACCTAAAAACTAAACCCATCAAAAAGACTAATTATAATAGTGAAATGCATATGTGCATGTAGTACACTTGTCTTATTTATAGTTTTTATATAGAGTTTCGTTTTTTAAATTTATTCACCCTAACCCCAAAAATCCTAAACCCACCCCTCCCCAACCCCCCTCCCCAAAAAAAAAAAAAAAAAAAAACCTAACCCCCTTTCCACCATACCTAAAAACTAAGCTCTAAAGCTAAACCACTCGAAAAACCTAAGTATAATAGTGAATTGCACATGTGCATGGAGTACACGTGTCTTATTTTATAGTTCTTATATAGATTTGTTTTAAGTTTATTCATATTTGTTGTCCTAACCTTCCAAAAAAAATATATTTGTTGTCCTACACTTGTCTTATTTTTAATTTACGTTATAATATGCTTGACTAAACAATTGACAAGTTCGAATGTATTTTATATCACACTTCGCATCCATTTAATAATCATTGAATAAAACTTTTGTCTCCTTATATCTCATATCGCATCCATTATAATGATCATTTAATTATGGTAATTGATAATTTATTTAAAAGTGTGATCTAATAGCGAAATACACATGTGCATAAGGTATATGTCTGTATATATAACAACGAAATGCACAAGTGTATCAGAAATGACGTCATATCAGCCATTTTTATTTTTTTTCAAAATATTAATACTAGATAATTATTTTGGTGTTTTCACCTTTTTAATTTATTTTTATTTTTTAGGTTATATAATTTTTTTTATGTATTTTTTGATGGAGGGGTTTTTGTAGACGCACTTCATATTTACAAAAATGTCACCTGTTCACACAGATTCCAAATGATCCAAATATATATATATAAATATATATGTATATATATATATATATAATTAAGAATTGGTATGTTGGCATCATTTTAACAATTAAAAACACAAAGCAATTTATTTTAGGCTTAAAACTTAAAACACCACACCAAGAACATGTGTTTTATATTGGTGTGTTATAGCTGCGTGTTTTACCTATGTTTTAAAAATCCATGGCTATAATATATTGTATTGTGTTTTAAATTGTTGTGCTTGGTGTTTTTCTAACAAAAAGAACCCAAAACAGCAAGCCTAAATCCAAAACATGATGCATACATGTCAATTTTTAATCATTCTCACACTTCTGTTGAAATATGACCTTTGTACATGATCATAAGTTTTGAAAACACAAAAGATGATAGTTGCAAATGAATGCCCAATCATATCCCAAATTCCATCCATAGCTTAATTACCTGAAAAACATGCATAAAAACTTTGTCAACATAAAGTCGGTGAGTTCATAGGTTTTGAAATAGTTGAAAATGTAAAGTTTAATGAAATCCATGAATGACCCATCATTGTCTAGCTAAAACAACGATGATAATGGACGATCATGAGTCCATAACCAAACCTTGACGTGTGGTGCCTCGCACATCGCACAATAAAGGCAATGTATCATCATAAAAGTAATACAAGTACTCTTTTGTCGTATTTATCCGGGTTAGAGCGACTGACCAAGAGTGGGGGTGTCAACCCAATATATCTATTCAAGTGTTTCATGGCTAAGTCCATAGCTAATGCTTACGGTAAACTAATTACACGAGGGCTTAGTGAGTACTCTAAACATATTGTCTCATGTATACCGGTCTGTTAGGAATCCATTCTAAGACTAGCAAACAATGCATGTCTTTCCCCAAAATATAAACCATTAAAAAGCGGCCGTGAAACTCACCTCAAGTCCATGCAAAGTCTAGCAAATACAAGTGTCCGATAAACTAAAGAGCCCGGCCTACGCGTCCTATAAATCAATGGGCATCTTAGGTCTATCAAAAAGTGTCCATGGTACTCGTGGTTCACACATTCTCTTATGGTAAGTTGGTTTAGCTTCATTGGTGACCTTTATGTTCTCCAATATTGTTCGAAAATAGTTTGTATTATCATGTAGAAACCCTCTTTTCAAAACCTGGTTTTCTAACACGTGTTATTAGTTATAAAACACATGTTATCACTTTGTATAAAATGTGTTATACTCACTTTTAAACAATACATGACCTTATGCATATGTACACACGCAAGCCCATGTATATGTATATGTATACCCATATATATACACGCGCACATATATATGTTTACATTATATATATGTTTTTCAATGTATAACCATAAGTGTTCATGTCCATGATATTTACACTCATACATACATACCCCATATATGTATGCAAATTGGTAGATCCATACACATCAATACTTATGCTTATAAATTTTTCATACACATACATATTACATTTATACATACACGCGTACACATACATGTGTACACACACATGTCTCGCATACATACATACATATCCTAATATACTTATAAAAGTAGAATATTCAACATATATGTATACATAGATTAAAACATACATACCTACTTATATATACTACTCGCATACATATATATACATATATATATATATAAAGTCTTCATATATTATCTTATAACTAGAGTCCAATAGTTGTGATACATGGTAACTATGTTTATTTATATGGGTGAACACTAGTGTGTGGAAAAATAAGAATAACAAAGTGAATGGACGATCATACCTCTTGAGACTTGCAAAGCTAACTTGGAACTAAAAAGATGTTAAGTGTATGTGTGTGTTTGTAAGTGAGTTAGGGAGGTGATACAACCAATTGAATGATCAACCAAGGGCCCGATTTATAGAGAAAAAGAGAGGGAGGGAGAGAGAGAGAGAGAGAGCCGAGAGAGATAGGGAGAGACGATAGATAGAGGGAGGAAAGGGAGGTGATTCCATTTGAGGAAAGTCAACTATTATTAATCTTTATGTTTAAGGAATATTACTATTTTGGATGATTAATCACTTGAGTTGATTTACTCTTGAATTGACACAACATAATGATTATAATCTAATCAGAAGATTTACATCTTAATCAAATCAAATAGGAATGACTAAACTCAAGATTATGTTTGCTCCAAATCTTGTAATGTGACTAAACACGTGATCACATTCTAACTTCCTTCTTTAATGTGACATTACATAGGTTTAGTGATGTGATTATTCAAGCTTGTTGGGAAAAAAAAAAAGAATGATTATGTTGGGAGAGGGTTGGTCGACGGTAATGAAGCTTCCAAGAGGGTCACCACATGCTAATCTTGGTAAGTAATCTTTCATGGATTTAAGTGTGTCTCTAAATTTAACCATAATTAGTGTGGATGACATTCTAATGAATGTGACTAATCACTTGAATCTTGTATGACTAATGAATTGTTTATTGTATTCAAGAAAGCAATGACAAATCCTATTTGATTAATCGATGAAAGGTGAGGTTTAGATTTGATGTGATTACACTTAACATTCACTAGATTAGAAATGTAGGTGATGATGATGTTGATGGGGGTGGCGGCGGCGGCCAAAAATGAGAACAAAAGGGAAGGACAAGACCTTTAACAAATGAGGTAAACCAACATTATGGATCCAAGAGGTTTAAGGAATATTTCCGTATGTGTTAAGTTCACATAACCTTTGGAGGATAATATTAGTTTATTAAGTGACTAAACATGGGACAAATGGTGAAGGTATGTTTTGGATGTGACACTACATTTAAAGTGTCTTGTGTCTTGGGAATGTGGGATAAGAAGGGGATATGGTAGTGGTGGTGTGTTGTGTGCCAAAAGGAAAGAAGGAGGAGGGGGGGGGGGTCACCAAAATAAATAAATAAAAAAGAAAGAAGCAAAGAAAAAGAGAAGATTGTATCTTGCTAGTTTAGGATATAATCTCCCTTGAATCTATGTGTTGATTAATTTGTGACACACGACATATTCAACATAACATTTTACAAACTTATAAGTCTACCTTAGCGAGAAACATTTTATTAACGTACTTAACTGGGTCAGTTGAGACGGGTCACCTTGCGTATTGTCCAGGGATCAATGATCTGGAGGATCATTGGTGTTACTTTGTGTATACACGAGTCTCGAGTCCCGTTGTGGGTGAATTACATGAATTGAATTAAGTGTTATACATAGATTGATCCATATATGTTATACAATGTGAAAATACGTGTTTTAACGGTGTTTACATGATTAAACATGATTCTATATGATTAACATATGTTAGGATTGTATGATCATGTGTTAGGATGTGTTTAAATGCGTTAAAACGACAAAACTGGAACATTTGGAAAAGACGGGTTTGGTTCGACACCTTAATGGGGGGGGGGGGTCGAACCAAGATATTGATTTCATAGAAAACCCCATTCGACCACACCATGGGGTTGAACCAGACACTAGTATAAATACCATACTTTGCCATTTTTCATCATTTCACAAACCCTAAACACTCTCTCTCGGCTTTAATCAACGGAGAAGGAGTTTTTGACCTTTTTTTCACAACCTAACCTTCTATATTATAAACAAGTGAAGATCTAAGGTGTGTTCTTCATCCAAAATCCTTTTTAAGCATTTTTTTTATTCGTTTTTATTAAACCCCAAAGGTCCAGATCTGTTCTAAGTTAGTTTTTATGATTAAAAACCTTTCTAACATCTTTCTAAACAAAACCTCATCATAAAGCATAAGTTTTCATACAAATTAACATGTGTTAATGATCCTTTATGTTGTGTTATGTGTTTCTTGATGTTTGAATGCTGTGTAGATGTTATAGAGATGTTCTAGGACTGTTATTGGTGATAAGTTTTGGTTATCTTAGGTCACAAGTTGTTGGATGGTGATGTTTTGTCTAATTTAGGGATTTTTAATAAATCTAGGGTTTGATTCTTGATGATTATGTTAATGAAACGATTGGGGGGGGGGTTTCATATACATACTAATCTGAGCGTTTTGAGCTAATTGTTAAATGATTTCATAAAGTTTCCAAATTAGGTAAAGTTTTCATGCATGATGTGACATTTCCATAATTTTGTCATTTGGGGTAAGCATTAAAACGAACTGATTATGGAGTAAAATTGGTAGGGTTTTGTGGGAATATGTTATTCATACTTGACTGCTGTGTTTCGTGATGTTTCGTGATGTTTTCAGACTGTTTTGATGTGTTTTAGGATGATTGCTGCAGACTGGGTCGAACCAGAGTCCATTCGACCAGTCGTGGGGTCGAATGGAGACCCTGGGGGTCAAACCAAGTTTTGAACAGGTCGAACAAACTTTATATTGGTAGAATGATATACGTTAAATTACACATATAAAAGTCCCCGTTTAACTCCCATTTTCATACGTTTCTGACCTTATACATAGGAATTGGTACTTATTTGGGTATCTTTACGATTTCAGGTCTTAAACGATGTCCCGGAAGCACAAAGGAAGGAAAAACGAAGATTTCGGCGCGCAGACAGGCCATCAGGACCTGCGAGCGGCCGCTCCAAGGCTTCGAGTGGTTGCGCGCCCCTCCCAGATATTTATGGGGACCTTCCAGAAGGCCTACGTCATCTCAGCTGCAACTGGTCCACTTGTTGATAAAGCGAGCGGCCGCTCGAACCCCCTGTTCTTCTATAAAACAACCATTTCAGCTTACTGATCGTTGTTTGATCTTGGGGAAGTTTTCTGGCGATTTTTAGAGCTTTTGAAGTGCTGCACAGGCGTGGAACAAGCTCGGGAATCCATCCGATCCATCCTTCAATCATCCAATCCATTTCTTAGCATTTTATATGGTTTGATCCTTTAAACATTTGAGTTTCAAATCTGATTTTGGATTGCTATTTTGATGTTGTTATAGTTATTCGTACGCCTACGGGCAAGAACAATAGTATTTAGTATGTTAAACAATCATTCGTGTAGTTAATCATGTTTTGTATAAATTTGGCGTTTTTCACGTTTAGATCTTGATGATCATAGCGCAACCTTGTTTCATTGTTGTTGGATTTGTAGTTGTATTTGAATGACTTTCGTGAATGTCGAATGTGTTAGGAAGATAAATGTTGAAAAACTGTCCGTTTAATCGTCCGGTAGTAGACTAGTTAACTTATTAAATAGTTTATGCCATGAAACTGTAACCGGGTATTGGTTTGGTTAAAGTCAGTCGAATAACAGTTAAAAATGCTTACCGGCACGTAAAAGGGTTTAAAAAGCCTAATGGTTCGTTCCTAGTCTTGGACACGGTTAATGATCTTTGGTAGTTATTTTGGTAAAAATAGCTATCTTAGTAGATCTGGGTTCAAAGTTGGTAAAATGGAATAGGTTGTGAAATGCTCTACTTTATGCTAGTTTAGGTGGCTGTGTTGTGTATTCGGTATTGCTTCCCTGAATTAGTGAGGTTAGAAAACTCTCAACGGATGACTAACTTATCTTTAGAAGATCTGCGTGAGATCATATCAGCTACTCGCTAATAAACGACATGAAGTGGTTAACGTGTGTACTCGTGTTAGCTTTCTGTATTGTTGTCATGTTAGGATGCCCGAAAGGGATACTAACTGTCGGAAAATGGGAATGTTGATCACACGCCTTTATTTCATATGATTTATAGATGACATGCTAGGTTTGATATATTATAGTTTATATAGTTATATTTATATTTTGTATTTGGAGTCTTACATATGTTAAATATATGTTTTAGAATTAATCTAGTTATAAACAAACTCAAACTATCTTTTTCTACCGGTAAATCGGGGATAGAGTTTTAGTACCATTGCTCCGGGAGCGTCCATGGATCGATATCTGGTTCTTATCTACACATTAATACATATATGACAGGGTACACTTGCCCTATTGTGTGTGTTTTAATATTAAGGTCTAATCCATTTTTATAAATATTAAAGCAAAACGTGTGTTATTTCATTGTAAAATTATGTGTATATTCGTACACGTCATAGAACGGACATGATTTAGGTTGAATTAACATGTGTTAAGGTCGAATTAATATGTGTTAAGGTCGAATGAACATGTGTTAGGTTGTATGAACTTATGTGAGGGTCGTATGAACTTGTAATGTATCGAACCAAGGTTATTTGGGTCGAACCAAGCTCATTTCCATGCTGATTCGACCCAACAACTCCGTATGTGCGATTTTTTATGCAAACATAGTAATTTATGCTTGAACCTTACGTGTAATCTATGTGTACTTGATTAGTTTGTGTAATGGGTCACCAACGGATGTCGAGTCGGCCTGGTGTGTCAGTTTAACAGTCAAACACGTTTTCAAAGATACTTACTCACGATATGGACAATCGGGGACTAGATAACCTTAGGGTTATTAGTCAAAACAATTATACAAACTTTTATGATAAATCTCCGGTATTTGGGATTATCAAGGCTTGTATTTTATTCTTTCTTTCGAAGAACGCAACCTAAGGTGAGTGTCACAGCCCCATCCTTTACTGTTTTCATACTTTTTGGGGAGAAACTTGCGGTACAAACTTTCATACGTTAGACCAACATATTACATTATATCACATGGATACTTAGTGACATTTCTTCATCGGTAAAGTCCTCTGAAACTTTAGTGAACCATTAATGTAACATCGCAAAATTTTCCCCAAGATTTAAATATAAAAACCCCTCATTTTTGTACCTAAGTCTTTATTCTCCTAATTCACAACCTATATATATACATGTATATATAATAATAATAATAATAATAATAATAATAATAATAATAATAATAAAAATATAGCTAAACTGAATTCAGCGACACCCTCTGGCCCACTCCCCATTTTTCTTTTGTTGCTTGAAGCCCAGGTGTCCGGCCCGCTAAACCCAGCCCACCCAGCCAAGCCCAACATCTTCAACCTTTTTTAAAAAAAAGGGGGGGGGGGGAACCGCTCCACCCGTGTCTCGAACCGGACCACCCTCGTACACACACACGCACACTAAACCACCCGATCCACACACATTTCTTGTTTTATCTCCCACTCGTTTTAAATAAATACACTTCTTTCCTGAATCCCTTTTCCTCCTTCGCGAACTGCAGTAGCAGATATGGCAAGTTTTATCAATCAAATTACCTATTAACACAAAATTTATCACAGTTTGACTTAGGAATCATGATTATCGGCCATTCACGCGTCTTATGCACGATTATTGTCATCAATTCATACCAATTTTAATCATTCACGCGTATGAACTTTAAAGCGTGGTCAACACTTACCAAATCATTGTTCCAGGCCTTAACATTATAAATTGGACGTTCACAAATCATTACAACTCGCCATTACATCTTTCCCAACCCTCAATTCTTCACAAAATTCTATGTTCATTAATTTTTGATCGCATTTTGACTTTTGAGTTGACTGTCCATTTGTGCTCGATAACGAGATTGTAAGTTCGATTTTTCTTGTGGGTTTCATTATTCGGCCAAAGCACAACATTAACCCTATGGTTAATTGGGTTAATGTTGTGTGGATTGGTTGATTGAAAATACTAGGGCTCGAGCTTGATAAATTGGGGAAGAACACTAGTTTTTTTTTCGTTATTTGTATTTAATAAACAAGAAACAAACACAACCACCGGTTCAGACCAGGTGGTTGTGTCTGTGGCTCGCATGCTGACCCACGCGGGTTCGAGTCCCGGGTCTGGCTAATCTTTTTGTTTGTTTTGTTTCTTTTTCAACAATATATATATATTACATTTAAACTTATAAATTCATTTTTTAAATATCAAAACCCTTTTATAAATTCTAAAAAAATTATTTTTAACAAATCTGATGTCAAAGCTTTATCTACAATTTTTATTTTTCTGAAATTCATTTATTTAATATTTATAATAATTAAATCAATTTTACACTATTATACTTATAAAAATCCATTAAAATATCAAAACGATCTTATAAATTTCCACAAAAATTATCCTAAGTTTTTATAACTTTAAACTTTTCAGAAATGATTTTTATTTCTGAAAAATCATTTATTTAGTATTTTTAATCAATTTTTGTTAGTTTTAAACATAATTAAATCATAATAAATCCAATTTTTAATATTTTTGCACCAAAATTTTATACAAATTATTTCTGATCATTTAGAACAGAAATATAATTTTTAGACTTATAATTCTTTAATTTTAGTAATTTTTAATTATTAAAGTTAAAGTTTGGCAATTTGTAATAAATAGATTAATAATCTATTTTAAAGAAAAATAATTTTATAAAAATTATTTTTATACTTTAAACACATTCTTGTAACCATCTTAAGTTTAAATTTCATAAAAAGATTTTTGGTTATTTATTTACTAAATTTCTCTCAATTGGCGAATATTTTTAATATTAATCAAACGAGCAATTATCCCCAATTCGAAGCCCTAGAAACTTATACATTTGTAGACTTGATAGACTTAGACATATTTATTACCTCATTATAGGGTGATACTTGATATATTTGGGCAACACAATTATCCAAATTTCTCAACAGATATAACATTTTACCAAGGTGAGTTTTACATAGCCCCTTTTTATTTATCAACATTTTTGGGGTGAAACATGTTACAACATCATTTATGCAATTCAATCATCAATGTGTCTATGTGTTATTCTATGTTGCATTATGTCTTGAACATGACTAGAGTAAGCACAATTCTAGCATAATCATTAACATTGATCAGCCGACGGTATACATTGATAGATCTATTGGACTGACAATCCCACCCGGATACGTGCCTCCTACAAAGGTAGCGTGGGTGTTTGTTATCGTATAACATATTCAAGTGGACCATGAGCGTATGGTATGTATCATATTATAACAGTCATCAGGGTTGGTTATGCACTCGATTTATTTCTAGTATGTTCTCACATATGGACTAGATTGACATGACACATGAATTGCACAACATTTTTATTCAATTATCAAAAACCTATGTAATTCTCACCAACTTTTGTTGACCCAAAATATTTTCAACTTAACATGTTTCAGGTTCTATTTGCTTGAAGGTTTGAATTGATGCTTGAAGATATGTGTATAGTTTTATTCAATTTGATGTACAAATTCTAGAACAATTGTATGTAATTCATTTAAATCACTTAATGAAATTTATTGTTCACCATGAGCTACTGAACAATCATCAATACGTGACATCCCGATGTTTCCGCCATCGGTTGGGGTGATACAATTAATATGTGGATACATAGCAGGGAAAGTGTGAATAGATCTATTGGGCCTGGCACGCCCCACGCGGACCGACTAGAGGTCAGTGGCGGGTGCATATTTGTCCTATAACTTACGGAACCGGGTGATGAACTTGTGACGGGTATGGAGGCATTCTAACGTTTAGCAGTGGTTCACGACACTATAGTATCATGTAACAATGTCTATCTAGCATCAGGTATAGATGTAAGGATTGTTGATCTGGATTTCTATTGATACAAACTTTTGCAAACATTATCTCTGTGACTCACCGGCACTGTATGTGTTGACTAACTTGCATGTTTTCTCAGGTCGCTAAGGTAGCAGGGAGTCGTAGGCGCACTGGAGTCGCACTGCGTGTAGTCTTGCATTCATAAGTAAACCGTGTTTGGTTTGCACACATACTTTTGAACCATGGTTTTGTAAACAATAAAGCTTCTGCTGTCGTTGTTTGTTTTTACTTTCAAACTTATAACTACATGGTTGGTTAATTCCACGTTACTTTCATATCATATAGTTGTTGTTTATTGTGACCGTTGACTTGGATCCTGGTATGTCACGCGTCTCGCGGTAAAACCCCGCAAGTGGGATTTGAGGGTGTGACAGATTGGTATCATAGCCAATGGTTATAGTGAATTAGGACTGCATGTAGAGTCTGGTCTATAGCCGAGTCACACACACTAGACGGTCACATGTTATGAGTCGTTTTAGTGGGAAAGTTACTAACTTTGTCGGGGTGTCTATGTCATCATCAGATTTATGTGTTAGGTTTTGCATATTCTTTATCTTATCTTCTTCTTCAGGATTTGAAGACGAAGGGATTGACTTGTTGATTCTTGGCACGGTGGTGTCGTACATTGGAGCGGCTTCGGCGTACCTTCGAGAGCTTTCCAGTATTCGGACATCTTCCTTTTATGCTCCAATGGACACACTTGCTCACACACACTATCTTGCACTTGTACTTGTATTTGTACACCTCGGAATGATTTTTCATCCGAAGATCCTTATATGCTTGGTATCCTGATCGGATGATTCGTGGTTGATACGAATTGGTCAGATCGGGGTGATTCTCCATCATTATCGCTAGTGGTTGATACTAGTGACGAATCTGAACGTCTTGTTCTTTCTGTGTGCCAGAAGATGTCAGCTGCTCGTGGTGGTGGATGCCATGGTGATGGTGGTCGCGGTGGCGGTCATGGTGATGAGCCTATCACTATGACTCAAGCCGAACTGAACAAAATGATTCAGCAACAGGTATCTGTTGCCCTTGCTTTATTCCAGGCTGCTCAGCAAAGATTTGGTGTTGCTAATTTGATTGCTACTACTTCTGTTTTCTTATACCTTTGTGGTATATTCGTTTTGTTTATCTCGTGCGTTGATACAAGTAATGTTGTTAACCCCCCTCCTCCTACCTGCCCCTACAAGATGTTCACGGACTGCAAGCCTTATAACTTTAGTGGGAATGAGGGTGCAGTGGGTTTAGTCAGGTGGTTGGAGAAGGTTGTATCTGTTTTTGCTATGTGTAACTGTCCTGCTGTGGACCAGCTGAAGTTTTCTTCCGGTACTTTCGAGAATCGTGCCTTGACCTGGTGGAACTCTGTCATACAGACTGTTGGGTTGGCTGAGGTCAATGCCATGCCTTAGGATGAGTTTGTGTTTCGACTAAAGACTAAGTATTGTCCCCGTGAGGAGATCAAGAAGCCGGAGCATGAACTGTGCAATCATACGATGGT
The DNA here is from genome assembly GCA_030844895.1 of Ambrosia x helenae. Taxonomy (NCBI): domain Eukaryota; kingdom Viridiplantae; phylum Streptophyta; class Magnoliopsida; order Asterales; family Asteraceae; genus Ambrosia; species Ambrosia x helenae. The sequence continues at coordinate 26,921,133 of CM061223.1, read as the reverse complement.
TGGATCGGAGATTGAAGAGTATACTGTCCGATATCATGAACTAGCTCTTATGTGTTTGGATGCTGATACTCCTGACTATAAGAGGATTGAGTTTTTCGTTGCTAGGCTTGTACCTAAGATTTTTGGGTTGGTTACTATGAATGACTGTGCTAATCTTCAGGGTACTATTCGGTTAGCTCACAAGCTGACCAATCAGAAGGTGGAAGAAGGTACTTTGCCACCGAGGGGTTCTGTTGTGAAAGCCCATGACAATGGTAATAAGCATAAGTGGGAGAGTTCTGTGAAGAATTCTGCCCCATCTCAGCCTCAGCAGCAGCAGAAGAAGTCTGAATCTTCTACCTCTTCATCTGAAGGCCAGTTAGGGCAGAAATATGGTTCTTACCATCGTAGTTACCCAAAGTGCAACAAGTGTAACTATCATCACAATGGGCAGTGCCGCAAGCTCCCAACTTGTCAGCGGTGTGGGAAACCAGGACATGAGGTTCAGACTTGTCGTGTTCGTTTGAGCGACAAGACTACCCCTCAAGCTACTAACCAGCCTAACCAGGGTTGCTATAACTTAGGTCAGACTGGAAACTTTAAGCGGGAATGCCCTAAGCTGAAGCAGGGCGATGGTGGAAAGAATATTAGTGGTAACGGGAACAACGGGGGCGATGGCAGAAATGCATGTGCTTTCATCATTGGATCAGGGGAAGCCCGACAGTACCCAGACACAGTTACCGGTATGTTCCTTCTTAATGATCGTTATGCTTCTGTTTTATTTGATTCTGGTACCGATGGGAGCTTTATATCGGTAGGGTTTAGTCAGTTTTTAGATATAGTACCTACACCTTTAGAGGCTAAGTACTTGATAGAATTAGCTGATGGTAAGAAAATCGAAATGACATATATTCTTCGGGAATGTCGTTTGGAACTTTTGGGTTTATCCTTTCTTATTGACCTTATGCCGGTGTCCTTGGGTAGTTTTGACATTTTCTTGGGCATGGATTGGTTGTCTTTGTATCGAGCGGTGATCGTTTGTTTCGATAAGGTTATTCGGATCCCTCTCTTTGATGAAGAGATTCTTTCGGTGCATGGTGAGAAAAGTAATCTACAAACGTGAGTGTTTTTTTTTTTTTTTTTTCAAAACCACATTTTCTTTTAGTAAGGTTTGATTTATAGTATCAATGTGTTTTATCTTCAAAACTTATATACATCACTAAAACACCATGTATAGCTAAACCATATTTTCTTTCAGTAAGGTTTGTATTACAGTATCAAATGTCTTTTATCTTCTAAGCTTTCGTTGGAAGGTTTGTATTACAGTATCAATGTGTTTTATATTCAAAGCTTACGTCTGGAAGGTTTGTATTATAGTATCAATGTGTTTTATCTTCAAAACTTATGTACATCAGTAAAACACCATGTATAGTAAAACCACATTTTCTTTCAGTAAAACACCATAGAACATAGCTTAATTAACAAAATAATCGCAATATGTGTTTCAATAAAACACCAATGTGCATAAAAAACCATATTTTGCATCAGTAAACCTCCTTATAAAAATAACACAAAAGGTGTGTTATACCTTCAAACCTTATGGTATACCAGTAAAACACCATGTGCTCATATCAGTAAAACACAACAATATGAATGTTGTTTTGATCGATGATAATTCAGTAAATGAATGATGAATTTGCTAAATGTTTATAAATACTCCATAAATATCCGTTCTATTTGAAACAAAAATCCCTAAGAATGCTCATAATTAATCATGTAATTAATTAGCAATTATCTCCTAAAAATAACATTAGCAAAACAAATTACATTGATACCCTTCTAGATAATAAAATAGGCTGCCAATTGTCACACTAGTATTGGTTCTCACACTTCTCACAAATAATAGGTTTTGTACATGATCCTAAACCTATATATATATATATATATATATATATATATATATATATAAAGAGGATAACAAATGCAATTTTACATAGTTTTAAGAGTCTAATAATAGAACCAAATTATTTGGTGCAATCCTTAAAACATATTGTTGACTTTTAAACCAAATATAATGATTTTTATACGGCTATAAATTTCTCATAGAGTAGTATTTTTTTTTTGACAAAAAAGTACGTTATAAAGACGAATGTTTTACTCTTTTTTAATTTGGTATTGCTATAGTTTTCTATTTTAAAAAAGTTAGCATGTCACGTGTTTACCCGTGTTTATGTTTTAGGCTCATCGCGCGAACACTCTTCTTTTGTGTGTGTATATATAGTGATTCATTAATGAACTCTAAAAGGTGAGAAACTAGCTCAAACAAATTATTAAGGCTGAAAGAGTTATGAAAGAGAAGGCCACTAGAACAAAATTAAAAGATTAGCACGCATGTGAAAAATATTTAATGAAAGAGTTTAATAAATAACTAAGGCTGAAAGAGTTATGAAAGAGAAGTCCACTAGAACAAAATTAAAAGATTAGCACACATGTGAAAACTATTTAATGAAAGAGTTTAATAAATCATTAAGGTTGAAAGACTTATGAAAGAGAAGTCCACTAACAAAATTAAAAGATTAGCATACATGTGAAAAATATTTAATGAAAGAGTTTAGTGATTAGATGGTTGGAGAATAAGGGGGAAGGGCCCTCCTAGCAATCTTTATTCACTTAATTTTCATAAAAAAAAAAAACAATCTTTATTCACTTCACTTATTTCAACCAATACTACACTGTCATATCACTTCATCAATTTACTTTACTGAAACACAGTTTTGGAGGCAACACTTCACTGATTCATTTCACTGAAATGTTTTTTTTTCTATCTTTTCTTAAATAAACATTAATTAAACAAATTATTCAACTAATAAAATAAAGTTACAATATTAAAACTAAATAAAATATAGAAATGCAAACACGCATAAATTAAAAATAAAATATACTAACAAAAATAAATAAAGAAAAATTATTCAGAATCCACTTTGAGGTGCGGTTGATCAAGAGCGGCTAGATGTTCCACAAGATAATTTCGAAGTAGAAAATGCATATCAGAGTCTCTCAACTCCGCAAGGGCACCGTCATCAAACACCAGTTGGACTGAGGGAACTCTTATGTGGACCGGTGATATCGCATGATCCTCGTCTTTAATGATCATGTTGTGCAATATCATGCACGTATAGAAAACAACTATACACCTATCAATGACCGTCGCCCTCAGGGTCGTTTGACTATGCCCTATTTCCCCTTTAATGCACCAAACGATAGCTCCACGTCCTTCCTTGACCCCTCTTGCGACCAAACGAATTTCTTCTCTTTTAGATCAGTCGAATATTGAAACGCTTTCACAAATGTTGACCAGGTAAGGTAGAGGCCATCGGTAAGATAATATCCACGTTTATATAAGTGGCCATTTAAATTAAATGGACACTTCGGCGTCATTCCGTTTCGTTGGGTAAGAAAAACTGGAGATTGTTGGAGAAAATTGAAGTCGTTAAGTGAACCGGGGGGGGGCAAAAATATGTAAGTGCACGAAGTGTGACTATCGCATTTGGATTGTCTATAAAGCGTTGTTTTGAAGATTTCATGTGTATAAAAGTCTTGTTCGACCTAGCGTGAGGTCGAAGGTAGCTGTTAGAAGGTCGAAGGAAGCTAATGATGAAGATATGTTTTGGTTCGACCCTTATTCAAGGTCGAAGATCACATTCGACCACATCGAGGGGTCAAATGTGCAGCACAATATAAACTTAGAATTTTATTTTGATGTTAAGTTTTTGGTCATTTGTGTGTATTCTCTCTGGATTCTGGAAAGTTCCTAAACTGTTTTATTTCATTATAAACTCAATTGTAATGGTTTATCATCAATGTTTATGAATGAAATTTTAATTAAAAGGACTCGATTGTGTTTCTGATTTGATCTATATCATATTGCATACGATCTAGGGTTTCCGCACCTAGATTGTTTCACTTGTATGATCATCTAGTGTTTTCCTATAAAACCGATCCTCTAAAAAAAACCATGCCAAAACCACATATCTTGTGACGCAACCGCTGCTAGCATGATCATAGGGCATTGGTAATCGCCTCTCATATATTGTCTTCGTAATTACCTAGGACATTCTCGCCAAAGAGCAATCAATGCTATCGATCATGCCGGGAAAGTGATGTCTTTCTTTGTGTGCTTCGTACAAATATGCAATGTCGTGACTTGTTAGTCTTCATAAAAACTCAGCCCCGTAGAACTTAATGATGGCATTGCAAAAAAATTGTAAACATTCACCCAACGTACTTTCAGACATACATAAATACTCATCGTATTCACCATGAGGATTACCGGTTACGAGTTGTTTAATCGCTGAAGATACTTTTTGTATGGGCGTAAAACTCTTTCTAAACTGACCGCCCACGCCATCTCTGAACCATTCGAAGTTTGCTTCAACATTTGCTACAATTTTTAAAAATAGTCGTTTCGACATACGATACCTTAGTTTACACATAGCTTCGGTGTATTATGGTCTTTCGAAAAAATAATCACCCATTAAAGCAATATTGCCTCCCTGGCGTTCACGTGGCACACATATTTTTTAGATATTGTCGTGTCTTCTTCTTCGACTCGTTTGGCAAGATCCTTGAAAAAATCAAGGCTACTATCCGTTGAATTTAAAATCGGGTGCATATCGAGTGAGGGATGCAAATTTGATCTTCATCAACATCGCTTAGTTTTTAAAAGTATGGAGGAAAAAAAGGGTCAAAATTTGGACTGTTGCATTTACACCTCTTCATGCACTTTTTAAAAGTATGGAGGGATGTTAACACTGCCCGTAAGCTACAACCAGTAAACGGTCCACGGAACACCTACCGGTACCTACAGCGGCGGTGTTACCATGTGGGTACTGGGGTACCCGTGTGTAACACCCCAACCGATGGCAAAAATATGGAGGTGCAACATAGTGACGATTGTTCAAAAGCTCATGGCACTAAAGTGTAAATATTATTAAATTCAAAGTTCAAATGCCAAACAACGAAATAAGAAAAGTACATCAAATCCCAAAACAATTCATGAAATAAAGTTGGTTTTATTCAATAAGTCCCAATGCCTATGTGAAATCATCAAGCGTCTCCTGAAACATGTAAAAATACAACGTCAACAATAATGCTAGTGAGTATACTTAGTTTTGTGTAGGGATGTAAACAAATCGAGCCGAGCTGACTGGGCTCGAGCTCGGCTCGTTATGATTTTAGGAAGCTCGAGCTCGACTCGGTTCGAGCCTACAATCTTGATCTCGAGCTCGGCTCGCTAGCAAAATCAAAGGCTCGAGCTCGGCTCAGCTCGGCTCGAGGTGATTTGATAACAATCTCAAACGAGCTCAAAGCTCGGCTCGAGATCGCAAAAGCTCAGCTCGCGAGTGTTATTAAATAAGCCTATGAAATAAGGACTTGGGCTTTGGAGATGTGGGCTATAAATTATAAGAGAGATATATAAATAACTTATAATAATGTTTCGGCTCGTTTAGGCTCGCGAGCCCAATCGAGCTTTGTATCTAGGGCTCAAGCTCGGGCTCGATAACTAAACAAGCCGTATTTCAGGCTCTGGCTCGAGCTCAGGCTCGTTAAGGCTCTGCTCGTTCGGGCTTTTTGCCGAGCCGATCCTGGGTAGCCCTCGAGCCGCTACGTGTCATTTGCACCCCTAGTTTTGTGTACATATAGTATAAGTATAAAAAATTTTACGATTCAAGTGTCATGAATCATTCAAGGCAAATATAGAAAACACATAAGTACACAATACGGATCAAAATCAAACATCTTATCTGACAAAGTTTAAAACATTAACAATGACCTAGGACTTCCCACCACCATAGGCACTTTCCACTAGGCGGGTTGTCAATCCAAATAGCGCTATCCATTGTTAAAGTCGGCTTGTATGGAGTTAATGATTTTGTAATGCTTGCAAGTATACTACATCTATTTTTAAGCATAAAGCACAAGAACTCAAAGCATAATACGTGTACGAAATGTATGTAAAATGATTATGAATATGTATAAGTGTAAGTTTCATAGGTGTACATGTTTCACCCCAAAACTGCAAGAAGACAAAACGGGGATAAGTATACTCACGATTTTTGCTAAGCGATGAATCCAACAAAGCTCGTCACAAAATAAAATTGGGAATTCCGAAGAACTCAACCTATGCGTATAAAAAAATATTTATAAAACAAATTTTATAATTTATATTTAATTAAATAGTTTATTTTGACTAACTACATATAAAGAAGCTAAAAATATAAAATATGGACCAAAAATAATATATTATTTTTGTGAAAAATGATTATTTTCTGATGTAAAAGTGTGAAAATAAATTTTCTCAATTTATTTGCATTTAAAACAGATTTAATGAATTTAAATCATATTTTAATGATTAAAAATGGAGAATACAACAAAAACAACTACTTTCTAAGGAAAATAAATTTTATTTCTGTTTATCATACTTAGATATAATTTCTCAGAAATTTTGAGATTGAAATCATTAAAAACGAATTTTTAATCAATTAAATATGATTAAAACAGTTTAAATTAATAAAATTATGAAAATAAGATATTTTCCACAAACTAAAAATAAGATAATTTTCTATGAGGTGTCAAGATATTACACCTTAAATTTAATGATTTGTGTAGCCAAAATGAATTTTCTAAAGAACGAACTTCTGTAGGGAGATTATCATGCGAGGCAATGGATAACGGTTTTTAATCGTGAGTTTATTAAGTTCACGATAATCGATGTAGATACGAAAAGATCCATCTTTCTTCTTCACAAATAAAACTGGTGCTCCCCAAGGAGAAGAGGTAGGACGAATGAAACCCTTGTCTTCCAACTCTTGAAGTTGACTCGCAAGTTCTTGCATCTCTAAAGGTGCAAGATGATAAGGAGATTTAGCAACAGGAGTAGCACCAGGAACAAGATCGATACGAAACTCAACAGGACGAACATGAGGTAAACTAGGTAAATCATCAGGAAATACTTTTGGGAAGTCTCGAACGATTGGGACATCTTGAATACTCTTACCCTTATCTTTCTTTTCCACCACACGGGCTAAAAACGCCACGTTGTTCTTGCGTAAATATTTTTGATCTTGAGTACAAGACATGAACTTAAGGCCACTCGAAGGTTTCTCACCATAGACTTGTAGAAAGTAACCTGACGAGAGAGGGATTCGAATAAACTTCTCGAAACAAGCAACTTCATCATGGTGCTTAGAAAGCCAATCCATGCCTACTATGATATCAAAACTACCCAATTGCATTGGTATAAGATCAATGGAGAAGTCATGCTCATTAAGGTTAAGAGTGCAATTACGAATAACAGACTTGATTGTAATGGGAGTACCATCAGTGTTAGGATCTGAGTTTGATTTTTTTGATTGTTTAACTAAATATGGTAATAATGAAATGAAAATAGAATGAAAGTGCAGCGGAATAATAAACTGTTAATCAAAACAAGAGAGTAAATGTTTTCAGATCGAAAGCTTTCATTTATCTAAAAGATTACAATCGTACAATTACTCCCCCTCAGCCTGATCACACAGTGTTTGTCTGAGAGAATGTTTGTGTGTGTGATGCAATAGAACAGTACAAGCACTGTTCTATTTATAGACAGACTCAAAGCACTGATGACCTAAGCTGACGTCACCTAAGACAGTGACCTCTAACAGAATAACAAACATAAACATCTGCCTATTACAAACTACTGTTACATTGAAAACACTGATAATAAAACAACTGTTGTAGGAAAACTCTGATGGTCTTGTGTCCACTGCTGGAGCCTAAGTGCTGTTGGTTCCAGCAGTGCTTTGGTCTTCAGTACTTGTATCAGCAGTTGTTCTTCATCAGACCTTTGGTCAGCAGTTGTTCTTCATCAGTTGTTTATTCAGCAGTTCTTTGTATTAGCAGTTGTTGAGCAGTTGTTTGGATAGAACAGTTGTTAGGGTCAGCAGTCTTTTGGGAGAAGTAAGTTGTAAAGACTGTTTATTCAATGGATCAAACTGTTAGCATATTTTGGCTTTCTAATCATCTGTTCTTCTCCAGGTCAGCAGACCCAACAATCTCCCCCTAGAACAGATGATGCCAAAACTCAGCTTTATTTATTGATCTTTATTTCTCATCAGACTTTCTCTGATTTGACCTTTGAACTGTAATTCAAAGTCCAGAGCAAACAAGTCTTCTTCATCTCTTTCTAGGTTCAGATTTAGCAATGTTTGGTGATCTTCTGCACATAGGCTGTAAGCATCATCCATGTTGATTTTCTGAACCCTTCCATCTGACCTGAGCAATGTCAATTCATGGTTGTCTTTGTTGACTTTCCACTTTAGAATTTTTGAGTCAGTGGATTTGCTGAGCTGAAGCTTTATTCTTGATGAGTTGGGTGAAGGTGGTCTTCCAATGAGTTCTCTAAGCTTCTCTGTTGTAGGATCAGAGAAATAGTGTATTTGATTGAAGAGCCCTTCCTTGATGAATGTATCAGCAAACTTCTTCTGATCTTCCTCTGACATTTCCTTCTGCTTCTTGAACTGTCTTCTTGCAGCAGTTGTTAGATCAGAGGTTTCAAGTAAGCTGTCCAAATTAAAGGTCTGTCGGGGTCTCTTCATCATTGGCTCATCAGTGTAAATTGGTTTTCTTGGTAGGCCGGGATCCTTCTTCCTATTTTCTTCCAGACTTTTGTAAGTCTCAACCAACCTTAACTCAGACCATCTGGAAACTGACCTCATCTCCCCATAGTTGGCAGCTACAATCTCTTGCCTCATCCTTTTAAACTTCAAGGCTCTGACTGGGTCTCTGCCTTTGCCAAAGTTAGGAGTAGAGACTTTAGCCTTGGGTCTTTGGCCATTTCTTCAATTCTGAGTAGTTCTTCTCTCAAAGCATGTGTAGTCCAACCATTGAACTGCTTTTTGTTTGCTTTGTAAGGCTTGGTTGCCATAATCTGTTCCAGAAGTGATTCCCTTACCTCCTTTTCCAAATCTACACTGAGAGGCATGGAGGACATGGAATTGCTCAGGGTCTTAGCAAAGTCTTCAATCCTTCTGAGTTTGCTAAGCTCTGCTGAATGGATGCCCTGAGCAGTCCTGTCATCCTTCCCTTTGCATTTCTCCTTAATGATGGCATCCACCTGTTCACCCTTGTATTTCAGATATTTATCAAGGTTGAGGGGAACAGGGAAGTTTGGGAGAGATGGGAAGGATCTTTCTGATGGCTGTTCAGTATTGTAGAAGGATTGTAATTCCCCCTTGAGTAGATCAAGTTCAAGGGGATACTGAACAACCAATGGTGTAATGGTTGGTGGTGGTCTATGGGATCTGAACTTGGATGTGTGTGGTGAGAATGATGTGATTGGAATAGCTATGATAGGAGGAGTGGATTGTGCAGTTGAGATGGTGTTTGGTGATGTGTGTATGTTTTCATCATGTACAACAAAGGTTGATTTTCTCTTCCTTGTGTACATGATTTTGGGTGATGGTGATTTGGTAGCAGTGGTTGGATTAACATCTGTTGGCCTTTTAATAGAACCAGCAAATGTTGGGGTTTTGGCTGGTGATGTAGGTTTGGTGGTTGTTTGTTCAGGTGTGTGTGTTGGTTTGGGTACAGTGGTTTGGGAAGCAGTGTTTTGGGTAGTTTCAGTGTTTTGGGTGGCAGTGGTTTCAGTAGCAGTGGTTTTGTCAACAGAGGTGTTTAACTTAGATGGTGGTTTTCTAACATGCTTAGCATGTCTTTTCATCCTCTTAGAGGATCCCACATCTTCAGTTTCCAGCTGTTGTTTCTTCTTGAGTTCAATTAATGATTCTGCTTTAACTTCCAAGGTGTCAGCTCTTTTCTGTTTTTCTTGAGCAGCCTTTTCAGCTTCTATATTTGCAGAATCATCTACTGCTTTATTCTTCTCAGTGGTTTGTTGTGGTGGTGTTGTTGGTGTTGCTTGTTGTTGTTGTGGAGCTTGTTGTTGTGGAGCTGATTTGGTAGACTCTGGTTTGTTGTTGTTGGCCTTTTTGAGAAGAAGGACAACCAAAAGGATCTAGTTTTGGTAGCCTATCTCTGCCACTCTCCCCCTTTTTGGCATCATCAGCCGTGAAAGCATCATCATTTTCATCCCTGAGGATGGTGGTAGGGGCAGAGCCAGTAGTCTTCAGCAGGTGGTCCTTGATGGCTTTAATATCAGCATGGGTATCTTTGTACCTTGCATCTACCATATTCCTGATCTCAGCCATGTAAGTCTCATGTGTCTGATCAGCCAGTTTTCTGTGAGCTATGATGATGGGGGAAACTGATTTCCATAACTCACTGGCTATATCAGCTGTTGATGGTTGACTCTTGGAAAGGTCTGCAATAGAGCTCAGTAGAAGCTTGACATCAGATTTGATGTCAGCTACAGAGGTTTCAATTACAGAAACTCTGTCCGTCAATTCTTGGTATTTTGACCCATCTCCTAAGTTAATAGGATCATCTGAGTCCCTACCAGTGGTAGTTCTACCTGATTCAGTCCTAATAGGTGAATCAGATGCCCCTTTTTCTTGGTACTGGGGACTTCCAACTGTTTTTGGAGACACTATAGTGGCTTCAACAGTTGTTGCCTTCAAGGGAGTCTTAGCTATGTAATCACTGTCCTGATGTGAGACAGTGGTCTCTACATCAGTAGTGGCTGCTCCACTTGAAAACTCACCTAGAGTTGCATTGAACTCAGGTGGTGTAACCTCCTCTTCTGTTTGTGGGATAGCAGATTGTATATTCTCAGGACCAGTCACTTATTGGAGTATACTCTCAGTGACAGGTGGAAGAGAGGAACTGGGATCTTCCTGAGATTTTGCAATTGCCTCAAACAGTGGTTGCATGGTTTGTGGGACATGATGTGATGGTGATGGTGGAGGAGTAACAAGAGAATTAGCCCTGGGAGAGGGGCTTGTGAACATTTGGTCAAGTGACTCAAATGTATCATGATGTGTGTCCCCTTGGCTTACAACATGATCCTTTTGGGAGGATTCATGAGGAGTTTGGTCAGGTGGAGGTATGTCCAACTGTTGTGAGGAAGTAACAACAGTGGTTTCAGGTTAGTTTTGTTGTGCAACAGAGGTTTCTTCTGGTACCTCAACATCCAGAAGCCTCATTTGTGGTTGAGTGGTGGTTTTTGTGGATGGATGTTTCTTTTTGGAAGTGGCTGGTGTGGGTTTCACAGCACTGGATGTAGTGCCATGATCACCAGGAGCAGTGGGCTCAACAACAGAGGTTTTGACAACAGTTGTTGTCTTTGTCCTCTTTGTTTGTGTTTTAGAAACTTTTGACACTTTAGACACTTTTTCTTGGGTGCTTCCACCCAGCATTCTAGTGAAAGTTTCATCAGTTAAGCTTTTCATTTGCATAGCCTCACCCTTTTTGAAAACTTTTTCTGGTAAGACTTTTTGTAAGATTACACTAAGAATTCTTGGGTAAATAAGAAAAGCATTGTTTGACCCAAACTTGACTGCTTTCACATTTGATACCAAGTCCATGAACAATCCCTGGGAAAGATTGAAGTCAGAGTTTGACAACATGGCATAACCCAGATATTGCATCCTTAATGGAATTTCATTAAAGGATGTGGACTTAGCAGAGACACAAAGAAGAAGAGTATGGAAGAAAAATTTCATGACTGGAGGGAAAAACTTTTTGAAAAGAGTTGATCCAGTCATCTGACCATCATACCCTCTTTCTTGGAACTCAGTGTGAAGCTCTGTTTTAGTAAAGGAATCCTTACCTGCCAGGTCATTCAGTGTGAAGGTTGTGGATATGGTTTCAGGGGTAATGACAATACTGGTTTCTCCAATTTTGGAAATAATGGAAGTAGGCTTTTTGTCTTGGAGTAGAAACTCAGCATTCAACCAAAATTCTTGGAGTGTATCAAGATAAATGGGGGCGTTAGCGGTTAAGATGGGTAAGTATTTGGAGTTTAGAAAAATATCGATGGTGGAGTGGAATGAGGCATTGTCATCTGTTTTAATCAGATAGGGGAGACAATTGTGGGTGGCTTTAGCTTGAAGGTCCATTATAATGGATTTTGAAGGTGAAGATGATTGAAGTTTGATGGAGGGTTTGAGAATGAAGAAGGCGGTTTTCAGTATTTTGAATACAATGAGACAGTGTAACGTCTGTTGTGGTAAAACAGGGTTTTTATAGGCTCAATGAAATTGCTGATATGGCCAAACCTCTGCTTGTATGAGCAGACGTGGCAATCATCTGATGGATGAAACATCTGGTGGAGAACAGCTGTTTTTGGCAAACAACTGATACAAACAGCTAATAGAATCAACTGTTTTTTTTTTTGGATATAGTATATATATATAAGGAGACAGTTGTTTTATCTGAACAGATGTTCTGAACAGATTTTTCAACTAACAGTTGTTTTATCTGATCAGATGTTTTGAAACAGATTTTTCAACCAACAGCTATTATTTTTTGATTTTCTGAAACATTTTATTATGATTTATTTAAAATTTATTGTTTAATCCATGTTTAACATACCAATTATGGAAATCAGATTTGTAAAGGTAGATGTGTCTAAAGCTTTTGTTAACACATCTGCCAACTGATCCTCTGTTGGAACATGGTGCAGAGAAATCAAACCTTTTTCATAGCTGTCTTTGACAAAATGATGTCTTATGTCAATGTGTTTGGTAGTGGAATGAGAGACTGGATTCTTGATGATATTTTCAGCAGCTTGGCTGTCCAACATGAGTGGAGTCCGAAGTGCAGTTATCCCAAAATCCAGTAATTGATTTTGAAGCCACATGAGTTGGGCTGTACAGCTTGCAGCAGCAATGTATTCAGCTTCAGCTGTTGAAGTTGAAACAGCTGCCTGCTTTTTGCTTTGCCATGAAACTAAGGCATTCCCTAGAAATTGGCACCCTCCTGATGTGGATTTTCTTGTGGTGTGACAGCCAGCAAAGTCACTATCTGAATAACCTGAAAGCTCAATGTTTCCATTAGCAGGATACCAGATACCAAGTGTGGGAGCACCTTTGAGGTATCTGAATATCCTTTTCACAGCAATAAGGTTTGACTTTCTGGGTGAAGCCTGGGATCTGGCACAGACACAGGTAGCAAACATGATGTCTGGCCTAGATGCAGTTAGGTACAGTAAAGACCCAATCATACATCTATAATGTGTTTGATCAACCAGTTCATCCTTGTCATCAATAGTGAGCAGCTTGACTGTACTCATGGGTGTACTACATGGCTTACAATCATTCATCTCAAATCTGGTTAATAAATTCTTTACATATTTGTTTTGGTGAATGAATGTGCCATTTTGCAGTTGTTTCACTTGAAGACCAAGGAAACACTGAAGCTCACCCATGGCACTCATCTCAAACTCTGCTGTCATGAGTTTTCTGAACTCTTCACACATTTGGTTACATGTGGATCCAAAAATGATGTCATCCACATATATTTGAACAATCATTAAGTGTTTCCCTTTCCATTTAAGAAATAAAGTTTTGTCAATTTTACCTCTTGTGAAGCCAATGGATATGAGAAATGTGGAAAGAGTTTCATACCAGGCCCTTGGTGCTTGTTTGAGTCCATACAAAGCTTTATTGAGCTTGTAGACATAGTCAGGATGGAATGTGTCTTCAAAACCAAGTGGCTGACATACATAGACCTCCTCCTGAATTTTGCCATAAAGGAAAGCACATTTGATGTCCATCTGATACACCTTTATGTCGTGGTTAACAGCAAAGGCTAAAAAGAGTCTGATGGCTTCTAGTCTTGCTACAGGAGCAAAAGTCTCATCATAATCTATTCCTTCTTCTTGTCTGAAGCCTTGAACCACAAGCCTGGCTTTATTCTTGACAACAATACCCCTCTCATCAGTCTTATTTTTGAAGACCCACTTTGTTCCTATAGGACAAACATCCTTAGGAAGTGGTACAAGCTCCCATACTTGTTGTCTTTTGAATTGAAGGAGTTCTTCTTGCATGGCTTCTACCCAACTGTTGTCTTTCAGTGCCTCTTGGTACTTGACAGGTTGTGTGAGGGATAAGAAACCTGCAAAAAGACAGATATTTGAGGATTGGCTTCTTGTGAGCACACCCTCTCTGATGTTGCCAATGATCTGGTCTGGTGGATGAGCTCTTAAGTAAATAAGATCTCCCTGATATGGAACAATGGCATTTTGAGGTGATGGACAGAGGTTTGGTGACTCTGTTGGTGTAACATCTGTTGGTACTTCTGTAGTGCCATCAGATGTTTGGAATGGTAATGGAGGGATGGGTCCAAGTATTGTGAAATTTGACTGACTTTTGTCAACAGATGATTGACTTTTGTCAACAGATGATAGGTCAGTGGTTGTGAGGGGTGAAGCAGTGGTTTGAGGATAAGACTGGCCAACAGTGGTTGACACAACTGTGGCAGAGTTTTGACAATTGTCTTGAACAGCTGCTTCCTCTGATGCAGAATAGATTTTGTAGTGACTGGGGATCACAACATCTGTTCTGTAATCTTGTTGTGGAGACTGTGGAATACCTGCATTGTTAGCTTTAACAGTGATATCTTCAAATTTGAATTTATCTAAATCAAATAGTTCAGCAGGGTTTGCAGGGATTTTAAGAGATGAAAGTTCATTGAACTTTACATTCAGAGTTTCTTCTATTGTCTTAGTCCTTGTGTTAAACACTTTATAGGCCTTAGCAGTAGAGGAATATCCCAGAAAATAACCACAGTCTACTTTGGCTGCAAATTTTGAAATGGAATCTTTGAGATTTAAAATGAAACATGGGCAGCCAAAGATTTTGAAGAATGAAATTAATGGTTTGATTTTGAACAAAAATTTCATAAGCAGTTTTTTGATGTCTGGGGTTGATTAAAACTCTGTTTTGAACATAGCAAGCAGTGTTTACAGCCTCTGCCCAAAAAGACAGTGGCAAACCAGAGTCTGCTAGCATGGTTCTTGCAGCTTCTATAAGAGTTCTGTTTTCCTTTCAACCACCCCATTTTGTTCTGGTGTTCTTGGGATGCTGTACTGCCTCACAATCCCTTTTGACACATAGAAGTCATCCAACTCCTTATTCTTAAACTCTGTTCCATTGTCACTCCTGAAGACTTTTACTGGCAAGTCATATTGTTTTTTCAACTTTGGTGACAAAGTCCTTCAATATACCTGCAGTCTCATCCTTAGAATGTAAAAAGTAAGTCCATGTAAACCTAGAAAAATCATCAACTATGACAAGACAAAATCTCTTTCTTCTTAGACTCATGATTTTAACAGGGCCAAACAAGTCCATGTGCAACAGTTGTAGACACTGACTAGTTTTGGACTCATCAATGGATTTGTAAGAGCTTTTATGTTGTTTCCCTTTTAAGCAAGAAACACAATGCTCATCACATTTAAATTCTTTTGATGGTAAACCTCTGACAAGGCTTTGTTTGGAGAGTGTGTTGATAGTATTAAGGTTGGTGTGACCCAATCTCCTATGCCACAATTATGTCTCCTTAGTGGAGGCAGCAGAAAATAGACAGACATTTGCCATAGGATTGTCCTTTAACATATCAACAACATACACATTGCCACTTCTATGAGCAACAAGTTGTGCTTTGCTCTCAGCAATAATGGTATCAATCTTTTTCACCACTTCTGGCCCAATAATCTTACAAGTTTTCTTTGTGAAAAATGAGCCATAACCTTTGTCACTCATTTGTGAAACACTCAGAAGATTAAACTTGAGATTATCAATAAGATTGACATTTTCAAACTTGAGTTTTCCAGCTTGTACAGTCCCTGAACCCAACACCTTACCTTTTGAATCATTACCAAAGGATATATCACCCCCTCCATGAGCCAAGAAGTCCAGAAGAAGGGCTCTACATCCTGTCATGTGCCTGGAGCCTCCACTATCTACATACCAAAGACTATCTAAACAAGCAGAAGCTCCCTGCACATCAGTAAATGATTAGTTTTGGTGAGTGTACAAAGACAAGTTGGCTTTGGATGGGTCCTCAGACCTTTCAGACTCAAGCTTTGGAAGGTGATCAGTGGTTTGGACCAATTTCTGAATTAAGGTCAACAACTGTTGCTGACCATTTGCCAGTGCTTGGATGTCAACACTTGGGGCAGCAGTTGTTTGATCACTTCCTGACAGATGATAATACCCATATGGATTTCTGTTCACTCTTGGTT
Organism: Ambrosia x helenae; assembly: GCA_030844895.1. Classification (NCBI taxonomy): domain Eukaryota; kingdom Viridiplantae; phylum Streptophyta; class Magnoliopsida; order Asterales; family Asteraceae; genus Ambrosia; species Ambrosia x helenae. The sequence continues at coordinate 26,904,974 of CM061223.1, read as the reverse complement.
TAGAGGGTCTTTTTGGCTCCTCATAAACATGTGGCAGACTGTGACATGGAGGTTGACCATAACCTCTTGGGTATTTGCTTGTGGGTGGAGCATCTGTTACTTGGACATCTCTAGAAGCAGATGTTTCAAGCCTTTTTGTAACAGATGTTTGGACAGGGGTGAATGTCTGTTTGGGCTTTCCTTTTGAAGTACTAACCACAGGGTTTGCAAGAGTTTTTGCTTTGTATTCTTGTATTTTAACATCAAAATTTTTGAGATACAAGCACTCTTTGGTCTTGTGATTCTTTTTCCCACATATTGAGCATGTGGCTTTGGAATCACATTCACTTGTTCCTTTGTTAATATCATATGCTTTTAGAAGAAAACAGGTTTTGGTGACATGATTCTTCTTTTCACAGAAATCACAGAACAAGTTGACAGTCTTTTCTTTCTTCTTCCCCTTTTTAGTCTTCTTTTCAGCAGATGTTTGAGCATCTGCTGGAAGATTTTTCAGGGGAATGACTTTGGCCAAGGGAATGACCTTTGCTTGAGGAGCTGTCTTTCCCTCAGGTGTTTTGAAATCAATAGGTTTGAAATTCTCAAGAGTATCACACTCATCAGACCAAGTAGGTTTAAATTCATACTTTTCAAGTTCAGTAAAAGATGAGGAACCTTCTGGTTTTTCAAGAACAATTTTCTTACCATTTGGTTCAGTGATTTTAATCTCTTGACCCTGCAGGTTTGTTGGTATTACCTCAACAGACTTTTGACTCTTTTTATCAGTGTTTTCAAAAGCTGGAGCAGTGGTTTCAAAACCAAAGCCAAACTTCACATGACTTTTAGTTTGTTTGTTGAGTAACATTTCAAAACCTCTACATGATTCCACCCATTTTTCACATTCAACTTGGGTGGACTCAAACTCACTTTTGCAACTTTGATATTTTGCTATCATAGTTTGGAGCTGGTCTTTGGTTATGGTTGCTTCATGTTTTAAGCTGCTTATTTCAGACTCTTTTGCAGTTAAACTTGTTTTCAAATCTTTTGTAAGTTTTTCAAATTTAACTTCATCATCCAAAATTTTCTTTCTAAGGTTTTCATTCACCTCTTTGATGTTAGCAAATGCTATCACACATTTGTCAGAACACAACTCTTTAAGAATTTGAGGAGATACCTTAGCAGCAACCATCAATGCACAATCACACTTGCACTCACAGTCATCAGATGCACCCCAGGGATCTGTGAGATTCACAACCTCTTCATCAGGTTTTTCACCTGTAACAACTTCACTAACAACATCATCAGTCACAACATCAGATTCAGTTACCACCTCCTCAGATTCAATCTCATCCACCATGGCCATGAAACAAAAATTTTCTGGTTCATTTTCAGCTTTGGCAACTAGTGCAAAATTCTCATCTGTTAGCTCATCAGGTAGACTGCTCCAATCAACAAAGCCTTGTGTAAAGAAGCTCTGTTGACTGGTCTCTGCAGGAGCAGAGGATGAAGCAACAGTCGTTTGCACAGGTGCTTGAGCAACAGGTGTTTGCACATAGTGGATCTGAGGAACAGTGGTTTGGACATACTGGACAGGAACAGTGTTTGAGGACTGTGCAAAATGAGCAGTGTTTTGCACATTTGGTCCAGGGGCATTATAGGAATTCTGATAAGTGTTGGTCTGTGGTCTTTGATTTGGATAGATTATCATAGGTGTACCATGTTGACCCCTACACTCCCTAGCAAAATGACCAAACCTATGACATTTGTAACACTTTATCTTTGATTTATCCAACCCAACCTTAGATCTGCCAGTTAACCCTGGAAACCTTCTCCCAGTTTTCTTGTAAAAATTATTAGTTCTTACACTGAGAAGGGCCAATTGGTGCATAATGTCCATTTCTTCCAAATCATCAGGGTCAAAGTATTTCAGGTCATCATACTCAAAGGATATATTGTCAGATGCTTGGATATCACCACCACTTGCTGTGAAAGCATAGTTTGGTGAATAAGAATCAGAGTTAAAACCTGAGTTAAAACCTGAAGTTATGTCAATGAAATGATCATAACTCTGATCCTTAGTGTTTCCAGGCACCTCATCATGACCCAAAAGTGCTGTATTCCCAAATACATAGTCATCAGACACTTTTCCAAAGTCCTGGAGCTTCTTTTTCTGGTTAAGCTCTCTCTCATAGGTCAAGAGCTTACCATGAAGCTGGGTCAGTGATAGGTCTTTAAATCCAATTGAGTTTCTCATCACAATAGCAATAGTGTCCCATTTGTCTGGTAATGATCTTAAAAACCTATGGTTCAAGGTTGAATGAGGGTAAGTAAGACCAACCAATTTTAGTTCACTAATTAAGCAATTAAATCTCTCAAACTGTTGAGTTAATGACTCTCCTTTGACATGACTGAATGTTTCATATTGTTGGTTAAGTATTTCACGATTGTTTTCAATAACCTCCTCAGTCCCACCAAACTGTTCTTTCAGTGCATCCCACAACTCCTTTGCACTGTTACAGTGTAACAACCCAGCATATATATCATTGGGTAGAGCCATGGCCACAATACTGAAGGCCTTAGCATCTAGCTCAATTTTCTGAAAATCCTGGTCGGAGTAGTTTTCAAGTTTCTTTGGCTCAAACACCTTGGGATCTTCAGTACTCGGCACAGTCGGAACATGTGGTCCGAAGATAACCGACTTCCAACACCCAGTGTTTTGTTGAGCTAGAACATGACTCATCCGACGTTGCCAGATATTGTATTCAGATCTGACAAGCATCGGTGGCTTGTTGTTCGTGCCAGTGTTATGTGGATCGTGAATGATTGAAGCCATTCTCTGATTTTTCAAAAAACAAAGTCTGTTTAAAAACGGTTGAAACGAAATTAAACTATTACTCTGTTTTCAATCTAACAGACAAACGATATCAATAATTGTGAGCTGATTATTAAATTGATTTGTTAGATCGAATTTAATTGACCAAGCTCTGATACCAATTGTTAGGATCTGAGTTTGATTGTTTTGATTGTTTAACTAAATATGGTAATAATGAAATGAAAATAGAATGAAAGTGCAGCGGAATAATAAACTGTTAATCAAAACAAGAGAGTAAATGTTTTCAGATCGAAAGCTTTCATTTATCTAAAAGATTACAATCGTACAATTACTCCCCCTCAGCCTGATCACACAGTGTTTGTCTGAGAGAATGTTTGTGTGTGTGATGCAATAGAACAGTACAAGCACTGTTCTATTTATAGACAGACTCAAAGCACTGATGACCTAAGCTGACGTCACCTAAGACAGTGACCTCTAACAGAATAACAAACATAAACATCTGCCTATTACAAACTACTGTTACATTGAAAACACTGATAATAAAACAGCTGTTGTAGGAAAACTCTGATGGTCTTGTATCCACTGCTGGAGCCTAAGTGCTGTTGGTTCCAGCAGTGTTTGGTCTTCAGTACTTGTATCAGCAGTTGTTCTTCATCAGACCTTTGGTCAGCAGTTGTTCTTCATCAGTTGTTTATTCAGCAGTTCTTTGTATCAGCAGTTGTTGAGCAGTTGTTTGGATAGAACAGTTGTTAGGGTCAGCAGTCTTTTGGGAGAAGTAAGTTGTAAAGACTGTTTATTCAATGGATCAAACTGTTAGCATATTTTGGCTTTCTAATCATCTGTTCTTCTCCAGGTCAGCAGACCCAACAATCAGCAACCTCAACAGTGAAGGGTTTTTCAAGTTTAGAACAAGGACGAGAAAGCAAGGATTCAAAGGCTAATGACACAAAGCTTTTGTCCGCACCAGTATCAAACAAAATCGAAGCATAAAGACCATTAAGTAAGAACGTACCATTCACGACATCATTCGCTGCCTAAGCCTGATTTGCATTGATGTTGAAGGCTCTCCCACAAGCTCCTTGATTAGCAGCAGCTTGATTTGGTAGGTTAAGTCTTGGGCAATGAGCTATAAGATGAGTGGTATCACCACAATGATAGTAAGGACGAGCAGGAGCGGGTGAAATGGGTAATGGGCTTTAAGCTGCTTGTGGTGCTGCTGGTTGGGTTGCTAGTTGAGGATTTCCTTGAGGTGGGAGTATAACCCTGAAAGTGGCAGCAAAATATCCCCACTTTCCACATCTAGTGCACTGACGACAAGGGGTATGGGCTTGATGATGATATTTGCAAGTGTCACACAAAGGATTTTTACCAACATAGGCTCCAGTAGCAGGTGGTTGAGTAGTAGCAGCAGTAACTTGATCCATAGGAACTTGGCTAACAGGGGTAAGGGTGACAACAGCATAATTTTGGTTACAATGTTTACGCTTCTTGTTGTTGGAGGAGGTTGTAGCAGACTTGGCAGAAGCAGCTTTGGAAGACTCAGCATCAGTAGCAGTTTTTTCAGCAGTTTTCTTTGTACCCTTCCTAACAAGAGTTCCTTTCTTGGTGTGTTCTCATGCAAGTTGAATAGATTTTTCCACCGAGGTAGGTTTGCTACCAGTAACAACATCCTGGATAAGATTAGGCTCGATATATTTCTCGATTGCTCGAGAACTATGGTCACCATATGAGGAACCAACAAACTAAGATCATGATAACGACTGTTGTAGGAAAGATTTTCCCCGCTGTCTTGTTTCAAATGATAAAATTCATCTTCAAGCTTCTTAATCTCGTTCCTAGGGCAGAACTTGGCGAACATGAGATCCTTCACTTGATTCCAAGTTAAAGCTAAAGCAACATGAACGCCCTGGTTTTGCTTCTCGCCATTCCACCATTCAATGCCCCCTTTTGGAGGACACTGGTGGCATAGCGAATGCGAAGTTCGTCAGAACATTCGCTGTTAATAAAGTATTCTCCATGCTCTCGAACCTTTGGCTCAACTCAGCAACTAAGTTTGGAATCACAGCAGTAACCTATTCTGTCACTAGTCACGCAATCTGGCGATTAGATTGTAAACGAGAGTTATGCTTAGGAGTACGAGCTAAATAACGACCAGCCATCTACAAATAAAGAATATTATGAGAATCAACACAAGATAATAAAATCATCATAAGTATAATGAGGTTCTGCAACACGTGTATGAAATAACCAAGTATGAAAAGGCATCACAAAAATATAAAAGATAATAACATAAAGTAAATCACCATGAAATCAAGAAATCAAGAATTAAATAGTAAAACATTGGATTGTTCTTTTCTAGTCATAAAACAAGACAAAAACTTTGACTGTTCAAAGAATTGAACTTAATTGGAGATTAATGAAGATGTGCATAGATGTTATAGGAATGTTCTAAGGCTGCTATGGATGATAGGTTTTGGTTATCTTAGGCTATTGATTGTTGGATGATGATATTTTGCTCATTTTGGGGATTTTGATAGATTTAGGGATTTGATTCATGATGTTATTATGGATGATAGGGTTATGGGTTTTGTTTCACATAATAATCTGAGCTTGTTGAGTTGATTGTTGAATGATTTCAGAAAGTTTCCTAATTGGGTAAAGTTTTCATGCATGATGTGACGTTTCCATAATTTTGCCATTTTAGGTAAGTATTAAAATGGATTGATTTTGGAATAAAATTGGTAGGGTTTTGTGGGGATATGTTATTCATACTTGACTACTGTGTTTCGTTATGTTTTGTGATGTTTTCGGATAGTTTTGGTGCGAATTGATGCGTTTTAGGAAGTGTGGAATTGCAGGGGTCGAACCTGGCACACATTCGACTAGCGTGGGGTCGAATGTAGGTGCCCAGGGTCGAACCTAGTTTCAATTGGGTCGAATGTGCTTCAGTTAGGTCGAACGAACTTGATTTAGGTCGAATGAACATGAGTTAAGGTCGAATGAACATGTGATAGGTTGTATGAACTTAAGTAAGGGTTGAAGGAGCTTACTGGGGGTCGAACCAATGATGTATGAGTCGAACCAAGTCCATTTCCATGCTGATTCGACTCTACGGCTTCGTATGAGCGATTTATGATGCAAACTAAGTGTTGTATGCTTGAAACTTATGTGTTAAACCTATGTACTTGATTAATTGATGTAATGGGTCACCAACAGGATGTCAGGTCTGTCTGGTATGTCCGGTTAACACTCAAACACATTTCTAAAGACACATAGTCAAGATCTGGACAATCGGGGACTAGTTAACCTTCAGGTTAGTAGTCAATACGCTTACTTAAACTCATTGATAGGTGTAACACCCCAACCGATGGCGGAAACATCGAGGTGCCACGTATGAATGATTGTTCAGTAGCTCATGGTAGTACACAAGTTTAAATAATCCTTTATTTCATTACAATATTGAATTACATTAAAGTCTACATCAAATAATCAAGCAAAGCTTCAAATATCTCCTCATGCTAGCTCTAGACTTCAAGCATCAGTATTTCCTGTTGAGTTTGGAAGAATGGGGGGGGTCAACTAGAAGTGGTGAGAATACATAAGCCATGTCAAGCAATTAAGTTTAAGAATAAAAGTTTAGCAATTCATATGTCTATCGTAAGTTTAAGTCTACATGAATAAACATGAAATGTTGAATCGACATTGTCAAACCTCCGACTAGTTTAGGTCCATCCCGTCATCCACGGTTCACGTTAATATTATGTTGGAACGATAACAATCACCCGCGCTCCCCATAAAAGATGGTCAACGAATCTAGGTGGGATTGTCAATCCAATAGATCTATTATTGAGTATCGCCGGCTTGGCCATAGCTAATGATTATGTATTGTTGAAACTTGTTGAAACTGTTGTGGTTGTCTAAACCACGAGGCATTAAAGTTTACAACTAGACATGTATGTAGAATTGCTTAAGTATAATGTTGCAAGTATAAAGAATTGCATAAACATGGTTACGTAAACTCACCTTAGCAAAGTATTAAGTCTCGAGAAATGGAATATGTGTAGCCCCAAAGTTGCCAATTACAAGAGCTTATAATCAAAGCTTCAATTGTAGAAGTAATAGACTATAGAAGAAAGGTATGAGGGAAAGTTTAATCAGATTGAAACAATCGATTTAGAGGTGCAAAGTATAATGGGTCATAGGTGGGTTTTTATACTAGTTTTGGATTCAATTAGCCATTAAAATTGGTCAACACCATAAAGTAAGGTTTTATGATGAATTGACTATTTGACTAAGACTTTGACTATGACTAAGACTTTGACTCCAAGAATTATGTTTGTCAAGACTTTGACTCTTGACTCAAGGCTTTATTTTGAAATGAATTTATATCTTCCTTGTTTGAGATTATAAATGTAATTGGAAAAATTATTAGCTTTAAATAAGAAATAAATAAAAAAAAAATCATTAGTTTGAATTAGAAAATAAAAACACCGTCTTATAAAATGACGATTTTATAAATAGAATTAGGATAGGACATATGTCATGATTGAAGATTTTTTTTTTTTTAGTACAATGATAAAAGGAACTTAGAAAAATAGAGTGCACGATAAAGATAAGAATACTTAGAAATAAATTAGACTTTAAATCATGGATTGGGAAATATTTTAATGCAAAATAAATGGGAAAATTCGTGAGGTTACAATAGGTCGCCATTAGTTGGGGCTATCACACACGTTTGGATTTCTATTTATTTGAAGACGCACTCTAAGGTGAGTTTTCACGGCCCCACTCTTTTACTAGTTTTACGTTTTCGGGGAAGAAAACATGTTGTATTCTTTAAACGTGTGTCAACTATGTTTTTCATAAAAGATGTGTCAAACTACGTTTTGGTATTCATGTATTAATTATGTATTGGATTATTCATTGAGTTACTATGTGATCTTTGGAAGTCCTGAGGAAAACCATGAATGTGCGAATTTACACAACGGGGGAAATGTGGATAGATCTATTTGGGCGTGACCGGCCCCACTTGTCGACTGGAGGTCGGACGGGTGCATGTTGTCTCTTAGGTATTCAGTATTCAGTATTCCTTCGGGCAGTATTTATGTATTCACGTATTCGAGTTCAGTAATGTTTTCCAATCGCAGTAGTGACAGTATTCATCTGTTTGCATGCATGTGGCCTGGTTTGGCCAAGGGTATTCTATGAAACTTTTGGAGTCGGTCTTCATGAAAAACCTGTGAACTCACCGGCATTATTTATTGGCGTTTTTAGCATGTTTTTCTCAGGTCGCTAAGGTAGCAGCTGTCGATAGCGCACAGAGTCTCACGGCGTCTAGGATTCATATGCATGTTCATTAAACATTTTCAGACATTATATTTTACTTTGGATTGTAATAACATTTTATGCTTCCGCTGTGTTGGATAGATTTTGAAAACTTAATGGGCAATTTACATTGTTTTTAATATCATATAGTTGTCGTTTATTGTGACCGTTGACTTGGATCCTGATGTGTCACGCGTCTCGCGGTAAAACCCCGCACGTGAATTTGTGGGTGTGAAACTGGTTCTTCAGAAGATGTGTCTGCAAGTGGTTTTTACGCAAGCAGCTGCGTATTCTTTAAGGCTCGTAACTTCCTCTTCTAAGACTTCCTCCATCACAACCTGATCCTCATGTGGCTCTTCAACGACTGAAGGAATTAACGTAGTATTGATTTCCATGACCTCTTCTCCAACTTCATGGTTAGTAAAATCCATAAGCTCATCTACCACCTCATCATTAACCATACCTGGTTCTATTGTGAAATCTTCGGGAATAGGAGGATTTTGTGTGGTCTTGTTTTCCATAGCCTTTAAATATGCAATTTCCTCCGCTAATTGGTTAACTTGCTTTACCAATTCCATACGAATCTTGTCCTGGATCTCGTAATCCTTTCGTATTTCCTGCATGAAATCTCCCGTTGACTTCATGAACTCTCCTGTTGACTTCATAAACTCAGTCAACATCTCTTTCACTAATCCATCCTGCCCCGAAGATCCACCCTGCTGATTGCCTTGACTTCTCCAATTTTCTTGATAATCAAAATGTGGACCTTGTTGATAGCCTTGATTATACATTTCTCTTTGATAATTTATTTGGTTTCCTTGCTGATGATTATGATATTGTAGCTTCCTTTGATTGAATGAACTCCTTTGATACACATCATTTGGCTGATAGTAGCCATAGGAATTTGCTGAATGCGGCTGACGATATCAGGATGACAGGGGTGAGCCTTCATGATTTTTGAACTCGAATGTGATTCGATCTTGTTGTTCCTTATACGCTTCAATCTTCCTACGGGCCACTGGACAATCATGAAACAAATTATACGGCTCCCGCAACAATCACATGGGTCATCTTCTACCCACCTTATCATGGTGTCTTTTAATTTCGCTGTGCCTACACAAACTAACACACCCAGTGTAATACTAAACAAAATAAAAAGAACTAAAATCAACTAAACTAAACTAGAAATATAAACTACTTTTTGGTTTTTTGTTTTTTATATAAAAAAAAAAGTAAAGAGTAAAAACTAAAACTAAACTAACCGCACCAATTCCCCGGCAACGGTGCCATTCTGATGACATGTCGTTAGGGTCATGCAAAAACCTAAATAACCTAGATAGGTAGGGTAAGTGATGTATCAAATCCACGAGAAGCATGTGGTTAGTATTGCACCTTTTATTTGATTATTTAAACTAAAATAATTAAACTACTTTAAACTGATTTTGAATTTGACTGATTCACTAAAAATCTAAGATTAGGTTCAAAACAATATAGGAGAAAGATGATCAATCTCCAGGTTTTAGGTTTAAGATTCCACACAAACTTGTTTAATTAGTTAGAAACCACAAAGACACGGTCTTGTATATAGTTTAATCAAAGTGATAACTAAACACAAGTTTTTAATAATAACTTGTACAATCTAATTACCAAATCATAAATGACAAATACCCTCCTAATTACCAAACTGCTCACGATGCAAGAAAACCGAATGTGAATGACAATAGATAAATATTTGAAACATAAACGACTCGTTTAAATCAAATAACCCATAAGTCTTCTCAAAGCGTCAATAAGAAAACAATCCAAAAAAATAAATCAAACAAAGTTTTGTGTTTAACCTAAACAAACCATACACCTCGAGACGATCACACAATTAGTCGCGCTACATTTTAATGTTGATTCTCTTCTTGATGTGGTGTAGCTCCCCAAGCTGTTGTTGTCCTCTCAGCCGTCAAAAACCTCCTCTTTGAATCGTTCCCTATTTTCGTCTTTTTGTTCCTCTCCCTCTCTCTGTCATAATATCGCGGGCCATATTTATTTAGAATTGATTAATCCAATTGGCCCACAAATGTCAATTGAATGTCAGCCCATCAATTATTAATAGGATCATATTGGTTAATAAGTCCATATTGATATCTCGTGAGTCAGGCTCCAATATCACCTTCCAGTTGCATCCAAATTACCATGCATTTATTTTGTCTTGAATAATTCCTACCTTGGCAAAATTCACAAAAAGTCAATAATAGAATTAATGACTAATAAAAACAATTAGACCATGTGTAGTGGTAAGGGGAAAAACATAACGTCCCTGATTCTGATTGATCCACGTGGCAGCTGAGTCAGCATGGGGCTTGAAGTGAAAATGGGGTGTAGTGGGAAAAAAAGTTGTGGCGCTATTAAAAAAAACCTCACGTGGACAAATTTTATTGGAACATTCAAACACATTGAGCGCTATAAATATCACGCCTGAACCATTTTTGCAAACATAGAGCCCCCATGTAATGGTGTTGGGGGCTCCATATTTTATTTCTTGCCAACATAACGCCCCATTACAGGGGTCTTAGCTCTTAAATACATTCATAACCACATGAATACATATAAACCAATAATAAAATCATTCATGATTTTCTTCTCTGTTTTATCGTCCAAACGATTCAATAATTAATTGCCTTTAATGTCTGTAAACATGATATTCCAAATTGTAAGCTTTCTCGTGTTTGCTATTTTTCTCATTGTTAGGAATCCAGCGATTTAGACTCATGGTTACATAACCTACTACATACAAAGTAATGAAAGTAATATACATATATGATAGATGTATTTACAACATAATTAGTATTTGATAACATATACTAAAATGCACCGATAAAATATTAAAACGTATATAAAACTAGCATATTAACAGGGCATATTTGACAACACATCAAACGCCTTTACTAAACCTTCTTGGATGTCCAATCCCAAGACATCGCCTATTCCAACCGTGCCATTTCCAAAATATAGACCTGGAAGACATGCTTAAAAAGGTCAACTTAAAGTCGGTGAGTTCATGGTTTTGTGTTTATTCTTAATAAAACCCTTTTTGGTTAAATCACTCGGAAAATATTCGTAAAACATTTTAAGAAAGTTTATTTTCATTACACAAATCGTTATTTGGGAAAACCTTTTAAAAGTCCCCTTGGAATCCTCGCCGGGCATTCCCTTCCATTTACCCTTCGACTCGACTCACTTTACCGCATAATTACCTTCCCATAAAGATAAGTAAACTAGGTTCTTATCGATCGAACAACTATATTCAAAATGAGACTTTATTCCCGTGCAATCCTTGTTGGGCATTCCATAATAACTTTTGAAAACTTTCTTTTGTAAACTATTTTCCCCCTCAGATTCCTCACTAGACATCCGTAAATAACATCATGAAAACCCTTTTTCCGGTAAATCCCACCGGTATGTTCGTACTTAAAAGTGGAAATGATCAAACCAAACATTTCAACAATCATGTTTAACAATATCAACAATAGCTGGCGAGTTCACAGATTTTAAGGCAAATTCACATATCTCCTTATTTAAAAATGTATGTATGATCGAGTACCGACTAAACTAAGAACCAAGTAGACTAGCTAGGTCCTACAACAATGATCGCAACCTAAGGCTCTTAATCAAAACCACAACTTTGTTTTTCCAAACCTGACCTCCCAGAGGAACTTTTAACAGAATATGCTCTCCCATAAGACCCAGTCAAACTGGTCAGGGAGGGGGCGTCAACCCAATAGATCTAATAAACATAATCCACGGATCTAAACCAAGAGCTAGTGATTAAGAAATGCGGGGAAGTATCCTCCCAAATGGATAAACGGGCGTCCAACGCACACATCGTGCACCTACCAAAGGCCATCAAATGTTCTATATAGTTCTAGTTTACTCATCATACAAGCATGTCAATCCCCCGATTATAAAATGTTCAAAAACATTTAAAATATAAAAGGGGCCGTGAAATTCACGTGACACCATTTATTTCCCTTTTATCCATGTACAACTTCATAAAAGCATTTGTAACTCTAAACATTTTCTCAACACTTTGTTACGCTTTATAATAAACAGGTTTTCATAAAACAAGTTTGTCTCCCCCCCCCCCCCGAAAACAGTTACAAAACAATAAAAAGTGGGGTTATGAACTCACCTTAATTTCCTTGCTTAGCTAGCAAAGAAAGCCCGAAGCTTTAACCGACTTCCTCCTGCCCTATTACCAACATATAACACCTTTAAGTCTAACACGTACAATAAGCCTAACTTATTGTCCAGTTACAAGATAGTCTATCCAACTATCTAGACTTGTGTATACAAATCCGAGTCTTAAAAGTGTTGTAACTCAACGAACCGATCACGACTTTCTTAATTCTTGTGCTAACATACGACATAGTACCCAAGTTGCACACTTGTTACTATTCGCGTGTAATCCACCTTGGGCTAATACTACGAAACGTATAACTCATCCCGAGTCATAGCTCATCTCGTAAATTGGATAAATATAGTTGTCTTGTACGTTTATTTTTAGGAAAATATACTTTGCAAAACACAATTCTTGTTATTAATCCCAATCAATAACCTTTACTACATTATTTCCCAAAATCGAGCATTTTAAAGTATTCGAAACTTTACTTTTAAAAAAGGGTTCCCAAGTAAAATCTAGCGTTTATTTATTTTTGAATCCGTACAATGAACATCATTTAGTTACGAAACCTTTCGAAAACTCGTCATACATGACGTTTGGCAAATATTTGTTTTCAAAATATGGTCCGGGATTCACTTGTACTTATTATAAATACTTTTGTTAAAACGTCGTGATTTTTGTATAAAATACATTTGCCAAACACTTGGAATGTTATAAAAATGCAAACCAACATCGCATTCGTTGTGCTCCGAATTTTATAAAATTTAGACAGAGGTTCCTCTGTTTTTGTACAAACAAGACAACACACGTCGTCTACAATTTTCCCATAAATTTGTTTCCAAACACAAGATATTCAATCTATTTATCCGCATTTCCAATTGACGAGGCTTTATACATTTCAACAATTATATAAATTAAACTTATATATATAACTATATATACAACATATAGTCCAATAATAAGTCTGATATACGATACCATAAGTTACGTTTATTATACAAATACATTTTATCCTTTTTATATTTTTCATTCGTCTTGTATACGGTTTTGTTTCACGAGTTAACATAGTTTCGTATCTATTGTTTATAAATATACATACTTTTCGTTGACCAGGTCTGTCACACCCTCAAATTTCCACATGCAGGGTTTTACCGCGAGGCACGTGACACACCAGGATCCAAGTCAATGGTCACAATAAACGACAACTAAATGTAAGAAAATGCGTAAGACATTCCATGCAACAACCAAAACATTATGCTTTGAGCCATAAACCAGCAGCGGAAGCATTTCTTGTTTACAACCAAAAGACATATTACAGTTTACAAAACATTGTTTAATATGCAACAAGACTTCTAGACACCGTGCTAGACACCGTGCGCCTAGTCCATTAACCGCTACCTTAGCGACCTGAGAAAACATGCCAAAAATGTCAACATATAATGCTGGTGAGTTCACAGGTTTTTCTTTTTCAATAAACGTTTCATTAATCCTTTAAAAAACTGTTACCGTTACCGTTACTGTTATTATTACTGTTCATACTATGCTTGTTCGTACGCTAGCTAGGCGTCAAGTGTGTTACTCATACGGGCGAAACCATTGCTGACTGTGTGATACCCTTGTTTTACAGACTACCTCATCTTCGGTAAGCCTAGTGTGATTGAGACAATATGCACCCGCCCGGCCTCCAGCCGTCGAGTGGGGTTTGTCAGGCCCAATAGCGCTATCCACATTTCCCCGCTACATCCTCGTATTAGTGGTTTCTAAGGGACTTAGATGAACCGTATAGTAATAAAGTGTGAGCCATAGTATAACATGAAAACGTGTGTTTATAATGTATAACATGTAAATGTGTGATCAAAATGTATATGCGTGTTTCTCACCCCGAAAACAAAAATAGTAAAGTGTGGGGCCATTAACTCACCTTAGATTGCGTTACTTGAAAACAGTTAAATCGGTATGCTATGATAGCCCCAAATTGCGGCGACCTATCATAGGATGTATGTAAGTACCCGGACAAATAACCCGCAGGTTAACTAGTCCCCGAATGTCCAGACCATAACCATAAACGTTTGAAAACACCTTTGACTGTTAAACCGACCGTACCAGACAAGACCCGACATCCCATTGGTGACCCGACATCCCACGTGTTATCCAAATACAAGATATCATGCAACATATGCAATTAAACACTTAATACGCGCAAGAGTTCACCTAGTCTAGCATAACGCTCAATCAACACATAAACAAGTCCGAACACGTGTTACTAAGTCATTGGACGTATCCCGGGGTTCCTATCATGTTCCTAGGTGTCAAATCATGTTCCGGGATGTCAAAATATGCTTACAACAGCAGTACATGCGATTAGGAAACTAACATGCAATTAGGAGAAGTCAACTGGTGATTGGGAGTGGTCAACAGGCGAGTAGGGTTGTATTCACCTGATGCATCATGCGATTGGGGCCCTAATCGCCCCCGCATCAGGCGATTAGGATCCCCAATCGCCTGTTGCAGGTGCGTGGCGCGTTTTCGCGTGTATAACCCTCCAAATCAGATCCGAAACATGTAAAAACACCCAATATCAAACCTAAACCATTTACCAACCCATTCCAAGCAAAAACCCCACAATTTATCTCTACTCTAACGGCCTCGGTGCGAATATTTCCTAAAATGGCAAAGTACTAGGTTTCATTAACTATGAAATCTTTCCTTAAATGGCAATAATCAGATTACACAACCTACAACCTTGCAAATCACTATCCTATGTTATTACACCCTTCTAATGTGAATCATAACAACAAACAATCATTGAATCATATCATAACATCCTAATTCTTCAAGAATCACCCAAATGGATCAAAATGCATACTTTCATCAAAACACCATAACAATAGCTCAAATCCTTAGATAATCATCCTAATGACTCCTACACATCAGAAGTACATCAATTTCATAGAAACATTCATGTTATAATCACCAAAAATCATCATATGCATCAATACTTCACATATAGCAAGTATTATGGTGTAGACTTGTTTTAGAACTCATTTCAAAGGTTTTTAAAGACACATACTTAGCAAAACAAGGTCTGGACTTTTGGGGAACCAAAACAATAACATTACAAAGGTTTGGGATGAAGAACACACCTTGGATTTTATCAAAGAAAGGTGTGTTAGCTTGGAAATGGTGAGTTTTGAAGCAAAATAAGTTCCAAAAGTGTTTTAAGGTGTGTGGGAGGCTTAGGATCTGTTAGGGTTGCACTAAGGGTGTTTGGGGAGTCAAGGGTTGTATTTATAGGTGTTTTGACTTGTGCATAGCAGATCAGGCGAGTAGGAGAGCTGATCAAGCGATTAGAAGCCCTAATCGCCTATATACTGGAGATTAGAAGCTCTAATCGCCCATAATCCTCCCAATCGCATAAAATAATGGCGATTAGGCAACCCCCTAGGTTCCTAATCGCCTATGGCACTCCTGGTTGGGTTTTTGGCGCGTTAAACACTATTTTAACGTATGTAAACACGTATTCACATACCGATAAGTCACATAATGATTACAAACATATAATGCATGATAACTAACACGTTTACGTCCGTTCACCAATTCCCGGGACTCGAGACTCGCGTGCGTGCATTAAATCCGGTGATTCCACGAATCACCAATCCTTGTACCCATGGTTATGGACCGATTCCCGATGATCTCGCGGATCATCGTAACGACTCCCGATGATTCCCAGAATCATCGTAACGACTCGACTGATCCAGATAAGTACGTAATATGTATGACTCGCTAAGGTAGACTTACTAGTTTAGTCAATGTTACTAACCGGAGTTTTCCGGGTGTCACATCATCCCCCCGTTGAAAGAATTTTCGTCCCGAAAATTGCCCGAAACCAAAAAGGAAGCGATGAAACGAAAGAAAAAATTTTCGGAGATTTTCCGGTTGTCACATCATCCCCTAGTTGAAAGGAATCTCGTCCCGAGATTCACTCAGCTTCGACAGTAACGAGTGTCAACCCAAGTACACGAGAACCCTGACCCATTAGAGCCTCGGTCCACCACGTGAACCGTAATGAATCCAGACAATACAAGAGAAGACCCACGAAGCACGCAACTGAGCATCTAGTGCCCAAAGTAACGCTCCTCGAAAGTACGGAAAGATACAAGGATCAAGACTAGAGATGTTAAGAACAAGTACCCCGACCCGAGAAACTAATTCCTCAAGACAAATATGAGACGGCTGTTGTAAACTGTCACATAACCAACCCAACCCGACCGAAGATATGCTGAAGACCCTTGAGATTGGTATAAACGAAGTACCAGGTACCGTCCAAGCAGTGCCTCCAGATTATCTCCTCACATAGAATTTACACACCCGAGACCCGAACAAGATGCAACACGACACACGATAACTAAGGACTTACCCTCCTAAGGTGTAGACATAGAGTATAGTAACAGATAAGGCTTAACGGATATGAAGCCCTTGACAGTATGAGAACCAAAGTAAAACCGAAGAATAGCGACTAATAGAAGACATACCGGTAGCAGTATCGGGTTCCCCTTTGTTTCCATCATCGTTCTGTTTCATCATAGGACAATCGCGCTTGAAATGCCCCATTTCCCCACAGTTGTAGCAGCCCTGATTCCCCAAGAAGCGGGAGTAGCACCTGTAGCCTGAGCCGGCTTAGATGGAAGACTGGCTCGACAATCCTTTGCAAAATGGCCCGTCTTATCACAGCGCTCACAACGAAACCTGTCACAATTCCCATAGTGATGAAACCCACACAGATCACACTTAGGCTTCTTTCTTGTATACCCACCTTGCTTCTGGTCGGATGACGATCCCAAAGCTTCAACCCTCTTCACCTGCTGCTGCGGTTGACCCGAACCCGAGCTCCTACCAGAACTGTCCCACTTTATCTTGTTATCCACTGGTGCTTTCACAGCAGTACCCCTAGGAGGTAAAACACGCCGACCGAACAAACTCATAATACACAGCAAGATTACCCATAGCCACTAACCCCCTAACCTTCGGTACCAACCCAGAAACATAATGCTTAATCCTCCTGTACTCCGTCGTGTGCAGATCCGGGCACAACACTGCTAGCTCGTTATGCCTAGCCGTATACATCTCAATCTCGGACCCCACCATTTTGTGATTCCAGACCTTGTGCTCGAGCTTCTGAACCTCGTCCCTCGGACAGTACTCGCTTTTCAGGAGTTGGACAAATTCTGTCCAGGGCATAGCGTGGGCTTCCCCAATACCCAAGGTCTGGGTGGTGGAGTTCCACCAAGTCAGAGCTTGACCCTCAAGGGTTGCCGAAGCATACTTCACACGGTCGCCCACCGGGCAACTGCACATAGAGAACACAGATTCGACTTTTTTCAACCACCGGAGCAGTCCCACTGCCCCTTCAGTCCCATTAAAGTTGTGGGGCTTGCAATCCATGAACTTTTTGTAAGAGCACTAAGGTGGAGGGGGATTAACAGCGCCACCTGGGACAGAACACACAGATAAACAACAAGGGAGGTAATACAGTACCCAGAAACAAGGTAGAGTAGGTAGTAATCGACTTACCACCCATAGCGTTGTGGGCAGCTTGGAATGCAGCCAAAGCTACATTCACATGTTGTTGCAGCAGGTTGTTCAACTCCTCTTGGGTCATGTTAATGTTGCCATGACCGCCACCACCGCGGCCGCCAGCACGGCCACCCCTACGACCGCCACGAGCTCCCGACATCTTCTGCCAGAACAAGAACAAAACACTCAGTCCATCACCAACGCTAAACCAATAGAAATCAAAAGGAGCAAAGAATTAGGTCCAAACGTGACCATTGATCCCAACACGAGGTCCTCCAGGTCTTCCATGCATTTCAACTTATGATTTCATATGCACCCGAAATGATAAATTGCTCTACATGGTCCTCTAGGCGTGCCCCGAGCTTGAACCTCAAGCCACCCGATACCCACAACTTAGAAGAA
Source organism: Ambrosia x helenae (assembly GCA_030844895.1). Lineage (NCBI taxonomy): Eukaryota > Viridiplantae > Streptophyta > Magnoliopsida > Asterales > Asteraceae > Ambrosia > Ambrosia x helenae. The sequence goes on along the minus strand of CM061223.1, from coordinate 26,886,693 downwards.
ACGACCAACTCAAGGAATTTCCAAGTGACTAATCACTTAGAGATAGATTTCAACGAGTACATGTGCAAGATAGTGTGTGTAAGCAGATGTGTCCATTGGAGCGTAGAAGGGAGATGTCCGAATCCTGAACAGATCTCGAGGATGAGTCGAAGCTGCCCCAATGTACACCACCGCCATGCAAGGTTCAACGAACAAGTCCCTCCGACTTTAACCCGAAAGGAAAGATAGAGTAGAGATAGAAATAACAAAGACAAGGAAGATAATATAATACTGTGTGATAAGGATACCGACACCCCGACAAAGTTAATATGTTTACCCAAAGACACAACTCGTACGTATGTGACCGTCTAGTGTGTGTGAGACTCGGCTATAGACTAGACTCTACATGCAGTCCTAGTTCACTATAACCATTGGCTCTGATACCAATCTGTCACACCCTCAAATTTCCACATGCAGGGTTTTACCGCGAGGCGCGTGACAAACCAGGATCCAAGTCAATGGTCACAATAAACGACAACTAAATGTAAGAAAATACATAAGACATTCCATGCAACAACCAAAACATTATGCTTTGAGCCATAAACCAGCAGCGGAAGCATTTCTTGTTTACAACCAAAAGACATATTACAGTTTACAAAACATTGTTTAATATGCAACAAGACTTCTAGACGCCGTGCAAGACTCCGTGCGCCTAGTCCATTAACCGCTACCTTAGCGACCTGAGAAAACATGCCAAAAATGTCAACATATAATGCTGGTGAGTTCACAGGTTTTTCTTTTTCAATAAACGTTTCATTAATCCTTTAAAAACTGTTACCGTTACCGTTACTGTTATTTTTACTGTTCATACTATGCTTGTTCATATGCTAGCTAGGCGTCAAGTGTGTTGCTCATATGGGAGAAACCATTGCTGACTGTGTGATACCCTTGTTTTACAGACTACCTCATCTTCGGTAAGCCTAGTGTGATTGAGACAATATGCACCCGCCCGGCCTCCAGCCGTCGAGTGGGGTTTGTCAGGTTTAGTAGCGCTATCCACATTTCCCCGCTACATCCCTGTATTAGTGGTTTCTAAGGGACTTAGATGAACCGTATAGTAATAAAGTGTGAGCCATAGTATAACATGAAAACGTGTGTTTCTAATGTATAACATGTAAATGTGTGATCAAAATGTATAAGCTTGTTTCTCACCCCGAAAACAAAACTAGTAAAGTGTGGGGCCGTGAACTCACCTTAGATTGCGTTACTTGAAAACAGTTAAATCGGTATGCTATGATAGCCCTAAATTGCGGCGACCTATCATAGGATGTAGGTAAGTACCCGGACTAATAACCCGCAGGTTAACTAGTCCCCGAATGTCCAGACCATAACCATAAATGTTTGAAAACACCTTTGACTGTTAAACTGACCGTACCGTACCGGACAAGACCCGACATCCCATTGGTGACCCGACATCCCACGTGTTAGCCAAATACAAGATATCATGCAACATATGCAATTAAACACTTAATACGCGAAAGAGTTCACCTAGTCTAGCATAACGCTCAATCAACACATAAGCAAGTCCGAACACGTGTTACTAAGTCTTTGGACGTATCCCGGGGTTCCTATCATGTTCCTAGGTGTCAAATCATGTTCTGGGATGTCAAATTACGCTTACAACAGCAGTACACGCGATTAGGAAACTAACATGCAATTAGAAAAGTCAACTAGTGATTGGGAGTGGTCAACAGG